>CM055405.1:13777815-13793854 GCA_029228625.1 Pseudolycoriella hygida | reverse complement strand
TTTTATTTTTTAACTTTAGGAATTTTTAAACGTTAAGTTAAAAAACAAAAAAAAAATTAAAAAAGAATGGAAAAGTTTGCGCATTCAATTTTACGCAAATCGTAGGAGAAAATTTTTAATTTCACCATTTTTACAGAAATGCGACGTTGCCCCTCAAACCCTTGCAAAAACCCCACTGTGCGTTGGTGACTAAATACCTATAAATGTTCTATAGCTCGGGAATGTGGAATTTTTTCACCCAACATTGTTCAGCCATTTTGTTACCCTAAACCACACAGTAGGCTCACTTTTATGCCTAAAAAGTAACGGACCTCCAAAAATGTTCTACAAAGATGTGGGCAATCCAAAACTCTAAGATTTTTCTTCGTCGAGCAAATCTCTAACTGACTTATTTGGGAGCAATATCCCACCCTGGATCATGTTTTCTCCAGGTTTCAGACCATCTCCAGCAGCATATCAAAAATTAATTTTCCAGTCATTCTAAAAACGGCAAAACACCATCTCCGTTTCCGATTTATTTCTCTCCATTTTGATTTTATATTATTTCCATTTTGAATTTTATATTACCTTTTTCGATTTTTTTATTTGCATTTTCGAAATTTTTATTTAAGTTTTGGTTTTTGTTAACTGCGTTTTATATTTTTGTAACTCCAAAATTGTGTTTTTTATCTCTGAAATTGTTTTTCTCACCTCCGAAAGTCCATTTTTTATCTGCAAGATTTCATGTATTTGTTTCCGTTTTTGAATTTTTTATCTCCAAATGTAAATTTTTTATCTGCAAACGTATCTGCTGTTTTGAATTTTTTAATTCAACGTTTATTATAATTCGTGACAAAAAAATCGAATTTTATAGATGGCCCCGTAGCAATTTGATCGATTCGTAAGGTAAGCAACTTTGGACTTAGACTAGGGCACACATGTACCTTTGATTAGGACAATCGTTCTCTCCAATACACAATTGTCGTACATCTATGTTAGGAACTTCTTAGCAGACCTGAACCCGTTTCCAGAGTATACCTTTGAGCTCCTCATACTTCGTACAGTGCAAAAATTTCTTGATTCTACTTTATTGGAACTAGGGGCGATTGGTTTTCGAACTTGACCAATCTTTTATTACATTTACAATTGACTTACCCGACAAGTATTAGAAATATGTGCCACTTTGAAGACCAAACAAGCAAGAATACAATAAAAATAAAATATCTTTGAGAAAAATCAGTTTTCCAAGTTATAATGTATTTAAGATTCGCTCTATTTGGTTGCTTGTTACTTACAAAATCGACATAATTGAATTCCGATAATGTCAAGACAAGATTCGAATTGGAAATACGTATCGACGCATGAAGAACATTGTTCTCTGTGTATTACAGCAAATAATGTATCGAATTGGAGTTGAATACAAAAAGTTTACTTTTTTTTTGTTAATATCTTTACAATACATATTTCCTCCTCGATCCTCGTTGATATATTTATTTTCATGGAAGATTTATTATGTGTTTTATGTTATCAACAACAGAGGAAAGAAATAGAAACGATTCAGCTTCCAAATATGGCGAGATATTGAAAAATTCAATTTATGTCTTCGAATTTTGTGTGTCTGTCACGATAAAGCAACTCGAGCGACATGAAACATATAAATTTTTGTATAAAACAAACATAATAAAGTTGTGTTCCGAGAGATATAAAACATTATTCATTGAAATGGAACAATCGAAATTTGTTAAGATTTCGAAATTCTATAAACTGTCGCAAGTACTGGGAAATGCAGGCAAACATGTGCGGACGTCTATAAATTCAGGTTTTTATTGCCAGCACCAATTGATCTTTCTAATGCGTATGTCCCATTTTTTGTCACAACTTTAAACAACTTTTTTTTTACATGAAATAGTTACCATAAATCACATCAAAGAGACAAATTTTTATAGGCAAAAGTTTAATCAGCGCTGGCGCATGTCCTGTTCTATATATTTTCCTATTTTTTAAAAGACATTTTAGTCACAAAATGATTTTGTAAAAAATGCATAAAAAAATATTTCCCAAGGACCAATTTCCCGGAAAATGTATGTAAAAGCTATACTGAAGACAGATTTTAGTTCTAACGATAAATTTCCAGCCATTTTTTTTTTGTTTACAACGCTTAATTTTGATTCCAGCCTGCTTCCTTTTAGTCATAAATTGGGAATACAAAAGGCAAAACCATTGAAAATGAAAATTATTTACATACTTGGCTAACTTCAGGAATTAATTACACTTTCCTCATTTGAAAAGGTAAACGTATTACTGAAACATAACCAAAGACCCGTACGTATCAGAATAGATGTAGCAAACAGAATAGATATGGCAAAGAGAATAGATGTTACAAAAAGACTCGAACGTATCCAAAGATACAAATAAGCAAACAATCCAACGTTTTATGTTCTTTTATAACTATAAGAGTTTCAAAGATCCATAGAAATTACCCAAGGTAATGTCAAAGGCCCTACCGAAGTACGTCTCAGACCATTCAAATATAGAAAAGCTTACATCCAAGGACTAACTCGTTTTTCCCTAAAACCCAGAAACACGTGTTATCTAAAATTTTATTGTCTACAACTTTGTCCTTGGAAGCAACTTTCTACCTTTCATAGTTCTGGAGATCTGGGTCATCCTGTCCAATAATGGAAGTGGCCATATACCCGGATTGGACCATATCTCCCCAAAATCCTGAAACACGTGTTCGCTTAAATTTAATTCTCTATAACTTCGCTTTTGGAACCACTAACTCTCACAGTTCTGGAGTTCCGGGTCATCCTGCCCAATTATGGAAGTGGCCATATACCAGGATTGGGCCATATTTTCCCAAAACCCTTCACTTAAATTTAATTCTCTACAACTTTGCCTTTGACAGTAAATCTCCATATTTCATAGTTAAGGAAATATAGACGAAAAACTGTTTTCGTATATGGCCAAGAATCTCAATTTCGTCCATTCCATTGGTCCCAGTGCCCAGACCCCTGTACCGATTCCCACAAAAAATTTCTCCCAGTTGCTTTCATTTGACACCAAAATGAGGAATTTGCGTGCTATACGTGCTGAGATATTTGCGAAAAAGCTACACCGACCTCCGAAAAACCATGTTTTTGGTCACTTCCTCGACCATATCTCCGGAACCACTTGATCGATTTTGCTCATCTTCGAACGTGAATCATGGGAAACATGTACCTTTCAGGGAAAAAAAAGTTTGGGCTGATCGGTTGAGCCGTTTGAAAAAAAAAGTGGAGAAGGACAGACAGACGGACGGACAGACGGACGGACGGACGGACAGACGAACAGACGGACATTTTTTTTATTGCTGATTCGTCATCTCTAGACGATAATAGATACATTCCCCCACTCCCACCTCGATCTACCCCATGTTACAATAAAATTGTTTGTAGTAAACGTATAGGACCTCTTGTACTTCGTACGGGTCCAAATATAACGTATGTATCAGAAAAGATGTGAAAAACAGAATAGATGTTTCAAAAAGACTCGAACGTATCTGAATATAAAAATGAGCAAACAATCGAATGTTTTGTGCTTTATGACTATAAGAATTTGAAAGATACATAGGAATTACCCAAGGTAGTGTCAAAGGCCCTACCGAAGTACGTCTGAGACCATTGATTTTCATGGTCTATAGTTCTCACCTGCACCATATCAAAAAGAGGACCAACATAGTTTCTTCAAAAAATCCTTAAACTATTTTCTCTAGAACAAGCCTTCTCTTAAATTTTATTCTCTACAACTTTGCCTTTGGAAGCAACTTTCTAACTATCATAGTTCTGTAGATATGGGTCATCCCACCTAATTCGAGAAGTGGTCACACTCCAAGATTATGCCATTTTTCTTTAAAATCCTGAAACATGTGTGTTCTCTAAAATTTTATTCTCTGAAACTTTGCCTTTGGAAGTAACTTTCTAACTATCATAGTTCTGGAGATATGGCTCATCCCACCCAATACTAGAAGTGGTCACACTCCAAGATTATGCCATTTTTCTTGAAAAATCTGAAACAGGTGTTCTCTAAAATTTTATTCTCTACAACGTTTCATTTGACAGTAAATCTCTATATTGCATAGTTTGTATTTGTATTTGTATTTTAGAGACTCCACTAACAGCTTTTTACAGCCAATAACAAGTGTTGTCTGGACCACCGGCTTAACGTGACTTCCGAACCACGTCTCAGAGTAATGCGAATGTAGCGTCTTATTCAATTACTCCAAGAATTGTTAGGCGCATGATTATTATCTCACCTAAATGTAGGCTTAGATATTTCGTACACAGATTCATCGTATAAGGGTTACGTCATACGATTCATTCAGTGTGTACGTCGTTATGGGCACCAAACACACCACAACTACCCAACTTTTGAAGCTTGAGTGAACTTTAGGACGTTATTAATGCGCTACACTTGCTAGAAAAATTCCATGTAGAATTTTTCCGACACGGGATTTGAACCCTGATCGTTTTGGTGGAAGGCCAGTACGCTAACCACTGTGCCAACCCGTCCTTACTGCAAGTATAGACGAAAAACCATCTGCTTTCTTAAATGGCCAAGAATCTCAATTTCGTCCTTTCCATTGGTCCCAATGCCCAGACCACTGACCCAATTTGCACAAAAAAAATCCCAGTTTTGTGAGATGGATGACACCAAAATGAACCATTTCCGTGCTAAACTTGATGAGATAATTTGCGAAAAAGTTTCACCGAACCGACACCGCAGGCAAATATGAGAATTGTTTTGTATTGAGAAAAGTTACATGTAAGTTGTATCTGCAACTCCTTCATACAACATAACTCTCATCTTTGCCTAGTTTAGTCAACAGAGAAACAGACACCGCTCCAAAGGTAACGGACTGCGGAATCACCACGAATTAAGTTGCTGTTGGTAGCTATCATCTTCGCCGAGAAGTGACCAATTAGCCACCTTTAGGAAAGAGCCCGTCGATGCCATAAACGAAACGAGAAAGTACATACAATCACACACAAGTGACAATCCTACAAGACCGTAGCCTCACCGCCTTCAGCTGATAATGAAACTCAGCAGAGCAGAAACAACACTTAGCCGCGTTCCTATTGCAGTGAAGTTATGGAATTTCCTACATCATTTAGATTCCCGTATTGCACAGCCGTTTTAGTGATAAGGATATGCATTTATTTAATGTAACAATGTTCAACAACAAACGGACGCATTCCATATTTCGCATTGGCCATAATCTTCAACATAAAGTTAATCGTGAGTTCATGTATTCCAGCCGCATCTCTTCTTGTTTCCACTGAATGATGAAGTAACACATTTTCACATGCTCCTAATGAAAAATGTGGAAGCTGACTGTATATAATGTACTAAGCAGTTGATTGTGTGCATTAGCTTAACCGTTGTTACATATTTCGTTCGGTTAAACAATTTTCCAAGCATATTTTATACACAAAATAAAAATAAATTTTTTTGCTTGACTTGTGTAAGTTAAGTTTTATAGTTCCGAGTGGAGGCAGTAAGCCATAATAATAATACCAACACAATGAACGAAAAAAAAAATCTGAAACTTTTTGGCCCATTCATTCATTGCTGCGGCGATTGTGCTGTTGTGAAGTAAAAGTTTTCATTCGTTTTAATTCCAAACTATAATATGGGCAAAGGGAAAGGTGGTGGTGGTGGTGGCGGCGGCCAGGAGGTAAGTTTTATTACGCGAATATGAATAAACCGTTCGTTCATTCATTGTAGCAATTCGGCGTGTGTACACAGTGTACTGGTTTCATTTAATTATTCTGCTACGTGAACTTTAGTGCTTAGTTAATTTTTTGAACAATGCAAGAGTACTTTCTTGGTTCATTAAATACGTGAGGAAGAAATCGTGTACGGCGTGCCATAAGATCCTTGAAAGTTAAATTGAGCACACTAGACATTGTCTTTACGTTCACACATACCGACTGGTACTTACGTTTTCTTGGGATCATCATAATGAATTTATTCATAGCCAAAGGAAATCATGACCGACTGGACAAGGACTTTTTTTTCGGTTGGGAACATAAATTTTATAAGTATTTGTACGGTCCATAAGTAGTGTATATGATTCCAGCCATAATCTAAACATGAATAAGAAAAAGGGACGCAAATAAAAAATAAGAACGTGATATATTCTAATCGGGGCAATGTTGTCTTTTTTCCATCCTTGCGTAACACTGGTTTTTATTTATTTCATCTTTTTCCATACCCTCAGATCGTGTCTTCTTTAAATATTTGTGCGACATAAATTTCGTTGTCGTTCTCCATTGCGGTGATAATTCTGTAGTTTCGTATCATGATTTCACGAGGTTTTGTGGGAACATATGCAATGAAACTCTCCCTATTATGGAGATCTTATGCACAATTTTGCTCTTTAGTATGTGCTAAGTGATGTAGGTATTGCGACCTTGAATAAAGCCCCTCAAATGTGTTATTACATTTTATGTAAATCAATTTCTTCAAAGGGGCAAGCCATAGAGTCATTATTTAGCTGCTGCTTTCATAAGTAGCTCGCAATATTTCATCAACAACGACTAAGAGAGTAAGAGTAACTATTGCGTTCCGATGTCAAAATGCAGTTTGCGGTTTTTCTACCGGTGTCTGTCAAAGTTAGTAGATATTTCCTAGTGAAGAATGTGAAGTGAAGTGTTGTGGGTGCAACTCCAGCCAATCTTCAAGCCAGACGTACTTATTAAGTAGCGATGTCTACTTTATGTTTTCACCCTTCCTGTCCGTCCGTCCGTCTGAGCATGTGCACCGGAGACTCACCGATGATTCACAGTGGATTTACCGCGGAGTCGCCGTCCGTCCGTCCGTCTGTCTGTGCACGTTTACAGGGTACTCACTAATGATTCACCGATGATTCAATGGGGAATCACAGATAATTCACTGTGAAATAACAGATGATTCACAGTGGAATCACAGATGCTTCACCGTGAAATAACAGATGATTCACCGGGTAATCTCAGATGATTCACCGGGTATTCTCAGATGATTCACTTGGGAATCACCGATGATTCACTGGGGAATCACAGATGATTCACTGGGGAATCACAGATGATTCATTGGGGGAATCACAGATGATTCACTGTGGAATCATCGATTATTCACAGTGGATTTACCGATGATTCTCAGTGGATTCACCGCGGAATCACCGTCCGTCCGTCTGTGTACGTTCACAGGTGACAGATAATTCACCGAGAGGTCACCGATGATTCACTGAGGAATCAAAGATAATTCACCGGGGAATCACAGATGATTCACCGTTGAATCATAGGTGATTCACCGAGGAAACACAGATGATTCACCGGTGAATCACAGATGATTCACCGGTGAATCACAGATGATTCACAGATGATTCACCGGTGAATCATTGATGATTCAGCGGGGAATCACAGATAATTCACCATTGAATCACAGATTATTTACCGATGATCCACTGGGGAATCTCAGATGATTCACTGAAGAATCACAGAGGATTTACTGAAGAATCACAGATGCTTTACTGAAGAATCAAAGATGATTCACAAAGAATCACAAATGATTCACAGAGGAATCACAGAGGAATCACAGATGATTCACCGGTGAATCACAAATAATTCAACGGGGAATCACAGATAATTCACCGAAGAATCACCGCTAATTTACCGATGATCCACTGGGGAATCACAGATGATTCACCGGTGAATCATCCATGATTTGATCATAGGTGATTTGTTTGTTACCTTTCGCTACTTTCCCATAACTATTTCAATGGTTTATTTTGTTCGCGATGATCCGTGATCTATGACCCGTGCAGAAAAAGTGAAGACTCCCGAGTGGTACGGCTTCTATATTTCAATCATTGCTCTTCTCCTCCACTTTCAATCGTTTTCCTGGAGTCATTTTTCCCTATTGAGTAGCAAGAGCTTCTTTAACTTATCACAGTTCATGTCCGTCAGTACTTTCACCCGTCATCCGTCCTTCTGTGCTCAGTTGCAATAAAGAGGAATGAGAAAATCGTAACTGAGAAAAAAAAAAGAATCGTAGAGATCCCTTTTAACCATTTTCCTTACATTTACCGAGCGTTTTCCCTTTTATAATCATTTTTGACCAGCAGTCTACGGTGATGGGCATTATGTTTAAAATATCTTGGTTAACAATATTTCGGACTTTTTTTTTCAAACCAGAAAACTACGAAAAAAAAATTGCGCCCGGCTCTGTTTCTATGACATGAAAAATGTTTGAAATTCTAATAAAAAACAATTTCGCCGATATCTTCGTCAGTTTTTTTAGTGCGCAAATCGCTTTGCTGCTCGTGTGTAGACAAAAATAGAATTCCAAAAATCTCTTAATGTTAATGAATGTTTTAAAGATTATATGCGTGACTCCACAATGTTATTTAAAATATTTACATTTTCGATTTTTTTTTTTTATATTTTGATCAAATGTGACGTCATTTCCCTGATACGTTGACAAATAATTAACGAATAGTTTCGTCATTTCCATTTCTAGAAAGGAGGTAAAGGAGGTAAGGCACCAGCAGCGACACCAGCGGCAGCACCAGCCGGTGGTGCAGCGAAACCGGCCGAAAAGGGTGGAAAAAAAGGTATTGCATCACACTTTCTCTCAACTGTTCGTTGAACATTCACAATTTCTCACTTTTCAGGCGGCAAAAAATAATTGAATTGAGACTGATGCAAAGCTAAATACAAATTCACAAGAAAGTACATTCAAATCATCACCAAACATACGTAGCTTTAAGAGTGTATGGAAACAACCTTGAAACTAGAACAAGGTGAAACTATTTACAAAATTATAACTAAGAAGATGTCGTGTATTTGAAAAATGTATTTTCGTTTCGTATATAAACAGCGCACGCACTTTCCGTTGTAATTATTGTTTAGCATTTTCTTTAAGTTCAACCTTCTCATTGAATAACAAAAAAAACGAATTGACAAAAATGTTCTTTCATTCAATTTATTTACAAAAAAACAATACTTTTTCTGACTTCGAATGAACGAATAGACAAATAAATTACCGGAACCAATCTTGTGACATGGCTCCAAAAAATGCTGCAGCACCTGACTTTACATTCGCCAAATTTTGTGCCGATGTTGAGTGTTGTAGAACAGTAGCTGTAAGTTGTGATGATTTCTTCGGCTTGGAGAGTTGATTCTGAGATAAAGAAGAAATTTAGCTAAAGGTGAACGGAAGCAATGGGTAATTTTGTTAGCTGTAGGAACTTTCAAACAAAAACCCTAAGCTACAACTATAGAGAAACCAATTGCATTAAAAATTCATTTTGAGGCCATTCCAGCGTTCATTTGTGGGGGTTCATTACAAAACATTTGACTTTCTCTCGCAGATATCTTGAAAATTATGTAGGCGTCCAAAAATTTCCCATTCAACAATATTGTGTAACATAAAAACTTTGTAGCTGCTGTAGTTTTTGAGATACAGCTAGAGTGTAATGTACGAAACGCTGGAATGGCCCTTTGTCACTTAGGAATTCGAGTTATCGTGGTGGAAAATCGGTTCTAACTTCTTCCCTTTTCAAGATAAAACATAACCAAAGTCACGTACGTGTCAGAATAGATGTGACAAACAGAATAGATGTGGCAAATAGAACAAATCTTGCAAAAAGACTCGAACGTATCTTAATACAGTAATAAGCAAACAATCCAACGTTTTATGTTCTTTTATAACTATAAGAATTTCAAAGATTCATAGAAATTACCCAACGTAATGTCAAAGGCCCTACCGAAGTACATCTCAGACCATTCAAATCTAGAAATGGTTATATCCAAGGATTGGGCCATTTTCCCCTAAAACCCTGAAACACTCTCTAAAATTTTGTTCTATACAACTATGCCTTTGGCAGCAACCTTCTACCTCTTACAGTTCTAGAGATATGGGTCATCCCTCCAAATTCTAGAAGTGGTCATATCCCAGGATTGTGGCATTTTTACCCAAAACCCTGAGACATGTGTTCTCTAAAATTTTATTTTCTACAACTTTGCCTTTGGGAGCAATTTTTTACCTCTTATTGTTCTAGAGATATGGATCATCCCTCCCAATTCTATAAGTGGTCATATCCCAGGATTGGGGCAATTCTACCCAAAACCTTGAGGAACGTGTTCTCTAAAATTTTATTCTTTACAACTTTGCCTTTGGAAGCAACTTTCTACCTCTTATAGTTCTAGAGATATGGATCATAGTTCCCAGTTCTAGAAATGGTCATATCCCAGGATTGAGGCAAAACCCTGAAACACGGTGTATCCTAAAATTTCATTCTCTACAACTTTGCCTTTGACAATAAATCTCCATATTGCATAGTTAGGGAAATAAACACGAAAAACTGTTTTCGTATATGGCCAAGAAACTCAATTGCGTCGGTGCCCCGACCCCTCACCCAATTCTCACAAAAACTGTTTCCCAATTTTCTTACATCAAATCTTTTCATTTGACACCAAAATGAGCGATTTCCGTGCTATACTTGCTGAGACATTTGCGAAATAGCTACACCGACCCTCGAAAATCCATGTTTTTGGTCACTACCTCGACCGGAACCACTTGATCGATTTTGCTCATCTTCCGTCTGTCTCCACTTTTTTTTCCAAACGGCTCAATCGATCAGCCTAAACTTTTTTCCCTGAAAGGTACATGCCTCCCATGATTCAAGTTCGAAGATGAGCAAAATTGGCCAAGTAGTTCCGGAGATATGGTCGAAGAAGAGCAGGTGGGACATGAAATTTTCGAGGGTCGATGAAACTTTTTTGCAAATATCTCAGCAAGTATAGCACGGAAATTCCTCATTTTGGTGTCAAATGAAAGCATTTGATGTCGCAAACCTGGGAAAAATTTTTTTGGGAATCGGGTCAGGGGTGGAATGGACGAAATATTATACAATGTGGAGATTTTTTGTCAAAGGGAAAGCTGTAGAGAATTAAATTTAAGCGAACACATGTCTCAGGGTTTTGAAGAAATATGGGACAATCCCGGTATATGGCCACTTCCATAATTGGGCAGGATGACCCAAATCTCAAGAACTATGAGAGGTAGAAAGTTGCTTCCAAAGGCAAAGTTGTAGAGAATAAAATTTTAGAGAACACGTGTTTCAGGGTTTCAGGGGAAAATGTCTTAGTCCTTGGATATAAATTTTTCTAGATTTAAATGGTCTGAGACACACTTCGGTAGGGCCTCTGACATTACCTTGGGTAATTGCTATGGATCTTTGAAATTCTTACAGTTATAAGGGAACAGAAAACGTTGGATTGTTTGTTTATTTGTATATACGATATATGCGTATAGATACGTTGGAGTCTCTTTGCCACATATATTCTGATACGGACGGGTTATGTTTTGGGTTATGTTATGTTATGTTATGTTTTGGGTTTAAAATCAGGAAAAAAATAAAAATTTTTCCATTAAATTGGATAAACCTCCTAGGAAATGGAGTTCAAAGTTAATGAAATCAGTCCAACGATCGCCTCTTAAAGTCTGCTAATCGTTCTGGACTCTACTCATCAGCATTTATTCATGGTCCAAAACTCACGCTTTTGTGACCAAGTGCAAGAAAAGCTAGATTTTGTTCTACAGTGAGCCGATCTACTTACGAGATATTCACAATCACAACAAAAACTCTTTTTAAAAGGGAAACGTGACGCAAGTCCTAGTCCCTTCTTCCAATACAACTGATATCACAACAAAATCCCTTTTTAAAAGGGAAACGTGACGCAAGTCCTCGTCGCTTCTTCCAAAACAACTGATATCAATTTGGGTGACGCTTCCAGCTTCGGAACGCACAAAATTCTTTTGAAATATTTTCACTTTCGATTAAAAAAATGCGTCACAAATGCCGGACCCACCAATGTAATAATTTTTCTACGCTTTCAGCTTTCATACGAAAAAATTTGATTTCCTGTACAAAAATACGCCATACATCCCATAAAGTCAAATTTTTGCATTGTGAAAGCTGAAAGAACAGAAAAACTATAACCCGGGGGGGTCCGGCATTTGTGACGCATTTTTTTAATGAAAATTGAAAATATTTCAAAAGAATTTTGTGCGTTCCGAAGCTGCAAGCGTCACCCAAATTGATATCAGTTGTTTTGGAAGAAGGGACGAGGACTTGTGTCACGTTTCCCTTTTAAAAAGGGTTTTCGTTGTGATTGTAATGTTTTGCATTATTTTGAGCCGCCGTTGCCGCCGAACCGAAGCGCGGCGGCTACTAATTCCGTTGACGAAAATGATCCCCTCAACCCTCAAAAGTATTTTTTTGAGTTGCCGCCGCCGCTGAACCGAAGCGCGGCGGCTACTGCTTCCATGGGTGAAAATGATCCCCTCAACTTTCTCTACAACATATCAAAAGTTTTTTTTTTGACACCAAACCTCTATCTCGAACACACAACCATTGCCTCATACAAAATGTGCTATCATACACACTACACACACAAACACATACGTATGGGCTTTATATGGCGCCTTCAAAGAGCGTAGAATGGCGTAGAATGCCCACCCGAAGGTCCCTGCAAAATTTCAAGTAAAGTTATCGAGCCGTTTTCGAACACGAGCCAAAAAAGTCGGTTTTCATACAAATGGCTGTGGAACTAACTAACTAACTAACTAAGGAACTAACGTAGGATGTTTCCATTAACTTGGGCTTATCATGAAATAGCGCATTTTGTATGGAAAATGACGATTTTCTAAAAGTCATATCTTCGGATACACTGGGCCGATTTTACTGAGTAAAATGTCGATTTCAATCAAAATTTTACAAAGAATCCAATGCACTAGGTCTCAGGAGGTACTACGCAAGGGAAAAAAGTCAAAACTTAGCTGTATACTGGACACTTTATATGATTCTCTCAGTCATTCAATGTTAGTGTGAAAATGACAAACATAGTAGGTTGTCCACTTTCATATGAATAGGTCCTGTATAAATGGTTCCGAAGTCTACGAAAATAAAATTTCTGAATTTTTTGTTCGTATGGGGACTTGTGTCACGGGCGCATCGCTACCGCGCGCCCATGATTTTAATCATAATTGGCGTGATATGCTTTGTGAATGGTCCTTAGGTGGCCTTATAGTCCGTTTATAAAGAGAACTAGTCGAACCCCCGCCCCTAGGGGCTACGCAGGCTTTATCATTTTCGCTTTAACATTAACGGGTAGGTTACGTAGTCGAAATCCCCGTCCCTAGGGGCTACGCAGGCTTTATCATTTCCGCGTGTTGTCTATTCTGTGAGCCAGAGCATATTTGTTCTCGTTTAAAATAATGATGCGTAATGTTTCATGTCATTAAATCACTTCGTTGATATTACTGCTAATAATACTAAAATCCAAATGGGCGAGAAAGGCACTGTAAATCAAAACACTTTCTTTGTCGCAAAATTACTCTACTTCCCCCCGTATTCCATCTCCCCCGACTTGACTGACTTTTGGCCGATTTTCAATTTTCACCCTTTCTTGACCCATAACTCCCTTATTTCATAGCAAAGTACCACCCCGGAACATGTTTTCTTGGCGTTTTGCACCATACCCGACAACATATCAAAAATTAATTTTTCAGTAATTTTCGGGCAGCGGAGCAAATTTTTGCCCATTTTTTGTCGAAACCTTTCAGTTGACACCTCAATGGCCTCATTCCGGCAACTACCGACCGAGATATTGGTTAATAAGTGCTCTGGACAAAATCGCCAAAGAACGACCTATAGCTCGGGAATATAAAACTTTTTCACCCAACATTGTTCAGCAAATTTATTGCCCCAAACCTCCACTATCGATTGGCACTCTAAATTTATCTCTACTTTGTCCAACAACAAAAGTTCCCTAACAACAAAGTGAGGAAACCCCAAAATTGTAACAGTTTTCCTTACCTTGCTTCTCCGCATAAAGTCGGATCAAAAAACTTTCTCCTACAAAGTTGTAGGCCATCAAAAACTCTAAGACTTTGCTTCCCCGACCAAATCTCTAAGACGTCATCTTGACTGACTTTCGGCCGATTTTCAATTTTCACCCTTTCTTGACCCATAACTCCCTTATTTCAGAACAATATCTAACCCCGGAACATGTTTTCTCGACGTTTTGCACCATCCCCAACAACATATCAAAAAGTATTTTTTTTTTCTTCGCCAGTGTAAACGCAATTAAACGAAAAAATAACGGGATCGTGACAGACAGACTTATAGACGAATAAATAAATAGACACATAAATAGACAGATAAACAGACGGACATTAGACGTTTATAATTAGTAATTTTCACGTCACTCCTTGTCACAGTCACACGTAAATTACCAAAACCCCCAAAAATTCGGTATTTCACGGCCCCTTCTGTTAATCGAGTTGTTCTTTGTGAACATCCCTCTCAATGTGGATTTTATTTATTCGCGAAAATATTCTGGCTTTTCTCTGGTGGTTTTATTTTGTCCGAACTATCAGCAAAACTAGTTCACAAAAACAAAAAAAAAACTTTTTATTCATTCACTGATGTCATAAATTGTGTCGATGGGAATGAGTTGTTAGATGTATTTTTTGCGTATAATGAAGAGAGAGATTCTAAAAATCGTTTTCTTGTCATAAGTGCACTCAACACAAAGGCGCATGTCGTCAGCCCTTTATTCGTACTAGGACGAGAAAGTAAGCTGTTTTAGAAGCCGAGTACCAATCCATTAAACATTTTAGCTTTGGCTTCTCGTGTTGTATGAAGAGAAACTTTTTTTAAAAGTAAATATATGCCGGGCGCACTCTTACGAATTCCTATGAAGCCGAGACTAACGTTGCAGGCAATGTAGAGAATACTGGAAATTGCTAGAAAAGGCAACGTCCGATGCAGCGTTAGTATAACAAAAAAAGGTTTGCACAAAAATTTTAAGAATAACATTTTCAAGGAGAGGTTACCGACTCGTACTTCCATGGACAAAAATGTTCCGCTTACTAAAAACAATTTTAGGCGAGGGTATACCTTAGACCACAGTTTTGAGCCCTCCTGGCCTGTTCAGCCTTCGATTACCTCTTTCTGACACCACATCGGCGGCCATTGGTCTAAAAATTCCTAGCTGTAATCTCACAATTGGATTTGAAGATTTCTATTACTTTGACCCCGAAATGAAAGACCTAACAACTCCAAATTCAGCTGGTGAAAAAATCCTAGCACGAATACTATCGTATTGAAGAGACTGACAACAAGCACATCCAAATCTTTAAGGCTTTCGAAAAGTGGTTATCACAAATAGAAGTTTGAGCCAAGGACATTGAATATTTTGTACGAACAAACAAATGTCGTGTTCATTGTGCGATTCTGTTGGCATCAAATGTCCGTCTATTCCAGCTGTCAAGTTGACGTTTGAAACGTCAAAGCTATAAAGCAAACGAGCAGTTATTGTAAAGTTCCAAAATGTTTGTGTCGTTAAGAGCACGTCGCAAAAATGTGAGCTGTCAAATTTGCGATGTTTCTTTTAGAACAGACTCCTGCGTAAATAACAAATTATTCAAAATTATAGCTAACGCCCTGTGAGAGGATGATTCTTTAATCGAAAATGAAAATATTTCAAAAGAATTTTTTGCGTTCCGAAGCTGCAAGGGGCCATCCATAAATGACGTCCAGTTTTTTCAGTGCTGCCAGCACATTTAAATCGTTAATAACTCGATAAAAGTGCATTCTGACGAGTCAAACGTGTGTTCTACCCCTCCAATTAGGGGGGTATTTAGAGGGGTACAACACACATTTGAATCACCAGAAAGCATATTTATCGATTTATTAACGATTTAAATTTGCTGGCAGCACTGAAAAAACTGGACGTCATTTATGGATGGCCCCTACGCGTCACCCAAATTGATATCAGTTGTTTTGGAAGAAGAGGCGAGGGCTTGCGTCACGTTTCCCTTTTAAAAAGGGTTTTTGTTGTGATATCAGTAGTTTTGGTTGGAAGAAAAGAGAAGACAAATTTTGGAAATAAAATTTCCGGCGAAAAAAATTTTCAGCGAAAAAAATTTCCGGCAAAAAATTTTCTGTCGAAAAAAAATTCGGCGA
>CM055405.1:13704495-13777315 GCA_029228625.1 Pseudolycoriella hygida | reverse complement strand
AAAACGTTGGATTGTTTGCTTATTTGTATCTTTGGATACGTTCGAGTCTTTTTGTAACATCTATTCTCTTTGCCATATCTATTCTGTTTGCCACATCTATTCTGATACGTACGGGTCTTTGGTTATGTTTGTTTTCCTTGGTTGCTTTATAGGTAAATAAAAGTTTTAGAGTAAGGCTACGATAAATAATTTATTTATCAGCCTTTTGAACAAGAAAAAGACTCGATTGAATCTTTTATTGTTTTGAAAACTTGTCATCGTTTCATTCGATTTCTACACTGTCGTAATATTTCATTGAAAACTGTAAATGTGAGGTGTTATACCAGAACAGTTTATCTCAAGTCAAAAAGTTATCTCTTCTTTCACAGATCTGATAGCCCTGGCTATTGGGAGAAATATTGTATTAGAAAACAAAGGCATATGCTAATTGCACGCACGTGCGAATAGTTATTTGAATGTTCGCACGAAACATAATAATTTAATGAAGAAATGGTAATTTTAAAAGTTTTAAAAGAAAGAAATACCATCTGTTCAAGGAAAATCTCATTTTACACCCGACGTAAAGCCTTTACGTCACCACTTTTATGAGGAAAATCGCACACGTGTGCGAATAGTGTTTAATGGACTTGTCACTTCAAATGGAAAAGTCACTTCGACAAATAAACACGTTCAGAGGCACCGCAATACCATTTTCATAAAACTCCCGAAAAGTGACCAGCTGATTGACGTTAATTAATGGAAAACGTCAATGAGCTTATTGTCTATCAGCTGATAGTTTTTCGTGAATTACATGAAAACTAAAGTAGTCTCGCAGTATCTCTGAACGTGTTTATAGCCAATATAAAAGGCTATTCTCAACGAAAAGTGCGACATCTATTACCCTCTTCACGTCGACATCATTAACTAGAGATAATCTGCTCCAAATGTAGGAAATCTGAAGTTATTCTGCTTCAAATGTCAAGTGTATAGAATGTGCCGCCATCTATTTTCGTTAAGAACTGCCTGTAGTTTCTTGTACAACATTTCTCTATATAGTATGGGCTACCTGTGAAATAAGAAAAAAAAAATTGACATGAGACGTGAGGTGGGCTAATATCAGAAGTATTAGGACTTCTGTTTGCATATTTTATCGCACTTTATTCACATTTTACTTAACTTAACCACAAGTTTCTCACATTTAGAATCGGCCGACGACCAATTTTCTACGTGAGTATCGTCCTTATTATCGTCGGTCGTGTTATGTCGATAGTGACAACATCAAACTTCCTTCTCTATGCCATTGCTTCATTTATTTCAACGATGACGACAACAATGGTTTATGTAAGTCCGTTGATCATCGCAATGGAAGTATCAGGAGAAGAAGATCACGGAAAGGTTGCGTTACTTCAATGCATTGGATGGACTGCGGGAATGAGTCTTATGCCGTTAGTTTTTTGGGCGACAAGGGATTGGGTGTGGTTCCTAATGCTGACATCTTTACCGATCGGATTATTTGGATTGTGGAATAAGTACATGCTCGAATCGCCTCGATGGTTGGCAACTAAGGGACAGTATAGAAAATGCGCTAAGGTGTTGAATAGAATAGCAAAGCTGAATGGCAAGGACGTGAAAATTACGGAAAAAACTCTGATTGATGCAATGCCAGATCAAGAGTCAGAAAAAGTTTTTGGCATTATGTCACTGTTCACCCACTGGCGTTTAGCTAAGAACACTATGATGCTGTTCATTTGCTGGAGCAATTTCGAAATTACTTACATATTGTTGATGTTGAATTCAACCAGAATGGGTGGCAATCCTTTCCTAAATTTTCTCTACCATAGCGCAATCGAAGTGTTGTGTAAGAATTTGCAAACTTTGGAATTTTGAAGTTAAATCATTCTTATGTTCGATTTTCAGCATATGCTTGCGGCATTTATCTAACGGATAGAATTGGTCGACGATATTCGAATGCACTTGCAATGATTCTCATTTGCTTCACTTGTGTTCCAGTGATTTTACTAGCTCGTGATCGAGAGTCAGAATATATAGTCAGAGGCCTCGTAGTTTTCATAAAACTTCTAATAAGCTTTTTATTTTTCACGATCAATCTGCAAGCGTTGGAAATATTTCCCACATGCTTAAGGCAGTCTGGTATGTCGGCAAGTATAATTGCCGGTTGCACTTTTGCAACTGTTGGTCCATACATCATGTACCTGGGAACGGAGTATGATGTACGATACCCATACTTTGCAATAGGTGAAGTGTTTATCGCTCGGCTATTTAAGAAACTCATATGTATGAACTATTACGAATAGGTGCCTTGGCTTTTCTGGGCCTTATAGCATCATTGTCGCTGCCCGAAACACTTCATCACAAGTTGCCAAACACTTTATATGATGCAAAAAAATTCGGAAGGGATCAGGTGAGCAAAATCATGAATTCATTTGCAAAACAAAAAGAAAAATTTTGATTTGAATAGAAATTTTGGTTTCTGCCAAAGAAACCAATCGAAGCAAATGAGGAAGAAATGGAGTCATTGCGAAAGTTACCCGAGACCCGTGACATCGGCCAAAATGAAGTTTAATGTACAGAAGGAAAAATTGAAAGAAGAAAATAAAGTTCTTTGAATGGAAATTAATTTTTATTGTTGTATTTAAAACTTTTCATATGTTGTGTGTTGATGGGAATTTTACTAACTGCGGCGAGGATACAGCGAAGCACCTCCTGGAAGTACATTTCCCTGGTTGCAAAAATGAAAAGAATGGCAGCAACTTCGGAGGAAGACTGGGCTCTGGCTACTCGGATCGTGACTGCAAACAGATTGAAGTGGGCTGTAGGGAAATTTAAGAACTTCAAATCAGTAGGAAATGATGGAATCTTTCCGGCTCTGTTGAAGGAGAGTGGGGAGATCCTAACAGAACCACTGTGTGAAATTTTACGCAGCTCATTGGCGTTGGGCTGCATACCAGAGAAATGGGAGAAAGTAAAAGTGACTTTTATACCGAAACCGGGCAAACCCTCACACTGTACGGCCAAGGACTTTAGACCCATCAGCTTGACATCGTTCATAATGAAAACGCTGGAAAGGCTAATAGACGTCTACATCAGAGAGGAATCTCTGATAAAATTCCCCCTGCATGCAAACCAGCACGCATACCAAACAGGCAAATCCACCGATTCTGCACTACATTGCCTTGTGTCCAAAATTGAAAAGTCCTTTGAGGTCGGGACGATGTCTGGGATGTTTCATGGACATCGAAGGAGCCTTCGACAACACAGGATTTTAAATAATAAAACAAGCGCTTGTAGAAAGAGAGGTGGAGCCTATGGTAATCGGGTGGATCGGTAGGATGCTAGAAAACAGAGAAGTTGAGGCTAGCGTTTGTGACCAAAAGACTAGTCTCTGGGTAGCGAAAGGAGGCCCCCAAGGGGGTATACTGTCTCCACTGTTATGGAGTATTGTAGTTGATTCTCTCATTAGGAAACTGAATGAGGAGGGTCTCTTCGCCCAAGGCTACTCAGACGACTTGACAATCTTGATAAGAGGCAAGTTTGAGAGTACGCTAGGTGATTGAATGAGGACCTCCATGAGGATGGTGGAAAATTGGTGGGTTAACCCTAAGAAAACGGAAATCGTGTTATTTAGTAAAAGAAACAAGGGCTCTAATCTTGTGGGAAAGTTAAGGCTGTTTGGTAAGGTTGTTGAGCTTAGCTCCCAGGTAAAATATCTAGGAGTCACACTTGACAACAGGCTAAATTGGATAGAACATGTCAAAGACAAAGTGCGAAAAGCAATAACAGCGTTTTGGATCTGCAGGAAATCCTTCGGGAGGAACTGGGGATTACCGTCTAAAGCTATTTTATGGCTTTACGAGGCAGTGTTCAGGCCAATGCTGTGCCACGGATGCGTGGTATGGTGGACTAGGCTGGAAAAAGAAAATGCTCAGAAAACCTTTGCAGAAATACAGAGGCTCGTATGCATCTGTATTACGGGAGCAATGAAAACGACCGCCACTCCAGCAATGGAGGCCCTCTTGTCCATTCCGCCTGTCGATCTGGCAATAAACGCGAGAGCTTTTGCCACAGCAGACAGGCTGGTATTAAATGGACTGTGGGCTTCAAATTTCAGGACAGGGCATGGTAGAATAATCGACTTAGTGTCTAATCCGATTTTTAGCATGCCCAGGGACTGGATGAAACCGGAATTAAACTTCGTGATGCGATTCGAAACTGTGTTCCCGGAAAGGCACGACGGGCTAGATAATTGGCCATCAAACCTGCCCGGTGACAAGCTGACAAGGTATACAGACGGCTCCAAAACCGAGGAAAGTTCAGGAGCTGGAGTATGCGCACCAGAGGCTGATGCAGGAATCTGGCATAGTCTACTAAAATTCTCGAGCGTCCTTCAGGCGGAAACTTTCGCGGCACTCCAAGGGGTCAGAGAAGTACTACCTGAAGGTACCCAAGGGAAAGAAATGTTCATTTGCTCAGATAGCGAATCGATGATTAAAGCTTTAATATCGGCTATCATTACCTCAAAGCTAGTAAAAGAGTGCAAAGACTATCTAAATCAAATGAGTCTGAGAAATCGGATTACTTTGGTCTGGGTACCAGGGCACTCCGGGGTGGAGGGTAATGAGAAAGCGAATGATATGGCGAGAATTGGCTCTTCAACTGTAGCATGTGGACCTGAGCCACAGATTCCGATACCCCAATCGCTTTGCGTGAGGGCTATAAAGGACTGGACCAAAGCGGAACATGCGAACCGTTGGATAGCTTATACCGGAAGAGAGCACACAAAGTGCTTCCTACCGGAACCAAATGAAAAGTGGTCCAAGGAGCTAACCAACATGGAACGGAAGGGCATCAGCAGAGTAGTGCGTGCGATAACCGGACAGTGTGGCCTGAATAAGCACCTTAGAAAAATGGGACTTGCTAATACGTTCCTATGCACCTGCGGACTGGAAGATGAAACAAGCATTCATATAATATGCAGTTGCCCAAGATTCTCTCAGCTAAGGCGCAGGTTTTTCGGCAATTTTAATGTGGAACCATCTGAAATTTTGAAACTGGGACCTGCCTTATTGGACAGGTTCCTACTCAAGACAGGAAGGCTCACATGATTTAAATGATGAACCGGAAGGAAACAAAGGATCACCAGATCTGTGTTTCAAGATCAGTAATGATCGTCCCAAACTGATAAATCTAAAAAGGTAAGTTGAGGGGATGATTTTCGTCCATGGTAGTAGTAGCCGCCGCGCTTCGGTTTGGCCGACCGTAAAAGTTGCGTCTAGATACGAGTCTGAGCGATTGATCATATCATACAAGTGTTCAATATAGTGGCCATATTTCAATATTTCGTGATATCTAAAAATATGTTCGAGACATTTATTTTCAGCGATAAATAATGTACGAAATACCACGGATGAATTTAACGAGAAATACTTACAAGAGAAATTCTCCCAAAAATCGACGAAAGCTATAATTTGAAAACGAGGCACAAGAGGTAGAGTGTAGTACGTTGAGAGATAATATTTGATTTTGTAGTGTGCCTCCATGAAATTTGGCATGTAAAAAGGGCGTCCAGCCTCTCTCGTAATGTTTAACTTTGATTGAATCAGCATATCATTTTTAGCTAAGTGACTGAGAGAAAGCAATTAAAATGAGTACCTAGATCAACGAAAAAGTGTCAAAAAAAAGAGTCTTAATACAAAATGTCGTTTTTTAAACAAAATCACACGAAAAAGTGAGAAATCTCTCTATTTTATTAAGCTTAAGGGAAAATTTTTGAGTTTAACACAAACTTCATTTAAATTTTGCCAATATTTTGTTTTTATTTTCTACTGCAGTTTCGAGCACAAAGTTGCTCATCATCAGGAGACTTGTATCAAACTAAAACATTTTAAGACATGGAAAACATATTTCCCGCTGATAACATAGACAACAATAAGAAACAGTAAACATTTAACAGCTGATATTCTACATTTACGCTCACAACGCCAAATTATTTTTCAACTCTCATGCTTAGAGGGTTAGTCAATACAACAAATTCGTCGTCAGATGTATCGCTGTCTGTCTCTTTTTTTAAATCAACAATGTTCTTGTCCATAACTTTTTTCAAAGTGAACAAAGTCAGTAACGGGGACGTTACTTCACCATAATTCGCGTTCAGCAGGCTTCGTAAAATTCAATTTTCCAATGGTCTACTTACGGCAGTCTTTTTTTCCAGTGCGCTGAATTTACTTGTTCGTTAAATCTAACAAGTAGTTTTCGTATTGTCATTCCATAATAAATCCTGCCGCAACAGCTGCACTGGATTCGGTAAATTCCAGACTTATGCAAATCTAACTGCGGATCTTTAATTGAACCTATCAATTGTCTCAAAGTTCCTGCGTTCCTATGGACCAACTCCATCTCATGTGCTTTGTAAAACGGCTTCAGTTTTCTAGTTACTCTGGGGTAGTGCCTAATACCCACTCTCTTTTTTGTTTCATTTTTATTCTCAAAAACAAGAGTGGTGATTTTTCGGAGCGCTACTTTTTCTTCATGTGTTTAATTATGCTCCTTATCGTTGTTTCATTAAAACCATTTGCTGCACCTATGTCAATAATCTTTTTCGTCTCTTCTTTTCTCTTCTCATTTGATAATGAGAGGCTCGTCATCGTATGTGCCATCGAATTTTATGCTGCCATTTTGTGTTTTCTGTCATGGAAAGAGTCACTAGTTATTCTTCTTTTCGTACTCGTCGGCTTCCGGTACACGTCAACTGCTAAGATTCCATTCACATTTTCCACCATTACGTTTAAAAAAGGAATCTTCTTCTCCTTCTCTTTCTCTATCGTGAATTTTACGGCGTTCGGTTTTATTTTATCCACTGTGTCTGTCCTGGGGTCCAGGTGGCATTTTTCTTTTAGGTATTCTTCTAAGTAAAAAGTTTCTCAAGCTTTTTGCCGAAGTATGTACAAGCCTTTAGAATGAAAAGTTTTGTTGGTAACACGACAAATGATTTACGTCTTCCTATTTATGGCTTTGAATGAGTGCGTCGAGGTGCGCCCTCCAACATTTCTGCCTAGTTACGGGCCAGTTTCCAGTATCAGTACCAGTAGTTGAGGCCTCTAATAAAACACCAAGGAAAATTATAAAAAAATATCTGCTACACAAAGACAACATCACGTGGAGCAGCATCGGAGGCTGTGTACTTACCAGGAAATCCATACTAGAATTCAACAACAAATGTCTACTGAACAGATCACGTAAAGTCGTACGAATATTGGTTGGAATATTAACGGGACACTGCAAGCTCAATAAAGACATGAACAGAATGGGCATTGCGGAAAGGAGCCCCAATGCAGTAAATAATTATATCACATAGTCTCGCAGAACTCTGTGCCTCAGTTGAAGGAACTCAGGTCAAGTGTATGCTAGTTTCATCTTCCAAGTCACGGGAACACCTGGGAGTAAGAGCTGATTCACTCCACTTCTACTATCCTCCTGATGCGATTTCACATTTGACAGAGTAAATTAAAAAAAAAATAACAAAGTTTGTGCCAAATCCAAAAGTTTTCCGAAACGTCAACAGTTTTTGAAAAAATCTAATATTTTTTTTAATTTTTTTTTAAATTAATTTTTAAAAAAATTACGATTTTTTAAAAAATAAAGCGAAACTATTTATTGGCACTAGTTAAAAATTAATTTTTGTCAAGTTTTTTTTTGTCAAGTTATTTTGGTATTTTGTCAAGTTGGACGTTTTCCTTTTACAAAATGTATTTTTATCAATTATTCCTTAGTAACCCGCTTTACCCGCTTTAAAGAGTATACCAAAACATATTTTCCTTGTACGTAAGTGTTCTGTCGTGGCGTAGTAAAAATTTCGTAACTTGAAAAAAAAGTATTTTGATTTTTTAACTTGACAAATAAGTATTTTTAACTTGACATTTAAATAGTACCCAAAATAAAGTAAAAATTTTTTAAAAAACCACATTAAAAGTTTTAAAAAATTTTCGATTTTTTAAAAAAATTTTCGTTTTTTTAAAAAAAATTTATTTTTTTTAAAAAAATTTAAATTTTTAAAAAAAAAGTTAGATTTTAAAATTTTCCGATTTTTTTAAAAACTTTCTGATTTTTATTAGTAAATTCCGCTTTTTTAATAAAAATTTCCGATTTTTTTTAAAATTTAATTTAGTTAATGAAAAATCTTCATGGCTAAGTTGTCCGAGACAAGAAGGACTCTTCCGATTCTTGTCTTTCTTCAATTTTACGTGGAAGTTACAACGCTTTTCTATAAAATTAAAATTGCATTCAAATCAATGATTTATGTTCTATACCATCGAATCAATGAAACAATTTCTCAACCGTACCTTTTTGCCGAAAATGTTACTTTCTCTGAGAATTAATGATCTTTTGTGAAAGTTCACAAATTGCGATAAATACAATGGCGCAAAAAAAATCTAAAAGACAATTTTCTGGTATTACATCTGACCTTTTCATTGCACTGTCTCTAATGTTTATTAATGATGCTTTTATGTGGTAAATCATTGAAACAAACTTACAGTGCGTGTTAGACTGTTAAATAAATAAAATCTTCTGTTGAGACGAACCTATATACCTTTGCCAATACTGCAACCTATGCCAATTGATTAGTAAAAGTCCGAAACATAAATCACATTTTTCTGCGATATTTGTCTGAACTATAGGACTTATAAGAGCCATATAACACCAAGAGCTCCATCGACGTTAACGCTAACACACAACAACTGAACAAATGGAAATCCGAGTAGCGAAAATGTGTTACTTTAATTCAAAGTGCAATCTTGTTTGTTCGAACGTTGTAAAATGCTCAACGTAGCCAATGTCGTGGACTGTGTACACAGTGCATTGTAACAAATTTTATTTATTGTATTTTTTCCCATTTAGTACTCTTAATGCCACACTCTAATAGTTGAATCGTAGACAGAGTAACAAAATATTACAAGAAACTGCACATACAGAATTTGTTCATGTTTTAATAGCGGCGTTCACACGATGTGAAAAAGCTTGGGAGATTGCATGAAAGTATTACGCACGGTAAATAGATTTTATTGTTCCGTTTTGTTTGCTAATTTGTTATATTAAAGGTGCGAATTATGTTTATGAATGTTTTTTTTCGAATTAATTGAAATATGTACGCTAAATGGATATCAGCTTACAGCAGCGGCGAAATTTCACCGATGTGAGGATCCTCTTTTTTTAGTGGACAAACAATTATTGAAAGCAAAAAGTTGTTTTACAATAAATATGTCCCTATTTGCTTTTGTTTATTCATATCTTGATTTTCTTCAGTGCAGAAAAAGAGAGAGTTTACATATTCGTTGGGCGCGTAAAAGGGTTGTATGCAAACTCAACTTGATAATTTTCGATAATAATGTCGTATGATAGTTATTTATGCAACTAGTTGCGAAATGGAGTTGTTTTTGTCACTATATGTGAAGTTGTCAAACGAGCGAAGCGAGTTGGATAACCACATCATGTGACAAAAACAACCAATTTGTGAAACGTGATATTTTGAATGAACTTTTTATCACCCAAATGAGTGATAAAAAATTACTTTTTAAGGCACTAGTGCAATAAAGTTTTTTCACGCTAGTATGTAAAAACCGCTTTTATGCACCAGTGTGATAAAATTTTATTGGGCGCTTCAAAAGAATAAACATCCGATCTTTTTTGGCTAATGAACAACTTTTATAAGTAAACTTGAATCACCAACGGTTCGCCTACGAATAATTGTGACAACCAAATTGATTCTCTCTCAACACAATCGAAGACATCGTTCGAAGTATATTCGTCAGTCTGCCTATTACACCAATCCCACACGGCCATCCTGTAACATTGTTTAACCTCACACAATACATCCTGGCGAAAATATTTTGAATCGTGCCACATTCCATTGTTCGTTCCGTGCCAAACCAAATCCACTCGGTCATTCGATCATCAAACCAAAAAATATCAACGATTGAATTACACCAGTCGATCTGCTTATTGTTCTTCACCAAACGTTCTGCTTATTGTTTACGTATTGTATGTGACGAACGTGTAACGTATGTACCAATTCTCGAATGATTTGCGTATGTTTCGCTGTGTGTTCTGCTTCTATTGTTCTCCGCTTTACATGCAACCGCGTGCTCCTCAAATACAAATTCTTCTCGAACGTTTTATTTTTCAGCCATTTTATTGTCCCAACGTGAATTCTTAATTTTAGTTCACTTTCGTCATGAGCCAAACTTTTTTTTTGGCTTTTTTTCTCTTCTTTACAACTGCACCTCTCGAACAAATTGTCTCATCAATAGTCTTCTATAATTGTTTCTCCTTTCGCTTATTATCACTTTAATTCACTCCCTTAAAGGTCCAAAAACGGTTGAGCCCTCATATAGGAACGCAGAAGAACCATTACGCCTTCAAAAGAATAAAACATCCGACCTTTTCTCGCTAATGAAGAACTTTTGTTAGTAATCTTGATTCACCAACGGTTCGCCTACGAATAATTGTAACAGGCAAATTGATTCTCTCTCAACACAATCGATGAATTCGTTCGATGTATATTCGTCACTCTGCCTATTTCACCAATCCCACACATCTAGTCTACCGTAATTTGCATAAGAAACTTAGTGACGTCATTTTGAGATAGAAAATATATGAAATTCTCTCTCGAATTGTCATCATTAAGTTTCTTTTGCAAATTACGGCAGTAGTGCGTTAAACTACCTTAATACGTAACTTTTATCGAAAACTACTATTTCCAAACGTATTTCTTACGTTGCGCCTTTCCGGAAAAAGTTGTTCTTAACTTATGCCGAAAGGCTTTTTTAGTGAATTCGATTCCAGAACTCGCCTCCCACTCGTGCAGGAAATTCGCTAAAAACGCCTCTTAGCATGCGTTTTAGGAAAACTATGCAAATATTCTCACACTCTATGTGTTGCCAACCACATTTCGTGTGAGGGAATACCTTTATACCTAGCGTGGTGGAAAAATTACTCGATTTGAGCTTTCATAACAATTATACCAACAGCTTTAATGCCGACAAATATTTATATTGATGACAAAAACGTCAGGATCTACAAGCCCTAAAGTTTTCAAAATTCACTTGAATTGTTGGAGTATTCCCTTCTTCAATCAACGGTCTTACTAAATCTTTTAAAGGAAATGTTCAATTTTTCGCACACTAAAATCATTCATCATCTCGTTAATGACACATGTAACGGGTTGATATATTGCAACTTTTTCATGAAAGCTTCGATCTTCGATGATAGCTATACAGTAGGTAAAGGACATATGTACATATATATGTATACCATGAAACGTTACTACGGTTTGCATTAAACACAACTTGTACGTTTAGAAAAAAGAGCGCTCCCGGTATGAGAGATTTATCATGTAAATGGAGGGAAATTTGAATCGTTCTAAATTTTTGCTTCGTTTAAGTGAGAGATGATGCAAAACGGAGAACTCCTTTTTAACTGAAAATCCAGTGTCAGCGAAAAAAGGTTGACAAAAAAAAAGTTTCCTCAACACCTCAATTTGTTGATAGGTTGGTAAATTCAACTGAAAATACTAGAAGACATCGTAGGATGTCCGACTCTACCATTTCTCACAGATCCATTCATATAAAACATAATTCTTCTTCAATGTGCTACATACTGAAGCATTATCTATTCATTTTCTCTTTTTTATTATCTGCCACAAAGTAAACAATTAATTTATTAGAAAATACACGAAAAACGTATAATATCGAACGATAAGATTGGTTCAGGCTATCGCCATTTCAATCGTTTTATGAAATGACTGCAACGACTAACAGAATAATGGTGAATTTCCGATCGTTGAAAATCGTATACATCATCACAATATTGCGCTTTAACTGAAATTCATCTACTGCCTCCAGTGCAATTGTATTGTGATTGACTCCGTCCGATGAATGTACAACATATTGGATAAATGTTGCATCGTTACAGCAAAAAAAACGAGAGAATCTATCGAAACCAATATTCCACATAAAAACACTCGAAACAGGTATACGTTAATTCAATAACAATGATCTATCGATTTCAATGATCAATTCGTGCAAAATATCTTGAAATTTAATCAGATATGAAGTGGAATATTGTGTGTTGTACTACTTCTTGTATCTTTCATTATTTATTCAGTCATTCCAGTCACTCAGTACCGGCAAGAAGTCGATTATGTTTGGATATGCTTTCTGTGTTGCATATTCAGATGGAAAGTGTGATGTTGTCTTTTCGAAATAGTTACATTGAAAGGGTTCGACAACGAGACGAAAAATCTTTGAAGACTCGGAAATCGTTCCTGAACTTCAGTGATTTTGATTCCAGTGTTTCAGTGCCTAATAGCACTAAGCGAGTTTCGACGACTGTTCAAACTCCGTTGTCAAAGCAATCTTCTCCGGGGGTCGTTCATAAATTACATTACGTAACGCAAGAGGGGGGAAGGGGGTATCAGGGAAGCGTTACAGTTTAGAAAATACTATTTTTAGCGTTACGCAATTTATGAACGGCCTCTGTAAAGTCAAGGGTTTTACAAAAAAGATTGTTTTTCTGTGTGTCCTCAATGCTTCGAATTTTTATTCGACCACTAGCTCCTCTCCATGTGAAGACAACTTTGTTAGCGAGATAAGTTTTTCAGGAACGGGAAATTCCTCCATCACTCTCCATAACTTGCTCCTGTTGGTACTGTCTGTCGTATGCTGCAACAATGTTTTACTCCTTACACTTATCTAGGATCTATCTAATGAACGACCTACACGAAAACCACCTTGAAATTCACCAATGTATGGAAGAATGCATTTGAACAGAATGTTCGCAAATATCTTGTAAGTGATATTCAAAAGAGAAATTCCCGGATTGTTGCCATTCTCCAATTTTTCACCTTTCTTGTATAAGGCCTCTCGGCATTCCTGACGCGCTTCTTGAGCTCAATCTTCCACAATCTATGTGCACATACAATTTTGCATACAAAGGGGTAAAGTCTCAAAAAAATTAAAAAATGCCTTCACTTTCGGCGTCAGATGAAATCGACGAGTAAAAATTTACAGATATTTTCGAGTCACTACAAGATTCAAGCTCGTAAACTATACCGAAACGTTGATCTCTTCTAATATTTTTTATAACACAACTGTTCTAGACGAATCACGTCTTTGTCATTTGGTAGAAAATTGCGAGGAAGATTCATCGATTGCAAGGGAACGACCATGAGATACACGCCATTTTAGTCGGTGAAGTGAAAGAATAATTCAGTTTGTTCAGTGAATGTGGATGAGTTGTATCAGAGTTACTTCAATAATTCATATGAATTTCTTGGGAGCCAAAAGTCAACCAAAATTGAGCAAAAATAAACAGATTTTGGATATTTTTTTGTTTGACGTTTAAAACGTCATTTTGACAGTTGGAACAGACCGGGTTTTGCTCCCAACAAACTCATATTAAAAGACACACTCATCTAATGGAGTCTAAAACAAAGGCTTGATATATCAAAGTTAGAACTAAATGCAAAAATATCTTGAAATATGTCACAATGCATCGGTACGGTGTGACCAAGTTTCGATATGAAATTATTACTGGGAACACATAGTTGGAAATTGACGCCTTTAAGCACTCGTTGTAACGATTTTATAACCTCACTTCTATAATATAAAACCAAAAATACACTGCACCTCACCGCACCTTGGTGCACCTCACTACACCTTACTGCACCTTGGTGCACCTCACTACACCTTGGTGCACCTTACTACACCTTGCTGCACCTCATTACACCTTACTGCACCTTGGTGCACCTCACTACACCTTGGTGCACCTCACTACACCTTGGTGCACCTCATTACACCTTGGTGCACCTCACTGCACCTTGGTGCACCTCACTGCACCTTGGTGCACCTCACTGCACCTTGGTGCACCTCACTGCACCTTGGTGGACTCCAATGCACCTTGGTGCACCTCACTACACCTTGGAACGCCTCTCTGTACAATAAGTCACTCAGCTCAACCGAGGCCCAAGGTCGGTGGAACGGTTGGTTGATGGCGAGGCCGATGGCCAAATAATTAATTTTTGAAGTGTTGTAGAGGACGTAGACGAAACACTTTTGCCCATTGAAGTGTGATTCCCAGGCCTCCAGGTCGACGCTATTGTCAGCCGAGGACCAAAAAATTAATTTTCGAATTGTTGTACAGGAAGTCGAGGGGATCATTTTACAAATGTAACAATGTGTTCCGGTTCACTCGGGCATCCAGATTGATCCTAGAGTCATTCAAGTATGAGAAAAATAATTTTGAAATCGAGGAAACATTTTTGTCTATTCAAATGTCCCAGACGTCATCGTCATCTAAGGACCAACAAATTATTTTTGAGGTTTTGTAGAGGACTACGAGTGAAATATTTTTGTCAATCGTCCAGGTCTAACCCAGGGTCACCCGATGGCTGAAAAATCAATTATTGAAGTGTTTAAGAGGATGTCAAATGGAACATTTTTACCCATACGAGACTTGGTTCCAGGACTCATCACAGTAAATCTTCATATAAAGAGCTAATTCCTTTAAATACAGGTAAACAAAGTTAAGACAATCCGGCGAACACGGGCTCACGGGCATCACGAAAAGTCTGGTTAGTTGAGGTCCAAAATTTAATTTTTGATTTGCTGCAGTAGACGTCAGGGGGAACTCAATTTCTCATGAAACTATTGGTCCCAGAAACCAACTAAGATACTACGGTCGTCCGAGGACCTAAAAATGATTTTTGATAGATGGTAGAGGACTCTTTTGCGCAGCTTTTGGTTTTGTAAATTTCATGACACTTTGAGTATCGCCATTTCATATTATTTATAACTGTAGGAGAATTTTGCCTTACAAATGTCTGAATAACTTATCCTTGCACAAAAATTACTTCACTTAAGGAAAGAAAGAAAATGGCTGTACCTTGAAAAATTACTTTTTTCATCTGTCTTCTTCTTCACTTCAATCGCAAAGTCACGTTTGTTTTATGCGATTTGACTTTCAAAGACGAGCAAAATCTGGCGATCAGACGGGTGGAGTTATATGAGAAAGGTGTTTCTTTGAGGGTAAAAAGTACACCACGCAAATTGTGAGGAAGATCTCAGTTTTCGGAAATTTGTTGAGTGTTTTCGGTAGGAGGGTCTATGTAGTTGACGTGGGCCTAACGATACGCATGTACGCATGATACGAAGCAAATTTTCAACTTTTTGCCGGGTCAGAGCTCAAAGTAGGATACTAAAGTATTTTACGTAATTTGAGGTTTCCTAGAAACTTTCAGCAAAGAACTGATTGTAGACGTAAAGGTTTGAAATCAAAAACATGTTTACTGGTAACCAATCTTCATAAATTACTGATACCATATCCCGGGCGAAGCCCGGGTAACCAAGCTAGTAATAAAATAAATCTCAAAATCAATTTTGTTCTATATATTTCACACACGATTCATCAATTTAATTGACTTAAAGATAAAACACTAACCCTAACTAGACTTAGCGCTTCCCTTATTCTAATACCTGATTTATGTTGGAGTGTATGAGACTTATGATGTTGATAGCACAGAATATCCACATGAATTATGTTCGGTTTGCCACGTAATTTCGTTAAGCAAAAGATTCAAAAAGATTTTCAACTTCCAGTAAAAATATAAACAAATGTCCTCTCCGAAATAATAACTCGAATGCACCGCACTTAATGGTGTAACCTAAAAGCTGATTTTGACATACAAATTAACGAAACGAATTCGTTATAACTATGCAATATCTTACCCCACTGCTTGTGGGCTAAACATCAAAAACTCAACCTCGTCACCTTCAAATTTAACTTTCACTTACTACAAACTTTTCGGATTAAAACACAATTTAGACTTGACTCGTCAAGCGTCTGCCGAAAAAACAAAGACAGTCAGCAATCGACTTGACATTAAACTTATTGAAGGATCGGCGAATGCGTGGCTAACTCCATCTGTGTACAATTGTTCGATACATTCAGAATGTCTCCAAATCTACCACTCGAGTTAGTACAAAACTAATATTAAGCCTAGGGTTATTTCTCTTACAAAAATTCTTAAGGACTAGACAAAACCGAGTTACATCTTTTTAACTTTGACAGGAGTGGATATCACACACCAAACGCATCAATTTCTGAATGCAACGCACGGAGACTTTTCAGGATTAGCTTCTCTTCATAACCGTTTCCTTTCGTCACAGGTTTTCAAAGCAAATTAGGGGATTCTTTTTCTTGACTTCCAAGTTATATGTTTTATGTGCTTCTAATTTCCAGTAGGTAAAACTAACATTTGTTTCACTTGTGTCAACTGTAGCTTATTTTGTAGAAATCACTGATCCACTTCGTTCAATGAATCACCAATTGAGAATCATTTAACTTTATCGGACCAATTGATTCAAATAAATTATTTCTTCTGCTTTACAGATAGCAATGCTGTAAATGAATCGATAAATCAATTTAATTAAAGTCTTTTCCACATAATATTGATCGGACGACAAACAAGTTAAATGCAATTATTTTTAATTATTTATTCATAAAATACTTAACTTATAACGTTTCCAAGTCCTAAACCTATATTTGAAAATTAAAAGATAAGATAAGTTTATGGAGACCATAACATCTTCGTCTTTAGTGCGACAACAACATCACCTTAAGTCAAAGTAAAGAAAAGTTCACGACAACGTCACCAGTTTTTGTCACCTATGGAAGTTGTCATAAAATGCTTTGATTTAAGCCGACGACGCTGGACTAACTACATCTGTCTTGTGTCTTGTGGGAACTAGTATGACCACAAGTGGTAGCTGTTGTTAGTATAGTAAAAAACACACCGAGCGGCGGTCCAGCGCTCTTATAAATGCACCATTTATGGCATAACAATATGTGTAAAACGCATCTTCCCATTCATTATTTGACAGTTCCTTTATGAAAGTGTCAGTTTCCGTCCTTAGTAAAAAGAAAGCATGTTCCACAAATGAAACATTTTGAAGGAATTTTCACAGTTTCTATAATAAATGAACTTGTTTCACAATATCACGTAAAACATTTGCCATTATCACATCAATTATTCAATTTTCAAACACCTCAATTAATTCAACGGAACAATGAAACCAAACCCCAATAGTTTAAAGTTCACACGAGAAACTAATTTTTCAAAATAACCATCGGTTATACTCCCGGTGTGTGTTGGACTTAAAAATAAATATAAAAATTTCATCTTTGTCAAATAAATCGATTAGTTTAGAGATGATAAATGATTTTCACGTTTTAAATCTCCGACACATTTCTAATTTCTTTTAACAAAATTTAATTTCGTTATGTTGTTGTGTGAATGGAACTATAAAAATAAACGAAATAAAAAAAAGTAAACACTAAAACAACCCCTCAGAGAGTGTAAAGTTAGGCGAGGAATCAAAATACAGAAGGCTACGTAGACCCGTACAAACGGAAATATTTTTTAGGTCCTCCGTCAACCTAAGGACCAACCTGGAGTCCCCGGCTAAGCTAATGTTCGACACAGGGACGTACCTATTTGTCATTACTGAGTGACCGGTCCTTTCAAGTGGAAAAAAATTTCAAAACTAATAGAAAGAGAATATTGAACAATAGTCTTCCAAGACCCTCTTGGAAGATCATTGTTTGTTTCTTCGTGCTTCCTATATGGGAGTGTTCATAAATAACGTCTGCGTTTGAGGGGGGGGGGGGGTCATTGAAAAAAGACGAAAACAGACAGGGAGAGGGGGTATCTGACGAAAACAGACGTCAAATTTTGTGATGTTGCTCAATTTGAAACTTCCATCGTTTTCATGATGTAATAGCAGTCAAAAATGTCAATTTGAAGGACGAAAATGATTCACATTTTCTACTTTATGCCCTGCTATGAAGCATGAAAATGATATGTGAGAGAGTGTGAGGTGTTATTATTGTTCAGTAAACGGAGTGACTGTGCTACAGGCCTTATTCGGATTGCAAGAAACAGAAAGAAAACAATTCAATTAAAGGCAAGGGCTGCAATCGCATTAGCCACACACTTTTTCATGACGAGAACTACGATTTTGCATTATGCGTGTCCACTTTTCGCATCATGTGCATTACTTTCGCTAATTTGTATTTTTGGTTCTTAAAGGTCAAATAATAATAATAATAATAATAAACCACCTTAACAACCCATGGAGGGTTAGAGGCTAGACCATTATTTACCGGAATGTATTTTTACTGCGCCAGTGGTAAGCTGTGTGACAAACGTAGTGACATCTATGAGATGTGCTAAGAGCGAAACTAGTAGGAGTTGAATACTGGCACCTCCCAGCAATGCCTTTCACCGGTAAGCCGCACGATTGTGCTAAACTTAACTTCACATGACTTGAACCGATTCAGTCAGCTTTGTTTTGTTTACAAATCTAACGATCGGAACAAATCTGTCTGCGGTTGAGTTTTTAACCAACGCACTGGCAACTCAATCGCATAGTAGTTAATCACTACGCTATTGAGTTGTTTCTCGAAAGTTAAATATATGATGAAAATATGACGTCTGTTTTGGGGGGGAAGCGGAAACTGCAAAACAGACGAAAACAGATAGCGGGGGGGGGGGGTGTCTAAAGAAGCAAAAAAAATGCAGACGTCATTTATGAACGCTCCCTATTGTGTCTACACATTGAACCAACATACGATCAACACAATCTAGAAAGTTCGTCTTTCCTGACGACAATGCAATCCCATGTCAAGCTGGAACTTTCGTTGAACTTGAAGACAAACTAAACGAAGACCTAGCCATCATGTCAAAGTATTTCCAAGATTGGCGTCTCAAACTAAATTTTGGAAAGACCGTACAATGTACATCAGGGCCTATTTTTGGAAAATCATCGTATTTCCAAATAATTTCCGAAATTTCCAAAATTTTCGAAAAATAATAATTTTGAAAATTTGGAAATTAGTTGGAAAATTTGGAACTTTTTGGAAATTCGATTTTCCAAAAATAGGTCCTCATGTACATTCAACCTGAACAACCACCAAGCGCACCGAGAATTAAATTTGACAATTAATGGTGGGATAGTAAAGCTCGAAGCGAATCAACTTTACCTGGGAAATGTATTCGAAAGAAGCCTCACGCACAGAGCTAACTCAGAACGTATCAAATCGAAACTGATGTCGCGAGTAAATATTATACAAAAACTAGCCGGCTGTCACGTAAATAATATAGACACCCTATTAAACAGTGCCCTAAGAATCGTCACCGACACAGTGAATCCAAGCGAAATAGAATGACTATATACATTCTAAATAACGTAGCACCGGTATACATTCGCAGACTGGAAGCGGCTCTCAGAGAATGCTGAAAAATTGAAGCGGATGTGGAATCAGCAGAACAAATAAAATTGTAATGACCTTCGAACCATATGGAGGGAGTGGAGGGAGCAGCTAATTGCGGATCCAGTCGACGAAGTCAAAGGTCTCGAGTTACCAGAAAAACTTTGGTTGAGAATAAACAAATTCCGAACTGGTCAAGTTTGCTGTGCATTACTAGTGCACGGATGAAAGTTCACCGACTCTTCACTTTGCGATTGTGGACATGTCCAAACTATGGAAAATATTCTGAGTCAGTGCACCGTGGATCGCTTCCTCGGAGATCTAAATGACATTCACTGTCACGAATGAAGCAATAACTTGGATCAAAGGATTGGAAAATGAGTAATGATAATTGTGATCGAATTGTATATTTCCTCAAGTCATTTGAATTCTTTGGAAAATTCCTATTAGCTTTCACCGACCCTAACAAAATCTCGATCGAATTTTTTTTTCTTCGAGCTCAATCTCACTTTTTCTTATCTTTTTTCTTGTCTTGTTCTTGTACGGTATTTGTTTTAATCGATCAGACGGGCATATAGACGGACGTGCAAAATTCATGTTGCTGATTTACCCATTGAGAAGTCAAAATTTTTGCAGTCGGATTGCCACAAACGTACTGCTAGACACATAGGTCCCACACACTTCGCATGGGTCTAAAAAGAAAGAAGGAAAAGATGAAATGGTCATTCCAGAACGAAAGATTTTGTGTTTTCATTTAATTAATGACATGGTCAACGTTTCTGTGATACATTTCTTCCTTTTTACAACACATTAGAGCATCATTTGAGAAGACAAGATTAATGGATGAGTTTTTGAATCAAATAGAAATTTTATTATTATTCGCTGAGATATTTTCCTTGAAAGCAAAACATAAATTTTTAAGTAAATATCGAACTTTTCGTTCAACAAAAACTTCTTGGTATTATCTCGTTGTTGCCAAAGTCAATTCGTTACTTAGTTGGTATCCATAAAGATTCGAATAATGTTGACGTTATTATAATATCGTTGCCATATTTTAATAAACGAAAAACTCATCAACTTTGAAATAATGTTTCAAACATCTGCGTCACACAACATCTCTATAATTATAGCCCTCTTCGACAAAAGGTATTTAAATTCCAAATGTAAGCAGTTCAGTAAATTGGGTTGGGAGAGAAGCTTTTTACAAATTAATTATTTAGTAACTTCAACTTTTCATGATGTTGATGGAGATGTTAGTAGATCCACTTTCCGTTACGTTATTTACCATATAGCATTCATTACCTTTTGCTGTAGGTGTATGAGAGAGTTCTGATCACATTACGAAATTACAAAATGTGGTATATAACTATATATCAACATGGGCATTTGGAGAGACATTAAGAACTTAACTTCAAATTTTAACTTCTTTTTACTAGAGCTCTTATCAAATTAGCTTTTATTTAATGTCTGATTTTTGTCTAATGTAACTGCTACACAATTTTATAACATAGTCGCCAACAAACACCCTGGCAAAAAAACATTTTTCCTCCACTAGCACCAAGAGGCTTATAACTAGTGACTCATTCCATGACCACCAACATAAGATGGCAGCATACCACGCGATGGTCCATTTCATGATGAGCATCCCTATGTAAGAAGAGAAAGAGCCCCATGAAGTCAAGAGAATCGTGGATATTGGAAGAGTCAACGGGTGCCGTGAGTCGACAATATGCAGTATCATCAACAGGCATCGAGAGAAACGAGAAAAGAGCAACATATCGACCTTTATGAAATACCTGGAGACAAACGACAAACGAGTAGCCATCAGATACTTTCCGAGCGTAACCAAAAAACTGAGACCAGCTACAAGAAACATGAAATGACCATAGTCTATAGGAACGACACGACGGCTCTTTGAGACAAGCTTTAGGTACGCTAAAGGACAGACCATTGGACCTCCACAAATCGGGTATCTACCGTCTACAGTGTGCATGCTGCGGGCGCCTCTACATAGGGATGACGATCCGCAAACTATTTTATGGAACACCTTAGATCCGCTAGGTGGAAAAGGAAGACAGCAGTGGGCCGACACATATTTATATGACGAACCATGAGGAGAACATAAGCGAACTCAAACTTATGCAACCCGTTAAGTAGATATGGAAACTCGAGTACTATGAAGCCATCCACATATATCGCGATAAACATGAAAATCTGTTGAATGAGAACAATGGTAACATAACATCTCCGCTTCTGTACCTGTTCACAACCGAAAGGAAATATGACGAAAACCTAGTAGACCTGACGGAAGATACACCCGATGTTAGTGGGAACGAAGAATACTTTGACTGCGAGTAAATGAGACTACATAGTAGAAAAAAATGCAAGACAATGGTATACCGACATACCGACAAGCATGACCAGCAGCATAGAAGCGAAGTAAGCTGATAGACATAGTGGAAAATATAGAACTTTTGAGTCTCGTACGCACACATGGGAGACATGAGGAAAATCTTGTCCTTATTTTGTTGTTTGACTTTGGAAATTTTATATTCGTCGGGAAGAAACCGTAATTGACGAAATTTTTGTTATCATAGACCGAATGAATGTTTTATTTATTTAATTGTTTAGGAATGTTATTGCATATTTTGTCGAGAGAAAAAATTTAGAAACTTTAGTTGAACAAAAAAACAAAACATTGAAAATGGTTGTTTGACAACCGAAAACGTGGTCAGTAAAAAAAAAAATTTGGTGCAATCTAAAAAATAGATTTTTAATTCGCCTCACCTTCAAAACTAAATTTTTCCTCAGTTGAAACACAATGCCAAAACGCACACAATAATTATCGCTGATCATTTTCTCTGTAGGGTGCATACTAAATCATACTGCGTCATAACGTGTCACATTTAAGGCATCCCTCCTACATATGTCAGAGTTTACTAGTACCCCGCCCCCAGTCAGAGTCAAATCCAGTCTTTTAGTGTCAAATTGTAGTAAATTTTATATAAGAAAATGAAAGTTGTACTTCAGACAGTTTTTTGAACATTTTGCTTGGCCGTAAGCACAAAAACGAAGATATTTCAATATAGTCTATACAGTCTATAGTCTATATAGCTCTGATGCCATTTTCTATAAAAATCTATCTGAAAATCCATAAGCTTGCCAATTTCTTTTTTGTTCAGCAAATCATAACAAGAAGAGAAATACACTGATTTATGGAAGATTAGCTATGTCTTGCCGACCTGCAAATCTGGCAACCGATCCAAAGTTGAAAATTACCGGCCTATAGGTCATGGTATAGTTCTCATGTTCACCGCTTTCGTCAGCAATTTTTTCATTGCTGAATATGGCGCTGCGATCTGTAGTACTATACTTCACAAACTGTCCGTATATTCAGCTATGAAAATTCCAGATGGCGCTGCGGACGTTCGGGTATTTTTCGTCATATTTTTTTAGGTTAATCACGGCCTATAAGTATCTTATACGCGATGTCAAAAGTCTTTGAAGGAATCATGTTTATTGTCTCTATGAGCATGTCAAAAAACACATGGATTTGTGCCGGGTAAATCTAATTTGCTGGAATACGTGAACTTTATCGTAGAATCAATCTCAAACGGTGGTCAAGTCTTCACAGACTTCTCCATAGCTTTTGTCAAAGAGTCATATAATGGGCCATTCTACGAAAACTCCGTTCCCACACCAGAGCCGTAGCCACATGTGACGCAGGGTGGGCGGCGCCCCCCCCCCCTGAAAAAAGTTCCGCCCCCCCCCTTTTATTCCTTTTAACAACTGAGAATTTAATGCGTGAGAACGATAAAGTCCGTGGTATTGCCCAATGTCTTTCTACATCTACAAAAAGTTGGCATAAAAGGAGCTGGCTGCTGGTTTCTCACGTACATGACAGGAAGAATACAATACATCACTACAGGGCTCACCTGAATGACGAATTTCATCTCTTTCACTCTTTCAATGTGATTTATAATAACATGAGACAAAACACATTCGTTCCCCAAATCCACTGAATTCATTCAATTATTATAATAAAATACTGACTAATTGATCGCTTTTAATTGGGATCACCAATGATCACCAACAAAAAATAAAACTAAATTAATGACCACATTAGTTACATTTACACATAGGTAGCTTTTCTAGCGATATATTACCCGCTTTAAAAAAGTGTTTGGAAATACATCTGACCCCAAAAAGACTGTTTCAGTTTCCTGGTGATCGAAATTGTATTTCTTGGTGATCAAAAATTTATTTCCGGTGATCAGTCAAACATATGACATTTTTTATTATACGTTGAGGCGGCACAGACTGAAGTGAATTTTATCGGTGTAATTAATATATAATTTTCAATGAATATTGACATAGAATTGACTTTACTTTGACATATGAAAATGCTTTCACTAAAGGGTGGATTCGATGGAGAAATATCGAATTTTTCACAAAAAAGCGCTCATGGCGTCATCTGCCAAATAAGACGTCTTTGGTCAATATACTACGAGGAAATGCTTGAGAGAGCACTTTGTAAATAATCGTCCTAGAGCTTCAGATGAAATTACATGGTGTTGCAACCTAACGCGTAAAAGGCGATTCAAAATGAAAAAGTCACACCGAAGATCTCTTCCGCGAAAACTAAAACAATATATTCAACGAAACCATCCCAACGAACACGGACAATTTTCACTTTTATCTACAGAAATGTATCGGCAAGCTATTAAAATCAAAATGTGATTCAACACGCCTCGCTCGCTCCATCATCAGATACATAAATCACACCACAAGTACAGCGCTATTTTCCCAATAAAAAAAAAGACGAATATTGTTCAAAATCTCAGCTGCATTCGGTTTTAGTTATGCTCTTTTCATGTTGCTATATTTTCGATTTAATGTGGAGAATGCTTTAATGGAGAAAGTGTGGGAAACCGAATTACCATGTCAAACCGATAAAGCAACACAGAAAACATTGTATTTCCTGTGGAAAATATTTTATTGTCTTTTTCGAAGTTAATGACTTTTAAATGAATTGGACAATGTTTATGGTTTATTTTCTTTGCAAGCTGCTTCAACATAAATGCATTGGATAAAATGTAATTAAATGGAAATCATGTCTGGTTGTTAATATAATTTAGTTTAGATATTGGCATTGATTTCAAGCTTAAAAATAATTGCGCGTAGACCATGTGCTTACCTTAGATCCATGATGCTAATAATAGCCCTTTAGCATACTGTTTAACAATCATTTCATGAAACACGTGAAATGGATTAATCGCATTAAAATGAGGAGAGCATTCGAGTTTAGATCTCTAATCTGAACTGGAAGCGAACGTGTGGAAAATATGTGAAATTTTTTGGTGTGTTTTCAACATACCGCTCGCTTATGCATTAAAATTTTGAACTGAATTGGCTATGATATGCAGTTGTAACACATCTGCGATTACGACACCTCGCCTTTGGCTCGGATATCGCAAACTTTCGCAGATGTGTTACAACTGTATTACATAGCCAATGCAGTTAATAACTATATCACTCCGATCGTTCGTTGGTGGTGTTATCATTGTTTTTATAGCTGAAAATACGGACAAACAAACAAGTTATTCCTCAATTTTCTTCGCTGTCATCAATTTTTTATGCAAATCAAAGTGCGATTCGCGCCATTTGCAACGTTACGTATTTTCTATTTTATTTCATTGTGATTTCAACTTATCATTTCTCTACATTATTCGCACTGTATCAAATCAATGCAGATTATTCTGGATTTTCATCGAAACTTTCCCAATAAGTCACAATCAATCTTGGAGATTTTTTCTTTGCCACAATCTTTTCGTCTTTTCCAAATTCAAAAAACAACTTTTATATTAATACTCTTGTAACCTCTTAGTCATAATTTCTGTAATTTATATGTCTTCTTAATCAATTGAGTAATCTTTGAAATAGCGTTAGGAACTCATATAATTTACTTGTAAAAAACGGCTATATTTTTAAATACTATGTTATCAAAACTCTCTCATACAAAAGTGTAATTAAAAAAAACAGAATTTATTTGGAAAAATGCGATAACCTTTATTTGATTCAATTATTGACCTTTATGGTGGCGGCGGGAGAAGCAGATAAGGAAATGTTGTTTTGCTGGAATATATTACGATTTCTTATTTATTAGAAAATGGTTGAGATGATTACAACTTCGTTTTTTTTTTTGAAATACGAAGATATTTTCAAAAATTATCTCCGTTGCTATGATGAGAAGCATTGTGGATTTTTTAAGTCTTAATTTTATTCAATCGCGATAAAGAAAAGAATTGTTGGATAAGGTAAAGGTGCTAGAAGCTGGCCACTTGACAATTATCTGTAACTTTTTGGATTACTTTGTGCATCTGCAGTATTTTAACAGGAAACCAATTCTCCGATTAATCATCGGTTATTTCCCTGTGAACTATCGTTGATTCCCCTGTGAATCATCGGTGATTCCCTTGTGAATCATCGGTGATTTCCCTGTGAATCATCTGTGAATCTCCTGTGAATCATCTGTGATTCCCCTGTGAATCATCGATGATTCCACTGTGAATCATCGGTGGTTCCACTGTGAATAATTGGTAAATCCCTCGTGAACCATCTGTGATTTATTGGTGAATAATCGATGATTTCTTGGTGAATCATCGGTGCTTCCTTGGTGAATCATAGATGATTCCTTGGTAAAGCATCGGCGATTCCTTGGTGAATCGTCGGTGAGTTCACTGTGGACACTGTCGACTTAGATTTTCCGCTGAAGTTCATTAAGCTTTCTATTGCCTTTATTCTTCCCTTTTTGATTCACCTTGTGAACTTCGTCATTACTAGTTCTACCTTTCCCTCTGACTAGAAGAAATCTATGGTTTTTCGTTTCATAAGGAGGGTGAAAAGCTTGAATAATGACATGCTGCAGTCTTACTTATCTCAAATTTTTTGTCTAACAGACCACAAGCAGTGTTCATTGAACAGGAGATCGTCTTAATTTCTTCCCCTCTCTCTCTCTCTCTCTCTCTCAATTTTAGGACCTCTTTTATTTTTTGAGTAAGATGTCGAACGCTAAAAAACTTTACTCGTTGTCCCACCAAAAACTTGTCATTACATGTGCACCCCACGGAAATTGTATGGTATATGTCATTCATTACATGCTATTCATTACATATATCACCCACCGGAAATTTCTCATTACATGTATATCTTCACGTAATGACGCGTTTTCGGATGAGACACCGAGTAAAACAGCATACAGTGGGGGTTGCTTATTAAGTCATCCATTGTGGATAATTTCGTGACACTCGCAAACTCATTCGTGTATTTTTAAGCAAATCGCTTTAAAAACTGTTTTTTGACTCTTGTAGTTGTATACCTCGCCTTCGGCTCGGGTAGGGCTCGAACTGTTCCAGATTTCATGTCAAAAATCGTTTTCACCACACACACACACTTGTTGCTTTCGTTTCAAAAATTGTTTTCACCACGTAATACATAGCTGTGGTGAAAGCGAGGTGAAAACGGTTTTTGGAACGAAAGCAACAAGTGTGTGTGGTGAAAACGATTTTTGACACGAAATCCGGAACAGTCCGAGCTCTAGGCTCGGGATACAAACTCTACACTCGTCGAAAAACAGTTTTCAAAGCTTTTTGCTTAAAAACACCCTTTTGCCTTTAGCTCATTTCACAAAATTAATCCCTCATGTAATGACTTATTTCCGCAGCCCCCACTGTAATCTACTATTTACAACCTATTTCTTGGAAATGTTTCAATTTCATTCTTTATCAAAGTTAAAAATCTAGCACTAATTACGAGTAAGGCCTCTGTTGGGGATGACGTCGAAGAACACAGGTAATGTGCAACATTGTAGCGATTACACATAATTTAAATGAATAATAGAATGAATCTTTGACGAGACTAGGAGAAAAATATGAGAAATTCCAATTTCTGGAAAATTTCTAGTTTGAAGAAAACTTTCCTTGGTGAAAGAGCGGTTTGGGCCTGGGTATAGGAAACAATGAGAATAGAAACTTTATTTCTAAACTGATTGCAAGATTTCTCTATCTTATTAATGAGGAGCATGTTGTCATAAAATTCTAAATGTTCTAAAACTCATATTTTATTTTTCGCATTGACAATTATTTGCATAAAATTATATGAAACAACTGCCTTGTTGCTAAATTAGTAAAACATGAAATTCATTACATTCATTTACCAATTTCAACTCCCATTCAATTAACGATCCTTCTGAAGTGAATATGTCAAATGTCATTTGTCATGTTGTCAGGCAAAACAGTTTCGTTTTAGGAATGTCAATGCTGTATACATACATCCAACAGTCCACTATCGTCCGAAACTCTGTTGCGATGCTTACTGGATGTATGTATAGCGACTAAGTGTACACATTAGCTGCCCATTTGCGATTTGCTAAATCATCACCAAACCAATTCACAAATAAATTCATTGTTGGATGGCTTATTATACGTTTCAACTCGCCTGTGTATAATGTTATGGTTTTAGTATGCGTTTACATGATAATTGAATGCCTCGCATATTATTGGAATATTTGAGGGGAATAAACTAATTGTTGAGGATTTTGTAACATAGTTTTGGTAAATGCCATTAATTATGCAGCCAGTCATTATTGTTCTATCAAATTGAATTGTTAAAGATGGGTATTTTGAACCGAAAATTCTAAATTTATTTGTTTAAACGAACCAAAAATATTTAAATTTATAGTACAGTAGTGACACATTGCGATACCCTAATTTAAACTTTTTGCTTCTATTGAATTTACATTTCGATAAATGATAAATCATCAAAATGAATCAAAAAGATGGAGGTAAATATTTCGGGGTGAATTCATTAATCCTTTTATGCTCAGCTAATTATTTTCAACTCGCCAAGCAGGAAATTAGTACACTGAAAATTAGGAAAGCAACAAAATGATAGCTATATACTATCAAAAACTATTTTATACCATCCGTAAGTACAATATACAGCATGTGAGTAAGTTATGAACATATTGTACAGTATTGAAGCATTTGTTGCGAGGAAAAGATGATAAAGCGATGATACTCACATGATATATTTACGTATTTCATAAGTGTACTTACGTATGGTATGAAATACTATTCCCTAGTATAATAATTTTCTGTCATTTCCTGATGCTTTTGAACACTTAGAGTATATTTCGTTGGTTGCGGCGAAAAGTATGTATCATGCCCGCATGGAATTCGATTTTTCTATTATTCTCATCATTATGAAAACTTTTTTTTCTGATCTGTCGGTTTCTATGTGCTTTGTTCTATCTATTAATAATTTTTGGGATCTTAAGAAAATGGCTGCCAGCATTCTACGAAGTTATAGAGTTTGATCAGGTGAATTTTTTCGGATTTTCAGAAGTCTGCCAAAGTGACGCCATCTTGGATTTTTGTTAGGCATAAATTATGCTTCTACGGTTTTCGAATTTTAGCTCCGGAATGACACTACTTAGAGAGATGGTTTCTTCTAGAAAGTTATGGAGTTTCATCAGGATAATTTTTTGGTATCATTAGAAAATGGCTGTCTGAAAATGACTGTTAAAGTGACGCCATCTTCGATTTTTTGCTAAATTCTGTATAAGAATACCTAGACAGTTAGTTTCTTCAGGATAGTTATATGAATTAGTAAGAAGAATTAATGACACGAAATGTTCCGAAGGTAACCGGAGGTGACACGAAGTGTTTCGAAGGTAGTCGAAGGTGACACGAAGTGTTCCGAAGGCAGTCGAAGGTGACACGAAGTGTTCCCAAGGTAGCCGAAGGTGACACGAAGTATTCCCAAGGTAGCCTAAGGTGACACGAAGTGTTCCCAAGGTATCCGAAGGTGACACGAAGTGTTCCGAAGGCAGGCGAAGGTGCCATAAAGTATTCCGAAGGTAGCCGAAAGTGATACGAAGTGTTCCGACGGTAGACCAAGGTGTTGGAGAAAACATTTTTTCTGAAAGAAAATTTCTTTCGGAGAAAAATATTTTTGAAGTAAACTTTCTTTGGAGAAAATTTTTTCGAAGAAAACTTTTTTTGGAGAAAAATTTTTTTGAAGAAATTTTTTTTCTGAAAAAACTTTTTGAAGAAAAACTTGTTTTGGAGAAAAATTTTTGAATAAATTTGTTTTGGAGAATTTTGGGGGGGTTGAGAAAAAATTTTTGTGAGAAATTTTTTTGGAAAAATGTTTTTGTAGGAAATGTTTTTTGGAGAAATTGTTTTTTTGCGGAGAATTTTTTTTTTTAAGCACAAACGCTTTTTTTTAAGAAGAATTTTTTCGGAACATTTTTTTTCGGAGACAATTTTTTTTGTCGGAGACGATTTTTTTTGGAAGACATTTTTTTTTGAGATTTTTTTTTTTCAAATAAATTTTGTTTTCTGAGAAGAATTTTTTTCGGAGAAATTTTTTTCGGTAAGAACAATTTTCTTTTTTGAGAAAATGAAAGCTTTTTTTTAGAAGAATTTTTTTTTTCGGAGACAATTTTTTTCGGAGACAATTTTTTTTGGAAGACAATTTTTTTTTGGAGAAATTTTTTTTCAAAAAATTTTTTTTTTCTGAGAAGAATTTTTTCGAACAATGAACACTGAGTAATTTCCCGATGTTCCACGTTCACGATGTCCTATGACGCTGTTAATTTTTTTGTTTACAAATTTTATAGAAATTCAAGTTTTCAAAATTGAATGTCTGATGCGAAAAGTTTTCGTTGTTGCAGTGAATATATAAATAGTGCAATGGTTTGAAGTGAATATTTGTAGTTCGTCAGCGAAAGCGTTCATTGTTTTGAAAAATATTTTGAAAAAAAATGCACGAAGTGTAAGGGGTAATTCATAAAGGATGTCACGCTTGCTATAAACTATACAAAGTCCATATCTCCTAACTGGTCAGAGATTTTGTTTATAGTACTCCGGCTATAAGCAGAATTTGCTGTCCTGACTGAGTTATGACCCTTTTATGGACACTCATTTTTTATAGCAAACGTGACATCCTTTATGAATGACCCCTAAGCCGTAGTGTGAATTGTAGATGTTGAAATTATCGCTGCAACAAATATGGCTGACATTTTTTTCGTGATATTTCGGAAAATATTTTGGGAATACTATTCCGCTATCGCGCTATCATAGTCAACCAAATCATAATCATTGCAAAGTTTTATAATTTTTCACACTGAAACAACGAAAATGCAGCAATTTATCACTTTTCATGATTTCAGAAACAACATTTACATTTTATATTAGCTCCTTCACTTGGGACGAAAACCACTTTTCGTCCCTAGGTAAGAAAAATGTTTTTCTTTACAGTTTCATTTGGCAAAAAATATCCCAAAAACACTTTTCACACACATGTTACGATAAACTTCATCCGTGATTCATCTGAAGTTTTTTTTTTCTTTTTTGCTCTTTTGCTTCAACCTACCAACTTGGTGTCTTCAAACGTTAAACCATAAATTTCATTTTACAATACAAACTTAATATTTTGTTTATAGTATGAAAAGCAGAACATGCTGAACACTAAACTGTAACTAAACTCTCAATCAATGTAAAACGTTGTAAAACTTCTTTTCAATAAATAATTTATAAAAAAAACCTCATCCTTCATGACCTCGAGCCTCGAGGAAAGGACAAATAAGAAAATCTCTGCCAACCGAAGAAACCCTTAGAAAAAGTTGTGGAATTTTCAAAAAACTGAAAGTCATTTCATCACAATATGTCTCAATTCAAGTTATAAGCTACACTACAACTTTAGCGGAACAATTTCACATCTCTAATATGCATGATATGAAAATTGAAGACATAATAGTTTTGGAGCAATTATATTTGCAGTGTGGCAGACTTTGAAAGGGGGAAACTCGCCATATCTTGCAATAATATCAGATCTCTCAAGTTGAGGTAGAGAGATAAGCTAAACTTTAGCTGTTATTTGAGCTAAACAATTGCTCTACTGCCAAAAATTTGTTTGTCAGAAAGTTTCGTTAATATTCGACTCGGGGTCGGGGTCACATCTATGGGGGGAAGAAGAGTGTACCACACGCCCATTAAGGCACACCAGACGCACATGTGATGCTCCACATCCTCTTTTAATAATTTTAAGTCGTCCTTTATATTATACATTCGTATGAGATAAAACAGTGCTACCCATTCAAAATAAAATTGAGTGTATAAGGTAATTTCAAGAACGTAACCTACTAATATTCTCTCAAATCCATACAATTTTACAGGAAATTACTGCAAAAAATCTATTTTTGAGAGAAAATGTGCTCTTCATCTCTTTCATTTAAATGTGGCCCGGCTAGCCACCTTCATGTAATTTCGCAAGTAACACAAATAAAGCATTCCACTCAGTATCAAATATTTGGTCAATATTTATTACTCTGCGTGCGTTTGTCTTAACGAGTGCCACCTTTCGTTAAAAGTGCACCGCAAAGGAAAATTTTTATTTTAGGCTCTGCTAGGGATAGCATCCTTGGTCCACTGTCGTCTTCCGTCGTAAAGTTATGAAAAGAAACTTAAATAACAAACAAGTTTAATTGTCAAAGCGAAGGGAAACTTCAGAGTTTTGTAATATAATTTACAAAAATTAAATTAAAATTATGAACGTCGTCGTGACAAACAATTCTTTGTACCTGTTTTGCCAATTAACAATCCGTTGCAATTTAACAGCTCCACACGCGTAAATTACTTTCTTGTGTGAAAATTAAGATTTCCAGCCAGACCAATTCATTATCGTTGCTCACTTAATTCACGAAACGCATTTAATTATACCGCTGACAAAGCGAACATTCTCGAAGATTTATCTTACAGCGTTTTTTTAAATATAATCAAAAAATGTAACTTATTTCCTTGGTACGTATTTACATTTGGAATCTCTTTCGTTGCTTTCTTTTTGACTAATAAATCTGCTGTGATTTACATTCACTCCGGAAAATAGTTGCAATTTATTGAAGAAAAAAGCCTTCCCATTTATTACACCTCTACCTTTACTCTGGTCTACGTACGTACCACGAAAAATAGTCTGCGAAGTTCATAAAGTAGACAAGTTCTCATGTGGAAACTGTTCGGGTCTTTGCCTTTGTGTGTGAGTCTTGAGCAGGCGTGATAAAAACGACGTTCTTCCAGCGAAGCTTTGTTTAAAAAATTGTGAATTTCAAAAAAGTACCTCAATAGCTAAATAAAGCCATTGTTTTTTTCATCTAGTAGTTGAGCTACTTTTTTAAGATTGCTTAGGTTTTTCAACAAACTCCTCGTTAGAAGATAGGTCTGCACTTCCAGCCAGGACACTTGGCACCGAAAATTTGAAAATGCCAAAATTCATGTTTATAATTCGACACCTGGCTGCGTCCTTTGGTCCCTTACCTGGGAATATAGTAGGCAGCCTGATGCTAAGTAATAGTCTTCACCAAAGTATACATATTAGTGATATCTATACGTCATATAAGTTTCAACTCGGCACTAGGCTGCGTCCTCGAGTTAAGACTTTTTAAATGCAGCAGCAGCCTGGTGCCAAATTGAAATTTATGTGACGTATACAACTCACAATTGCCTCCAATTTGGCGAAAACAGATTTTCAGCATCAGACTGCCTCATTTTCCCAGCCTTAGGGTCCCAAGTACGCAGCCTGATGCCCACTTCGATCGTGTTACTAACTAATAACCTCGCTCGCTCTTAAAGATAGACGTTGTCAGAATTTCAGCACCAGACTGCCTTGGTCTGACAAGGTTTTACATTTAATCAGTAAAGTACGCAGCCAGGTACACAACGTAATTCACTCCCTACTTCATGAATTTTGGCATTTTCAAATTTTCGGGACCAAGTGTCCTGGCTGAAAGTGCAGACCTATCTTCTAACGAGGAGTTTGCTTAAAAAAGTAGCTCAACTACTAGATGAAAAAACAATGACTTTATTTAGCTATTGAGGTACTTTTATGACAATAACAATTTTTTTAACAAAAGCTTCGCTGGAAACAATTTCAAAAAAAGAGACGAGACTGAATCGCACGATGGACAAAACGAAAAGAAAACGAAGCTAAAGTTGTTACTTACATTGCGAGACGACTTTGTTGCTAATGAGTCTCCAGACAAAATTAAAACAATTTCATTTATTTTTTTCAATAAATTTAGATTTAATATAACGTTTTTCTGGTTTTCATCATCACTTGCTTCTTTTTGCTACAATTTTCTACATAATTAATGAGTGAGTTCCATTTCGAATTTATATCTCTGGTCTTCATTAACTACGAAAACATAATTTAATTATTTTTCTTTTTACATTTCTTGCTGATTTTTATTTATAAATTAAATATTTTCGTTTGCTTTATCATAAATAATTTATTGTTTTGTTTTGCTTTTTCTTTTAGATAAAAAATATGAAAATGGTAAAAGTTTGTCTCTTTTCAAATAATGTGAAAATTTATTCATTATTTTGCAATAATTTATTACACTTAAATTTTGGTATTTACATTTCGAATAAATGTTTGTCAAGACGATGGAAGAAAAAAACAGTCGAGTCGATTCTTTGACATTACACATGTTAGGATATTTTTCAGTTCTTATCGTTCACTGTTCTGTGCTCCCAAATAGGAGCAAACATTGTAAAGAAATAATGCTTGTAACGTCTGTTCGTACTAATTAACTTTGGTTGATAGGCTGTAGGACCGGTACCTACCCTACAAACGAAGTAATGCATTCAGAAGTCATTTCAAACTCATTTCATGAAATGTTGTATGCAAAAAGATATTGGTGAATTTTTATTATCAGCCTGTTAGGATCAAAAGTCGATCTATTCCAACTGTCAAAAGACGTTAAGGCTGAATAGTTCTTCCTTTTTTCTTTGATTGCTAATAAAACACAAATTCCAATATTTGTTTCACAACTTTGACGTTTAAAACGTCATTTTGACAGTTGCAATAGACTGACTTTTGACTGCAAGAGGCTCATACAAAAGGAAAGTATCTTGGTTCATTCAAGAATCCATAAACAAGGGTTTTCACTTACTGGCTTGTGATTCAAGCAAAACATCATTGTACCATTTGATTCTTCCTTCACGTTACCACAAAACTCACAGTGATAAATGCCCAGAGTATTCAAAATTTAACTTTAACACCACCTTACAGTAGGCCATAATTCCAGCCAAGTTTTTAGCATCACTAAAATGACAGCTAGATAAAAGAAACTGTCACTTTACGTATGTGCGTCATGTGCGTATGATGTGGCTGGTCCAGCAGAAACTATTTTTGAGCTAATATTTTTCAAAATTTTTCTAATTTTTCAATTTTCTCAAATTATTTCCAAAAAAATATTTTTAAAAAAATTGATCTTTTTGTTCGAAAAATATCTACTTGACAAACAAATTCAAATTTTTGAAAAAAAAAATATTTTCTCAAAAAAAGTGTCTGCACTTCCAAAATGGAATCTTTCTTGACGGAAATTTTGTGTTCCAAAATGAGGAAATTATCGCCCGACGACGGATTTTTTCATTAGTGACAACAAGTGTTCAAAAAGTCGTCGAACATAGAACAATGAAAGCTTTAAAGCTCATCATTGTGTTTTAAGCTTTCCTTTTGTTCTATGTACGACGACTTTTTAAACACACCATATCATTTCTAATTCTATAAAATGTGACGATTTTGTCAGAATTTTAATTTTTTTACTCAGCGAATCGTAACTTTGAAACAAAATAATTGTTGGCTAGCCTGAGAAGTGTGCGCGGTCGTCAGTGATTACGAAAATTGACTAAAAGAGATCATCCGCGTTGTGCGATGGTTTAAGCTTCGGATGAGGTGTGTAAATAAATTTCGGCAGTGGTGGCGCAATTTTTTCAACGGCCATTCTTTCTGAGAAAAAAGTATGGCTAGGGGAGAAAATTTCAAAAAGACGAAGCTTGCTCGTCCATTTTGTAATTTGCCGAGATTATATCAATGTTTTTAACTGCGTACGTCGCAACTGGCACTGACTAAAAATGTTAATGAGAATTGCTGAAAGTCTGTAAGGTCAAAGAATTTCCCCGACTGTGCGATTACCTAGAGCGATTCTTAAATAACATTGCCATATGTTTCTTCCCGATGAGATTTTTTAAGCTGATAAATTGTTCTAAGAACTTGCGGTTGATATAATTTCCAAATAAAAAAAGGGTAAAAATGGATTTTTGAATAAAAAATGAACGTCTTATTGCTGTGTGGTCAGAGTAGAAAATGTGTGTTTTCCGAATTCAAAATTTCACTTAAATATTACACATCAATTTGTACATTTTTTTTTTGTTTAATATTTTCAAATTCCATCGAATAAAACAACAATTTTTACAAAATTAATTTATTAAATGACTAAAACAAATATTGCGTCGAAGAGAACGTTTCTATGAAAGTTTCTCTTTTATATTTCTTTTTCAGTTAATTTAACTTCAAAGTTTTTCTCCACAATCATTTTGGAAAAGTTAAATGGCACCATTTCAAGTGTTTAATGTTTTTAAATTTAATTTAAGTCAATTTTTTTCTTTTGTTGCGTACGTCTGGTCGGTGAGCTCTTCGTCACCATTTCAGTTACTCAAGAAACTCATTTTCCGATCAGAAGCACGTAAAGGATGGTACTCAACTGTTTGCAAATGTTTACCTTAACTCGTGGAACCAACAGCACTCGCCATCAGCTCATGCAACAAATTACACACGATACAAAGCAAAGATTTACATTCAACTAAACACCATCCTAACATCCCACCAATATCTGAATGCGATAAATAAGTAATTTCGTGCCCGTATCTTACAAATAATTTAAATCACTGCACATTTTCAAATAGCTTTGCTGTTTATTTATAATCTTTTTTTATAGTGAATTTTATCAATATTTTTATTTAACATCAACAACAACTGGCACTTCTGCCGTCGAACCCATAGCTGTCATTTGTTGTATGCTGTCGGGTACATGATGATGCATTTGTTGATCTATTGGTGCGCCACAGTAACTCGTTGAAAATGGGACCGCTAGTGCTGGTCCCATTGTAGATCAAGTGGTTGTTAACTGCCGCCACATTGTGTGTCATATTGAATTCAGATATGGCCATGAGAAACTATTGCCCGATAGCAACATGTCACGAATGAGAGTTTCTATTGGTGTTTTACCTACTAATCGTACGAAAAATAATTGTTCTATTACCTGTAATGAAAGAAACGAACAGTTACAATTGATTGCTTTTACATACAGGCAAAAGGAAGGAAAGCCGCTGCCATCTACATTTAAACAGACATAGCTCAAGAATGCAGCCTGCTGTCAAGATGAAAATTGAAGCATTCGTCGATGCCGTAAAAGTGATACCACTGTGTCAAATGAGATCCTTCAATGAAGGCTTCAAAGACATCATTTGTGATGGGGATCAAAAATGTATGGAATTTGACAATGTGTCACATAGAACACAGCGCCACTTTTTTACACATAAAAATAAATTCAACGGGATGCTACAATTTTTGATACCAGGCTGTCTTCTTTTGTGCCGTCGAACCATGACAAAGTGCGCAGCTTGGTGTCAAATTCACAATTATTTTCTCATAAAGTACCTACAATTGGCTCTAACATTTACTAACATCACTTTTTGACACCCAGTTGCCCCTTTCTGAAGGCTGCGTACTTCAGATTCAAGATCCAGTTTTTTCATTTTCAGAAAAACTGTAGCAAAGTACCACCTTTTAAAGGCACGTCGCAAAAATGAAATCTGTTAATATTGCGATATTTTTTTTAGAACAGAATCCTGCGTAAATAACAAATTATTCAAAATTGTAGCTCATGTACTGTGAGAGGATGACTATTAAGAGCACTTCGCAAAAATATGAACTGTCAAATTTGCGATGTTTTTTTAGAACAGATTCCTGCGTAAGTAAAAAATTGTTCAAAATTATAGCTCATGCAGTTTGAGAGAATGACTTTTACACTAATAATAGATGCATCAGAATTCAAATAGTCGTTCAGGTTTCAACTTTTTGAATTCTGACTTCTCTATTATTTGTGTAAGAGTCTTTCTTTCACAGTACATGAGCTATAATTTTGAATAATTTGTTATTTACGCAGAATTCTGTTCTAAGAAAACATCGCAAATGTGACAGTTTATAATTTTCGCACGCCGGGCGTTAATAACGCCCAGCTGAATAATTGGATAAACGCTACAAAATGGCACTTTAATAATCTTCCTTATACAGAATGTCACTAGAAGGAGTTGAGTCAGAGGAACATTTTCCTTATACAGAATATCACTAGAAGGAGTTGACTAGAGGAAAATCTTCCTTATACAGAATGTCACTAGAAGGAGTTTAGTAAGAGGAACATTTTCCTTATACAGAATGTCACTAGAAAGAGTTGACTAAGGGGAAAGAACAGAACGTCACTGGAAGGGATTGATTAGGAGAATCATACAGAATTCCACTAGATGGAAGAATTTCTTTCTCTGCTATTTTATTTTTGAAAAAGTTGTCAATAAGAAATCAAAAAATTAGGGATGAATAAAAACAATACGACGGATGAATAAAAACAGACGAGATGTGTACATTGAAATGTCCTAAGCTTCTGAATTTAAATAACTTCCAATTCATTCTTGAAGCTCAATAGTGACCGTCTACCGAATTATATAACTGGGCGTTATTAACACCCGGCGTGCGGGCGTTAATAACGCCCCGGGCGTTATTAGCGCCCGGTGTGCGGGCGTTATTAACACCCCGGGCGTTATTAGCGCCCGGAGTGCGGGCGTTATTAACACCCCGGGCGTTATTAGCGCCCGGAGTGCGGGCGTTAATAACACCCCGGGCGTTATTAGCGCCCGGAGTGCGGGCGTTATAAGCGCCCGGAGTGCGGGCGTAAATAACACCCCGGGCGTTATTAGCACCCGGAGTGCGGGCGTTAATAACACCCCGGGCGTTATTAGCACCCGGAGTGAGGGCGTTATTAACGCCCGGGCGGCCGTAATTACGCCCCGGGCGTTATTTGCGGCGGAGAAATGTCACGTCACCTTATCTACGTTCGGTTTTTCAAAGGTATAATTTACTTACTTGCGATGACACTGTCCGTAGTGAAGGTAATCTCAGCAAAAGCTTGCCAAAACGTGTTGGTTGGTTTGGATACTGTCCGCGACAATATTCCTCCAATGCACATTGAGACTTTTCCTGCAGAGATTCAATATGAGCGACGTCGGACAATCCGCACGCATCTGAGAATTTTAAAATATCATGTGAGTTCACAATATAATTGTTAAAATGTTTTGGCGATAGGTAGAAATAGCAAGATATTGAGATGCAATATGCAGAACAGAGTGTTATTAAAACAAAGAGATGAAGTCAAACTACTTAAACGGTCTAAACTAAAGAGGTCATTGCACTATAATGGAAGCAGTAATTTTCCTCAAAATTCTATATATATTGCCGTCTACTAAGACGTTTCCCTTGGACATCGTAATTAATTTGAATTTTACCAAAGGTCAATTTCATTTACGTTTCGATTTCCAACGATTCATTTGCTTTTATGAATAATTAATTAGGTAAAATAATTAAAAAGTCAAATGCTTTCTATTGTTCTGCTCGATTATTTATAGCTCGTTGTCTTATCATGACGTCATTTTGCAAGCGGCGCGATTATATCGATTGCATTTAAAATATTTGAAAGCTTTCATCAGCCAATTCATTAAAATTAAATGTTTAGGTGAAGAGGCAGTCGTAAAGAATGATCTCTGCATTGAATCAGAAAATCTGTTACTGTCGTTTGGTTTGAAAGTCTGAGCTATGTCAAAATTCAAGTTTAATTCACTTTTCATAATTTTTAGCACCCGTCTGGCACTTTGAGTTCTAGATTTCAGAATAGAGTAGGCAGCGTGGTGCTACAATTTTTTACTGTTTTCAAATAGAGATTTTCTGAACTCAGCGACACTATACAGCTTCCCTTTTCACTTATACCTCCAGAAGACTGGTGGCAATTTGAAAAGTAGTGCTTTGTACCCAAAATAAAACCCAGGCCATTCCATTAGTAGGTTGCGCGCGAACGTTGTTTTCTTGCTAAACTAAGTACATACGAGAATTGTGTTGTATGAAAGAAGTTTCTACAAAGGTTCGATCTACAATTCCGTCATACAACAGAAGTCTGATATCTGTATATTTTACCCAGTAGAGCGTTCGCCAGGAACGGGTTAGCTCAGTGGTAACGTAGTGGCTTTCCAAGAAGAATACCCGGGTTCAATCCCGGCGAGGACGAAATTCTGTAGAATGTTTCTTCAACTTGTAGCACTCAAGCTTCCAAATGTGGGTAGTTGTGGTGTTTGGTGTCCATAACGAACCGTATATAGAATAATGACATACTAACGTCACCCATTACAGATATCTGAGCCTATCTTAAGGTGTAGATATAATTAACACCAGACAAAAAAAAATCCTTTATGTAGCTACAACATGTTCGGAATTCACGTTAAGCATGTGGTCCACTAACCAACCCACACTGGCCAGCGTGGTGTTTCAATGGTTAAATACCCCCTATGGGGAGGCCTGTATCCAGCAGTGGATAAAATGAAAGGCTTATAAAGAAGAAGAGCGTTCGCACTCAACACATTTTCCTACTTTTTAATGGAATCGCCCACCAAAAATGAAAAATATAATCTAAAGGGCTGAAAAGCTTGCGAAATCCCAAACAAAAATCAAAACGGCCCTCATTTTCGGTCCCGTCGGTCGCATGTAAAAACTATGGTTTGGCCGGAGACTACTATATTTTTCCTTTTTACATAAAATCTGGGCTTGACTTGCAACTTTTTAAATTTTTGATCGAGGTGGCAGTGGGGGGAATCATTTATTATCGTCTAAATATGACGAATCAACAATAAAAAAATGTCCGCCCGTCCGTCCGTCTCCACTTTTTTTTCCAAACAGCTCAACCGATCACCCTAAACTTTTTTTTCCCTGAAAGGTACGTGCCTCCCATGATTCAAGTTCGAAGATGAGCAAAATCGATGAAGTGGTTCCGGAGATATGGTCGAGGAAGTGACCAAAAGCATGGTTTTTCGAGGGTCGCCGAAACTTTTTCGGAAATATCTCAGCAAGTATAGCACGGAAATTGCTCATGTTGGTGTCAAATGAAAGGACTTGATGTCAGAAAATTGGAAAAAAAAATTGTGGGAATCGGGTCAGGGGTTGGGGCACCGGGACCAACTGAATCGACGAAATTGAGATTCTTGGCCATATGCGAAAACAGTTTTTCGTGTATATTTCCTTAACTATGCAATATGGAGATTCACTGTCAAAAGCAAAGTTGTGGAGAATGAAATTTTACGGTACACGTGTTTCAGGGTTTTGGGTAAAAATGCCACAATCCTGGGATATGACCACTTCTAGAATTGGGAGGGATGATCCATATATCTAGAACTAAAAGAGGTAGAAAGTTGCTTCCAAAGACAAAGTTGTACAGAATAACATTTTAGTGAACACGTGTCGCAGGCTTTTGGGTAAAAATGACTCAATCCTGGGATATGACCACTTCTACACTTCTAGAACTGGGAGGGATGATCCATACCTCTAGAACTATAAGAGGTAGAAAGTTACTTTCAAAGGCAAAGTTGTAGAGAATAAAATTTTAGAGAACACGTTCCTCAAGGTTTTGGGTCGAATTGCCCCAATCCTGGCATATGACCACTTCTAAAATTGGGAGGGATGATCCATATCTCTAGAACTAAAAGAGGTAGAAAGTTGCTTCCAAAGGCAGAGCTGTAGAGCATAACATTTTAGCGAACACGTCTCTCAGGGTTTTGGGTAAAAATGCCAAATCCAGGGATATGACCACTTCTAGAATTGGGAGGGATTACCCATATCTCTAGAACTGCAAGAGGCAGAAAGTTGCTTTGAAATTCTTATAGTTATAAAAGAACATAAAGCGTTGGATTGTTTGCTTTCTATTATATTAAGATACGTTCGAGTCTTTTTGTAAGATTTGTTCTATTTGCCACATCTATTCTATTTGTCACATCTATTCTGATACGTACGGGTCTTTGGTTATGTCAGTTCTTACAGTTATCACGAGGATACTTGGAAATCCTTAAAATGGACATAACTTTTTGTGAGTTGTGAAAAACAACAGACGGAAACTAGGTGTAGAATTCGTTTGAAAAACCAACGAAATGATTTCTGAAATGTTTTCGGCAAATCATGTAAACATTTTCATCGTCTGTTGTTTTATGATAAGTTTTTGACAAACCGGAAACCTACATGGGTTCGGTTGATAGATGTCAAATAAACTCGTATTATTAATTCCATAAAATGTTTGCAGCTTATATTGTCCAACAAATATGGTTCGAATGATAAGGGTTGTTGAAGTGAATGTCGAAGATGATTGAAGTACAAAAACAACTTTTTGAATAAGAAACCCACTGCTGTATGTTTGTGTGGAGTGAATTACTTGCGAAAAGGAAGTTATGCCATAGGTTTGTGCACGGCACACAGACGACAGTAGAGAAGGAAACAAATAATTTAAATAAACCCTCGACTGTTACACCCATAAATAGATGGTTGTACCGTCTGTATGACCTTACCACAATCGACTGTTCATTTCTTCGTTCGATGAAATGTCACCGTTTCACCATCCCAGTTCGACTTCCATTTGATTTTACCATCAGGCTATTATGACAGACAATGGGGAATTATTTAAAAGTTCCCCGCAAAACAAGTTCACTGTTGACTCCCATTCAGTGTTATGCTTCGTAAAACATATGAAAAGATGTGCTTTATTGTCTCCAACAAAACGTTGACTGAACAGTTTTAGGTCAAATGGCAATGAAGTTTAAGAGAAATCGTCTTTTACGTATAGAATTACGTTTCCCTTGCATTGAATGCTCCCGAATCGAATTCCACTCGAAGAACTTTCCAATTAACATAACAATCTCCGGTAAAATTCACTTGAATGGCAGACAAACCACAAACAATGTACAAAGTGTAACAACTGACGTTATCATTTTAAAATGCATAAAGTGAAAGTGTGTGTTGATTTGTTTATTTGAAAAATTTATTTATTTTTTTTTTGAATTCTTCTCTCTTTATATCGACAAGAATCTACCCTTCGTGTTTTATTCAGATATTTGAAATTCACCCCCTATTCCGAACTGATATTGTGGTTCATTCCAATGGTTGTGTTATGTAGAGTGTGAGACTACGAGTTTTTTATTTCTGTGACAATATAATGGATGTCACACATTTACCGCAAAAGTCACATATTTTCACTAGGGGGATGAAATTCTCTTTTTTTTTGAGTTAAATTAAAAAATTTGTTTTACTATAAAGGGTCTGGCGATAAGAACTTCATTTTATGGTTTGTTAAGAAAATAAAATCCCGAAAAAAACACCTCAACAGGTTCATAAACGCACCTATCAGCATTTTATTAAAAGTGAAATCTGCTAATAATATCACAACTTCAACTTAATTAAAATTCATCTTTCACCCCAGAAGAAAAAAGGTTGAATGATTTAAATACCCAACCCTTTTGTGTTCAGTTAAAATGTTAAAAAAAAATCTTCTCTCCGAATGGAAACATTTTTATCTTCCTAATCTCCCTTATATTTGACTTCTCTTTGTTTGGTCTGGTTTATTTGTTATTTTTGTTTCATTTCACGCATTCAATTCATTTCATTTGTAATAAACAGATAAGAGGTTGATAGGTGCGCACGCAAAACAGGCACAAGGTTGATAATTTTTTCTTCGTCTTTTTTTGTCATCTGCTGTTCTGGGTTGGGGTTTTTTTTGTGTACGTCAAGCATTTTCTTCATTGTTATTTAGGAACAGATGAGATATGCTTAAGGGGTTCGTTGTATCGATTATGCAGACAAGACAACTTTCTTTTACTTCGTCTAACGACAGTGTTTCCATCAAACGAAAGGATCAGAATTTACAAATCCAATGAACTTTTGGATTTTTTCTCTTTTCTTCTGAATAACTGTTGGCCTAAATATTTTCTTAAAAACTTCACCAGATTTATGTTATCTTCACTCAAGTGAATGTAAGTCTTTCTTTGAACTAATCACTGTTACATAATCGCATTTGATGGATATGCATGAAATTTGAAAAATTGCAAATTTCGTTTAAAGGAATTAATATTACGCTTACGTTCACCAGTTAATTTATAGTGGAAAATGTTGAATGATGTCGACTATTCAAGGGATGATAGCTTGTTTCCTCAAATTTCTGCAGTAGTCCAGTGAAAGACTTTGGGTAGAATACAATTAAAAATCATCTAAATGTATGTTCACTGGGGAGGGGGATCGAAAATCCAATAGGAAAATAAAAGTGTTGACAAAGTTGGGAGAATTGGCTTTATGACACCCAGAGAAAAAGTAAATATGAGAGCGATGGAATCCGAGTGTATCTAGGGGTCGCTTAACGACCAAATGTGAGAAAAAACACGAAAATCGATGAAAATGTAGACTTTAGCAAAATGTAACATAGCTAACAGATACACTCCAAATAAAAGGATTCACAGGTTTATTGGTGCATCTCTACACGTTTCGAGTGGGCTGAGAGTCTGTGATCATTTTATGGGACCAGTCTTGAAGTTTTCCAATCTCTTTTTCATATTTTAAATCCTACACCCAAACGTTTTTTCGATAATTTTCGAATGGATCTTTGATTCTGCGAGCTAAGAAGACAGTATTTCAAGAGACAGTGGACTGCTGGAGTGAGGAAGTTTTCATATCAGTAATTTTGTCTCTCTTGCACACTTGCAAAACTAGATGTCGTTTAGAAATTACGTAACACAAGAGGAGGGAGGGAGGTAAGCCAGCGTGACAATTTTAATAAAATTAAGCCAGAATCGTATCACAATTGGCCCTTTTTGTGCGGCCCAATATAATTTATGAAGGAGCCCTACGAACAATTCATGAGAAAGAGGGAGAGCGATATATGTTTCAAGGTTAATGCTTAGAATCAAATCAATCAAAAAATGTCACCCTACTGGACTATGCTATAGTATTGGTTCACATATCGGTGATTTTTATATTTGGCTAATTTCAACAGTAACCCATACATTGTCGCTACCATGTCACCTGGGGAACGAATGTGTTTTGTCTCATGTTAATATAAATCACATTGAAAGAATGAAAGAGATGAAATTCGTTACCCAGGTGACGGTACTGATGGAATTAGCCATTTGTAAAAATTCTAAGCGTTACCGGCGTTATCCTTGAAACATTATCGCACTCCCCCTTTCTCATGAATTGCTCATAAATTACATTGGGCCACGCAGAAAGTGAATCAATTTTGACCAAATTTTGTTAAAACTGTCACACTAGCTTCATATTTCCCTCATCATCACGGACGGGTTGGCACAGTGGTTAGCGTACTGGCCTTCCACCAAAACGATCGGGGTTCAAATCCCGTGTCGGAAAAATTTTACATGGAATTTTTCTATGAAGTGTAACGCATTAATAACGTCATTGAGTTTACTCAAGCTTCAAAAGTCGGGTAGTTGTGGTGTGTTTGGTGCCTATAACGACGTACACACCGAATGAATCGTATGACGTAACCCATATACGATGAATCTGTGTACGAAATATCTAAGCCTACATTTAGGCGAGATAATAATCATGTGCCTCACAATTCTTGGAGTAATTGATTAAGACGCTACATTCGCATTACTCTGAGACGTGGTTCGGAAGTCACGTTAAGCCGGTGGTCCAGACAACACCTGTTATTGGCTATAAAAAGCTATTAGTGGAGTCTCTAAAATGCAAACACAAATCTTCTTGCGTTACGTAACTTATGAGCGACATCTAGGTCTACAAGTGGGCAAGAAAGATAAAATTACCGATAAGAAAAGTTCTTCACTCCAGCAATCCACTTGAAACATTATCTTCTAAGCTCGCTGAATCAAAGATCCATTCGAAAAAGATTGAAAAAACCTTTGGGTTTCAGATTTAAAACATGAAAAAATGGTGAGAGGACTCCAAGACCTGTCCCACAAAATGGTCACATTGACTGACTCTCAGCCCACTCGCAACGTCTAGATGCACCAATAAACCTCTAGATCCTTTTATTTAAAGTATTATAGAGAGGAATTAACGATTTCACCTAAACGAAAATATTTATCATCTGTTAGTTATGTTCAATTTTGCTAAAGTCCACATTTTCTTGATTTTACTGCTTTTTCACACATTTGGTCGATGAGCGACCACTAGACACACTAACACCTCATCGCATCAATATGGTAATTGACTTTTTCTCAGGGCATCATTAAGGTCTGTTTTTAGTCAAGTCCTCCAACTTTGTCGACACTTTTATTTTTTGGACCCCCATAATGTACGCTCAGAGAAATCGTTTTTCTTTCTTATTTCATTTTATGTTTGCACCAACTATATGCATGGTTTTGAAGAACATAATATGGTTATGACAAACAAATTGTGTTTGTCTTCATATGTTTGAGCCCAAGATATTTTTGTAGCTACCATAAGCATATGTTTGTAGCGATCATATTATGCTTTTTTTACAAATATGATAATATAGTCATCGAAAACATCGAATTTTGTATAAATTGTGGAAAAGAACTATTCGCAGGCGCCGTGCAAGTAAGATTCCTTCTTTACAAACATTTCTTCTGCAACTAGGATTTTCCTCTCACAAATGAGTTCTTCGAAAAATGCTATTTTGTAATAGTTGGAAACTGTGAATCACAAAGGAAGTTTCCTGAAGAATTTTGAAAGATACCGAAAGTTAACGTAGCTTCTTTCATCAGCAAATGGCTAGATGTGAGAGGTTTTTTTTAATCGTCAATTTGTATGTTGTTGTTGTTATCATCACATGTGGAAATAGACAGGGAGTATAATTCTGCGAAACAACCAATCAAAGCAATTTTAAATATTTCAAATTTTCGGTCAATTTTTCTGGAATTTTTCTCGAAACATTTAATACGCAACCACAAATTTTCAAATGATTTTAATGTTAAAATAAGCGAACAAGTTTTGGGCGTTCAAATATTTCTAGCTAAACTGCAAAGAGGAGGCGTTAGTATACGAAAAAGATTTACTAACATGTTAGAGAATACTTTAATAGCAACCAAGAAATGTTCGATGTATACACAAAATGTCATAAATTTTCCATTTGTTTTATTGTATACGGTAGTTATACGTTACAAATGGTGCATTGACTATGGAAATGAAAATTTATGAAAAACTATGTTTCACATATCGGGCCTCTAGCATACACGAAAGAAAATACTGCAGAAGAAAGTGGAAATGTTTAACAGAAAATCATTTACGATAAATCACATTACCTCGTATTTTCAGGCTATCAAACCATTCCAAAATACAAAAAAAAATTGTAGTAAAAAGTCTAACAGCCCCATTATCAGAGGTCATAGATTATAAGTAACAGGGTGCATACAAGATGAGTTCTTTACGTCCGTTAAAAATCGCAACCCCACAAATATGCACTGATTTTCACTTACTTATATTCGAAAGAGATGGATTTTCGTACACATTTTTTACCATGGCACAGATTTATATTATTAAACACCACAAAGAACCTTTTAGACAAATAGTCCAAACATGTGAAATAAATGGGAAGTGGGTGGACATTGGGGGTTGGTTACCAAATATTTTTTTTTTCTTTTACTTTATATTTCGTGCAATATACCGCACCAAATTCATTGATTTATTGCACTTATCGAGACGGGTAATTTTTCTTCTTTTCTCTTATTTGTTGTTGTACTTTGGCCCCTCATAAATGTTTTGGTGGAGGAATAGGTCAACCGGATTTTCTCTTCAAGTCTTTCGTTTTTTTTTTTTTGTGTTGTTGGTGTCGTTTCTGTGGAATTTCTTTTCTGTTCGCTAAATTACATCAACCTTTCAATAGGATTGTGACTTTATCGCGCGTATACAAAAAGTCATAACCCTGTTTGCACATAAAACACAATAAAACTTTGGTCTTTTAATTTTTTCATACAATTTGTTCCAAGCGTTGTTTGAATTTTGAATGGAAAATGAAACATGAATGCGGTTGAGGGTTTATTTGATTAAATTAGTCAAAGTACTTGGATGGCAAAAATTGCCAAAGCTCTATCGCATTTAGTTACGTTTAAGTAGATTACATTTTAAATGTCTTCTTCAGCATAAAGATAATGGAAATTTAAAAGAAAATAAATTCAAGGGAACAGCATGTTGTGGTAATGATATGCCTTGTTCGAAATGGATGTTTAAGGTCGTTTCGTTTTATCATTTCTTTTTGCGTTCCGTCTTACCGAGAAACGAAAAGATACTTCAACACCCCAAGCATTAGAAATTCAGTGAATATATCCACTGGATATGACAGTGAAAGGGGTGAATTTTCATAACATTTTATGAGCCGGAAATTACCCCACTTTGTGTCACAGTCGCGGTGCATAAATTTGATTGTTTGTTGGGGGAGTCCAAATATCACACTTATAATCTAATCACATTGCTCTATGGATTTTGTTTACAAAAAAAAAGAAGATAATAGCAATGCTGTGAAGCAGGTCGATGATTTATTTTCTTGATGAAATCATTTTCATTTTTCAAAAGTCAAAGAGTTTTCCTAAAGGTCAAATGTTTCATTTATTTTCATTCCGCTTTGCGATTGCACAGAAAGGGACCGGAAATAGATGTTGATTTTGATATGATGAAAGTTTTAACAAAGTTTACGTTTCTTAAGTGACCGAACCGAGCTTTAACATATCTTTCAATTCTCACGTCAACTGCGAAGTTAACTTCCGGCGTTGACCAAGTATTCAGGAAGTCTTAGAGCATCAAGAACTGGTCCAAAGTTTTTTCACGGTTTTCATTACCGATTTACTTCAAGTTCTTCCATTTTAGTTTAAAGATAGGCTCAAACAAACTTCATAAGAAGGTCTTCTAACCAGCGATAGATTGCTTAAGTAATAGTGAATAGGATTTTATGTCATCGTTTGAAAATTACTCAAGCTTTCCGTGTAAAAGAACTATTTTGTATGACCGTTTCTCAGATTGAAACACTTTCTGACAAAGTAGCGGAAGTATTTCTGTTTTTGGCTTGGTTAATTGAAGCACTCCAACGAATAGAAGACATTTACGGAAATATAAAGGTCACCGTCAACTAATAGTTATTTGTGTGTCTGTTTTTGACGACTGATTTTAGGCAATTTCGCGTGTTGCGAAAGTGCCTAAAATGAGTCGTCCAAAACAGATTCACAAAACATTTTTCAAGCAGAGGTCCAAAATCGAGAGAAATTTATAAAATTACCTTCGATTTTGGCCCCGAGGCATGAAATAGTAATTTGGAATTATCGAATTATTTTTTCATGCTTGCTAGCAGGGACGAAAAGAAAAATGTAATCCCACGGAGCGTAGGCTTCCGCCCCATTACATTTTTCAACTTTCGTCCCTGGTAGCAAGCATGAAATAGTTACTTACGTTAAAAGGGAGTAGGCCGAAAACTTTCGCCCCTCAATTTTTTTATTTTCTGCCCTGCTATGAAGCACTTTCGCATGTAGACCTCGCTTTGCCTGGTCTACAACACGCGAAATTGCCTAAAATGAGTCGTCAAAAACAGACACACAAATAACTATTTCAGCAGCCATAGTAAAATATTACTTCTATGGGTGCAATTGTGCCAAAAAGAGAATTTTCTCAATTTTTACTTTGATTGCAAGTTTGCGTACTTCTTTGCACAGAGGGTATGGTTAGCCCCTTGGAGCAGAAATATTCAACGTAAATACTATCTTCGACAGTCGCTGAATTGTGGTAATCTGCTTAGCAGAATAATCCAAATTAAAAATAACCGAAACAAACTTACAATTCTTTTACTTCCAAATTGTTCAAACGAAATGGCATGCAACCAATCGTAGGATTTGGATTGTATAAAAGGCGAGTTGACATAGTCTGATTATCATTCTATGGCCATCGTTGCTGATATACACAGGGTCTTAAGACAAGGTGTACCGATGAGTCGTAAACGACGAAATCAGCACTTTTAGTTTTTCGATTTTTGTTAAACAATTGGAAGTAGAATGAAGAATTGTGAGTGGCTTTTAAATGCTGATATTTCATGCTTACTACTGGCGCAGACGCAACATAACCCCGGAAAAAATAACCACCGACATAATAACCCCAAAAAAAAATTCAGGACAAAATAACCCCCGACAAAATAACCCCTATTTTTAATTATATAAACCGACAAAATAACCCCAAGTACAAAATAACCTCGGCATAATATCTCCAATTATTAAATAAATACAATTGTTGTTTGGACACCCTAAGCATATTGAAAGTCAAAGTCAGTAAAAGAGAATGTACAACATTTATAGACTGAATGTTGTAAGATATAATAGAAAAGGATAAATTGAAGCGGCGCAAAACTAGAATTTAAAACAAGCAAGGCGCCGCAGGCCTGATTTAAAAAAAAAAAGCGGGGTCGAGGGGCGGCAGCCCCCGCGATGGGGGGTCAAGGGGGGTATAACTCCCCTTGTGGGGTCTAAGGGGCAGAGCCCCATGCACGTTGGGCCGCCTGCAGGGCGTATAAAGCTCGCCGCAGGCGCGGGGGTTTAGGGGACAGAGCCCCCTACAACAAAATATAAATGCCTTAAATAAAAAGCGGGATCGAGGGGCGGCAGCCCCGCGATGGGGGGTCAAGGGGGTATAACTCCCCTTGTGGGATCTAAGGGGCAGAGCCCCTAGCGGGGTTTGGGGCAGAGCCCCTAGCGGGGTTTGGAGCAGAGCCCCTAGCGGGGTTTGGGGCAGAGCCCCTAGCGGGGTTTGGGGCAGAGCCCCTAGCGGGGTTTGGGGCAGAGCCCCTAGCGGGGTTTGGGGCAGAGCCCCATGCACGTTGGGCCGCCTGCAGGGCGTATAAAGCTCGCCGCAGGCGCGGGGGTTTAGGGGGCAGAGCCCCCTACAACAAAAAATAAATGCCTTTGTCAACTTGTTGTAAGGTGTACAGGCTGTTCATTAGAAAATAATGAATACCGTTTGCCCTATAAGTTTCAACTATGAGTATAGGGGATACTTTGGGGTTATTTTGTCATTGGGATATTTAGTCTGTGTGTATAGGGGATATTTTGGGGGGTTATTATGTCCGGGTTAATACGTCCGGGATATTTTGTCCGGGGTTATTTCGCCCTAGAGCCTTACTACCAGGGGCGAAAGTTGAAAAATGTAAACACAAGGAGCGAAAGCGAAAGCTTTCGCCCCATGGGATTAAATTTTTTTTTTGTCCCTGCTAGCAAGCATGAAAAAAATATTGTGTTACACCTGGGGAGAAAATTGAATTCCAACTCTTGCGAATTACGGCCCTCGTTCCGCTCTGGCCGCAAACTTTCGCTCTTGTTGGAACTCACTATTTTCTCCCCACGTATAACAAAATAATATTTACATCTGCATCCTAATCTAAGCTCCTCTGTCATACAAAACTATTTACTTGAATGAGATCTACATTCCCATCATGTGTTCTAGTCGTTGGGGCCTGAAATAATGCTTGCGCTGCTGAAAATTTTCTTCCTAACACTCTCCTATGGTTTTTATAAACCATTTGTTTTTTCTGCTGCTCATGTAAAACATTTATTACTTTGTTTTATGCTAGAAGACTAATAAACTTAATGAGAATTATAAGCCCATAAAAATTTCTTCAGCAGAACTGAAGCTGAAATTTTATGTAAAATAGATGTTTTTCTCTGCTAATATTTTAATTAAAGCAAATTATACACGACACCCATACTGGAATAATTTTTAATTTCACTTCGTTCTTAATAAAATAATTCGTAATATTTACTTCACTTTAATAACTTTGATGTTCATTTGGTTAAGTGGTGTCCGCATAATACAGAAATTAAGAATGTTTACAATGCATTAAACCCTCTCGCCTAGGAATAGAAACAATTAATCAAAGAATGCTTTCGTAATAGAGTCAATTAATTGAGCAATTTGAGAAAGATAATTCCGAACATTCAATTGACTTTGTAGCATTTTAAAGTGACGGAAGGTTAAGTTCGAGCAAAAATGCTTAAGTTAAGAGTAGCATATCGATGTGATGGAATTTATTAGTTGCTGCAACGTTGGCTTGCCGTGTGTGCTGGTTGCAGCTGTAAGCAATGTTGAACAAACGCTTTTTATCGGTACATTTTCAATAATGTGACAAATGAACGACTAGGCTCCCGGGCTACAGTATCCACATCCACAGCCTTACAAGAAAGTTGCAGCAATCAATAATTTCAAATAAAAACTTTTTTCAAAAAATAATATAAGATTATCGATACACAGCGGTAAGTAGAGAATTACCATTCAAGTGTATATTACACACTACGAGCGAGCGTATCGCAGTGTATCGATAGATTTTTTCATTGTAGTAGCGATGATAAGTCGAGCAATAATTAAGACTTGGGGATCGTCTATAAATTACGTAACGCTTTTTAAGTGTTGTCATAAATTTTGAATCAACGATATCTCAGGATAGATGCATTCCAGAATGGTCAAATATATGGTCAACCCCCCCCCCATTTAGGGGGTATTTTGAGATATCGTTGATTCAAAATTTGTGGCAACACTGAAAAAGCGTTAAGTAATTTATGGATGACCCCTTGATAGACTTTCTTCATGAAACATGACATTTTTGAGATCGTTTTTTAGTGACGTAGATACAAATTACAAGAAAAACACAAACACACTGCCAATTATCATATTTCTTCCGATTTGAAAAATCAAACTTCCTCCGGCAAAGCATTCGGAATTCCTGAGAAAAAAAGGGTCAAAAAGTACTCTTGTACAATATTAAGTGTTAAACTTTACCGAAAGAAGTCAGATTGCTTTGCCGGAGGAAGTCCGATTTTTAAAATCGTAAGAGAAATATGTAATTTTTAGGAATTTACTGGGCGGACAAGGAGTTAGAAAATATCGAAAAAATTCTTTTAAAAGTTTTCTATGTTATTTATTCGAAAGATGGAAATTACAATTCAGAACTCGCATTCATCAAATTGATTTAGAAATTCAGCCGTACCTCTCTATCGACCATATTGTCGAAATTCTCCCTACAAACTTTTATCTGTGTATCCATCATTTAGCATAAAATCGTTCAATATTGTAACATCGTGTCCCTTTTTATATCTTTTTTTCTTTTGTGTTAACTAATATCACAAACCTCATGGTCATTCAGAATATTTCTATAAATTCTCGTCTTTCGTATTCGCTATTCATAGAATCACAGCAATAAGAGAGCGTTGGTAATATTACGTTTTTTTTCGAGCGAGCATAATGCAATAAATGTGATAAATGTGCAATAAATGGGAAATATTCAAATGGCAGGAAACATAATAGTTTGCCTTTGATTTTGTTTCAATTAAAAACCACACAAGTCTATTTTTTTCATTTGTCATACAAACGAATTTTGTGGCTGAAACAGTCATATGGTTCGCCCATAGATCAAATAATTTACTGTAACAAAACATATCACCATCATTAAAAGTGCAGTCACAAAACGAGCGATGTGCAACGAAACCTTTGACCTTTCTATATGTTGTATTTCAGTTATGCCCATTGCATTTTATATTTCAGTGAAATCTATGGACAGTAATGTGGTGACTATTCGCAGATGAGTGCGAATAGCTCTATTTTTATGAGATTACAGCTATGACTGTTTTCAGGGGTAATGACTCTTCGCAGACAGCTTGATGTTGTGAACTGCGGGCGAGTAGTTCTGAACCACTCACCATCGACTAGCTACTTTCGCATGCTCTCGGTATACAATTCACAAAACAAATAAATGAATAAAGGATTACCTTCAGGTTTTCATTTGCAAAAATATGGTAGTATTGCCAGTCTCCGCGGAATTTTATTTTGCATAAAATCGCGTTATAAAATCTACCGTTAAGCCAATCATAATTAAAGTTTAGTTGTCGATAGTAATTTTATTTTATTTCTTTAAATTTTAATCGCCAAATACCAACAGTCGGCGGTCGTAGTTAATTCTTTTTTTTATTATTTTATTTACTATATAGAGGTCACAGCCTATACCACCGACATGATAGAAGTATTTTATTTTTTGTTATTGATGTGCATCAGCAAATGTTATAAAAAAAAGCATGAGTGAGTAACTATTGGATGGTCTTTGACCTGGTTAAGAGGACATTATGAAAGCTGAACAACAAAAATGTATTAATTCTGAAGTGTTATGCACGCCGTATTATGGTTTTGTGTATCGACTGAAAATGAACACATCAGCACGACCTGCCACTTGAATACCGATTTTTTTTTTTGTTGGACTAAAAAGAGTGGTTCACGTTATTTGAAATCGATGTGTAAAGAGGTAATGTACTTGGTAGGATATAAAAGAAGAAACGAGCTTAACACTTTTCTCCATTGTAGTTAGTACAATGGCACAGTCAACGAGTTAATTCTTATAGTTCAATACTTTAAATATTTATTTCCAGACAAAATCTAAAGGTTGTTTTGGGAGCTATCTCATTATTCAACTTTTAAAGAGGAACGTGAGCGAAACTTTAACAGTCTAGCGTTAGTACTGATACTGCCATATTTAGCATTAATGCCGCATCGCAAATGTAAGCTTTTCGAGCTTTTTTGCTTATTAAATTGAAAGGTCTCGGATTCTGCGACACGGCGGCATTTATGAATAACGCGGCAGTATGTAGTGCTTGGAATGCGTTAAAATTAGGATTGAAATATGAAGAAAACCCCAGTTAGTGAGTTTTAGTAAATCCAAGCTCTCTTCCAACGCCTTTACAATATTGAAATTTATATTTTGGGCACACTGTGACCTCTTAAGCAAGTTCCGCGAATTTAAGCTGCTAAGGGACCACTCAATAATTACGTAACGCTGAAATCGCAATTTTTACTCCATCTCTCTCCGCCCTGTAACGCAAAAAGTTTCGCTGTATGCAATTTTCTCGGAACCGTCATACTTTTCTCATACCTATACCATCTGTTGCAGAGCCTATTATTTGAGAACAAATTTCCAAAATTCACTAAACTTTCCCAAAAATTCCTAAAATTTCCTAAAAATTCCCAAAAATTCTCAAAATTTCCCAAAAATTCCCAAAATTTTCCAAAAATTCTCAAAATTTCCCAAAATTCCCACAAATTCCCAACATTTCCCACAGATTCCCAAAATTTCACACAAATTCCCAAAATTTTCCACAAATTCCCAAAAAAAATATTAAAAATTTCCAACTTTGGAACTTTTTGACTTATACCTCTGCAAAATTATAGCGAAAATCGCTTTTGAAGGTTTTAAATAAATGATATGAAGATGATAAAATCACGAAAATTAAATTAGTGAATATCTGTTGATGTGGTTCCTGTGGTTCGGCCTGTAGGTAGAGTCCTCAGTGTGGGCCCAACTCACGATACGCGACCCTACACGATATTTGGGAGTGGATGATGATGATGATGATGATGACGTTTTCTGTGCAGTGTTGTAGAGAAAATAGAGGTGAGCTTTTATGTTAATGGAAGTATGGATCAGAGGCCTCTCCTAAGTGCTCTAGGTCGGTTCTAAGATCAGCCCTAGTGCATTTTTTTTTTGAAATTTTGGGCTTTTTAGGGGTTTTGATTTTTCAAAAATAATTTTTGAAATTTTGGGCTTTTTTAGGGATTTTTCATTATTACCCTTTTTGCAATTTCCAATCCAATTTAATGTGGACGTAATTGTATATACTTAAGAGTTAAGGCAAAATGTACTTAGATACGTTCGAGTCTTTTTGCAACATCTATTCTGTTAGCCACATCAATTCTGAGCGTACGGGTCCCTTGCACATATTTTCAACAATTTTGTGAAGAGATGCATGAGAATGATGACAAACTAATTTTTAATGACAAATATTCTAAATATTATTTGTGAACAATTCAACAAATTAATGTCGTTGCAATTTATATTACATTCGTCAATTATTAATCCGAATTTGAATCATATTTTTCAATTGAGTTTCTAACCTATTTTTCTCTAATAGAATTTAGCCGACTTAATTCCAACATATCATTCGATTCATTCATTAAAAAAACTCGCTGCTATATCTTTCAAATTACTATAAATACCATTCCAGTTGCCTACACTTACTTTATGCATGTGATATATTAACAACAATTTCTTTAAATTTATTTACTCCTATTTATATCGTCACATAATACGAGTATGTATCACAATTAATTGTTAGCTAAGTTGTCACCCATATGTTCGTCGACAAAAGAAAAAAAAGAAGCTATAGAGACAATTAAAGTTGAATTTATTTGAAAAACTCTTTCTCTTAAATTATAACACATGTAACAACACATGAAATTCTTACTATGCAGTCAGTTCTTCCAGCAGATTGCATGATCGCGTGGAATTTATGGGTGCATAGTTGTTACATTAGTTAAGATACATCTGAACCACTCAAGAAATGAGCACGATGACAAGCGTGTTGCTACTTGATAGTCAACGAAAATTATATAATTTACGGGAAACTTGTATAAAAGAACTGCTTAATGAAAAGTCGAAATGGTTTTCAAAAACTACTTAGACCGTGTCGGCACTTATTTAGTGCAGTTTAAAGAGTTGTGAGAATAAGATGGGGCTCCTCGCATGGACATGGTAATTTTTGTGAAAGTAAAAGAGGGCACAAGGTCTTCTCCAAATCTTTAAGAATGATACTATCACAACAAGGAACATAAAACTATTAAATGGTATGAATTCTAGAACACACTCATCAAGCAAATGAGCAAAACTAGTAGAATTCCCAACTAAAAACTGCCAAATCTGGCAAATTTCTACGACCAGAAGTTTGATAAACATCAGCCATTCCTAATTACTGTCACTATTACCTTTCACTGCCCCTACTACTCCTTACTGCACCTACACCTCCTTACTGCACTCAATTTTCTTTACTGCCACATTTTTTTCTTAGTCTCGATGTCTCTTTACTTCATTATTTCCTCCCTACGCCCCTACTCCTCCTTACTTCACAGACTCTTCCTTATTGCCCCTACCCCTTCTTACTGCTACTATTCCTCCTTACTGCTACTATTCCTCCTTACTCCTACTATTCCTCCTTACTCCTACTATTCCTCCTTACTGTTACTATTGTTCCTTACTGCTACTATTGCTCCTTACTGCTACTATTCCTCCTTACTGCTACTACTACTCCTTACTGCTACTATTACTCCTTACTGCAATTATTCCTCCTTACTAGTCGAACCCGTTAGCCACGTTGGGCTACGCTCAGTGTAAGAGGGGTGGGTGCGAGGGCTCTCGTAAAGCTTTCCAGAGGGCGGGCGTGAGAGCGCTCGCAAAGCTTTCCAGAGTGCGGCCCTGGACCCCCACTAGTTATTAGTTTCTCTGCCTGCGGCGCTTTCCTATTCACTACTTTATGGTCACAATCGAGTGGGAGCGTAATAAGCGAATACGTGCATGAAGCTGTGATGTGATTTAAAGAATTATTTTTTTATACCAGGGGGCTGCCGCCCCCTGGACCCCCGCTAATTATTAGCATGCGGCGCTTTCCCTGCCTACAGCGCTTTCACAGTAGCCCCTTCGTAACTATTGCCGGAGCATCCTCCCACCAATCCCGTCAAAAACCCCGTCCAAAATCCCGTTCAAAATCCCGAGTGACAAAAAGTATATATGAAATTCCTTTTCGTAACAAGTTGCATAATGGAATTTCTTATATACTTTTTGTCACTCTCAAGTATGCGTTGCATAAAATATTTTTTCGATTCTTCCATTCTACGTTCATTCCCCCATGTGGGATGCTTTAAACACGAAAAATATTTTTTTTCTACGGCAGTGGGTATAGCGTTACGCCAAAATAACGGTATGTAACGCTGAGCGTTATTCACAAACAGACAAACAGACAGACAAACAAACAAACAGTTATAATATGTAACTGCCCATACCCTCCTTATTGCTACTATTCCGCCTTAGTTCACCTACCCCTCCTTATTGTCCCTACACCTCCTTACTGCAACTATACCTCCTAACTGCACCTACTCCTTCTTACTGCACTTACTGCTCCTACTCCTCCTTAATGCCTCTACTTCTCCTTAGTGTCCTTACTTCTAATTAAGGCCACATTCAGTTCGCCTACGTAGTCATCTATGTTTTTGACGACGTATACGGACTGAACAGTAAGAGCAGTAAGGAGGAATAGGGGCAGTAAGTAGTAATCAGGCCAGGTTCAGTCCGCCTACATAGTCATCTATGTGTTACTGCTCCTTCTCCTTCTTACTCTTCCTTATTGCCAGTTTTTTTTATTGATCGCAGCGTCTCTTTCCATTTCAATCGTTTGAAAAATATTAGCAACAATTTTTATCCAAAAATCTGTTCAACTATTCACAAAATATAATTTGAAAGTCCATTCAACTTAATTTTCAATGAAAAAGCAATGAATGGAATCAATGCAACGAATACGCATAAAAATCAGAAAATAATCTCAATATGAAAATAAAAGTAAAGAAAATGAAATTTGCACGCCTCTCATATTTTATTTGTTCATCTTTTCTTTAGTTTGTTATCATCATCATTTTCAAACAAAATAACAAAAACATCAAACAACACAAAAAAAGGAATGAAACACACCGTTGCATCTACCGGCACATTGACACCTTTTACTTTTTGTTCATTTCATCCTCATTGTGGACAAATTTGTATCGGTTTGTAAAATCTACTTAGCACACAATGGCCTTCCAATCTTAGTGAAAATAACATAAGTATAAGAAGATTGTGTGCTGGTATACGCAATAGAATTCGTGTATTTGAATGGAGTGAATGTGTGTGGAATGCGCTTGAAGCCAACAACACAGTTTCGAATTCACCCGTAAACTTAAGCAATAAATAAATAAATAAGTTCGACTTTCTTGTGCAATTTTCTTTAAGGAATTTCTTCGAAGGAATGAGAATCAATTGTGGCTCAATGGCTTTCAATTTATAATATTGAACGTGATTAACTTTTGGTATGTTGTAGAGAGGACAATCCGATTTTGTTGTTCCACTGACAGAGATCATTTTGTGGGGACCAAAGGAAATGTGTCGAACATTTTTGCGTGCAATTTGTGTATAGGCCGTGATTAACCTAAAAAAATATAACGAAAAATATCCGAACGTCCGCAGCGCCATCTGAAATATTCATAGCTGAATATACGGACAGTTTGTGAAGTATAGTACTACAGATCGCAGCGCCATATTCAGCTATGAAAAAATTGCTGACGAAACCGGTGAACATGAGAACTATACCATGACCTATAGGTCGTGATTTACCTAAAAAAATATGACGAAAAATACCCGAAAGTCCGCAGCGCCATCTGGAATTTTCAGAGCTGAATAGACGGACAGTTTGTGAAGTATAGTACTACAGATCGCAGCGCCATATTCAGCTATGAAAAAATTGCTGACGAAAGCGGTGAACATAAGAACTATACCATGACCTATATAGGTAACACGAACTTGGTGGACACTGAAAAAGGCGACACTCTGTGAAATCAGGTTTTTTTTAGATTTATCAGGTCAGGATGGTCCTTTTTAGTGGACCTTGAAACACGGATCTTTTGATCCTTTGTTCCTTCTCCCATTCATCATGTAAATCTTTCAAACCTCTGTTCCCTTTCGTATGAGCCGCGCTTTCAGGCTGCATCCATTCTTTGTGGAATACATTGTGATTGTGCGGTTGGAATCATAAGTTCCGGTCCATCATGTCGGGTCAAGTCAAATAATTTTGATTTGAATGTGAGGGACAAGCGTTTTTTGATGAATTTCGGTCTGCTTAGAGACGGTGTGATATTTCAATTTCCTAGTCTAGCGGACTCAAAATGTAACAAATATTATGAAAAATCTTATCACCACTCGTGACACAACCATATACCACACGTGGTGCATATTTGTATGGATACCAAAAAGTGGTATCAGCAAAAAAAAAAATCGTGAATGGACAACCGAATCGTTTCTTACGGTCACATAATAATAAAACACTGAAATCGGCTTTCCAGCACATAACACCTGGATGTTTTTTCGACATATTCAAGCAAGGCATATAAACCTCATCCGTAGTGTATCAGAGTATTAAATGCACACTATTCATTGTATACGGTCGTCGTTATTCTGTTTGTTGTTTTTGCTTTCCTTTTTTTAAATTTTATTACATTTTCGTTATGTATGCTGTCGTTACAATTGAATATTATGCGACCGAAAATCTTCCTTTATACAGCGCCTTTTTTGAAGACGTTTTTATTTTACGTAAGACGTTTACATTTAAATACACAGGAGATAAGATGTAAATTGAATTTACTGTTGCGAATGCATCTGTCGTGGATTTCTGGAATACAATTTCTTATTGTTGCCATACGAAAGGCACGTGGCAATTTTCTTTTTAAAGTTTTTGATTTACGAAAAAATTGAAATGCACTTATCTGTCTCAAAGATCTGTAATTAATATTTTACAATAAGAAAAAAGGCTTTCCATGTTTCCTAAATCTTTTCGTTTAGACCAATAAAAAGTCTGCTATGTTTCCCATCTAAGTCCCATAATGTGTCACACACAAAAGAAGTCTAATAAATTAGCTCCGAAAAAGACGACTCTTCACAAACGAATGTAACAACAAACAACAAATGCCTCATAATCGATTTGTTTAAAGCCAGCAATGTTTGTGTTTATCAGACTCTTGTACAATATTTTTGAGACATTAACAATGGTCACAATTTAATGTGAATGGACAAACAAATGGAAGTGCATTTAAGTGCGCTAAGAAAAATTATTTATTTGATTTTTGGTCAAAAGAATCAAGATTTATGAGAAGTAAAATCTATTATGTTCACTTGAGTGGACACAGCGGGAGCTTAATGTGATAGTGAAAACATTACGTTTATTCGATAAGAAAGGTATATTAGAGGCTGAGACGGAGGTTACAATTTACAGGGAGACAACGTACCAAAATTTCTTACTTAACACTGAGTTGACGCTGATCGTAATTCACGTGAATTGATCCAAAATTTTGTTCGCTTTGTCAATTTCTCGTAGGAACGATTATTACTGTTGGAAAAAAGTTAATTAATTGATCCATTGATCTGTTGACGCTAGTGTTTTTTCTTGAGACTGTGTTGTGATTCTTGTCACTGTTACTTTACTACTTCGGTCAATATCAATATTTATTTTTAGCAGTAGCGCTTTACGAAAAATGAGCTAGTGGAAGCGCAAGTGATTTTGTAGGAAACACAACATAGCTGAACGGAAAATCGATATATTTGGAACAGACGCTAACAAATGTTTTAAACGGATATAATAACCCACACCGGGGGACTGGAATTCCAGCTCTTGGAGACCGTTCACTAGCCAAATTCTCGTCAGACCAACTTCTTTTTTTCATGCTGAGGAGTAGTTTTTGTGGCAGGTGTTTGGACGTAGTTCAACGTTTTTGAAGAACGTTACCGAAAAAATTGGGTCTTGATGCCCAGCACTCGACTTTTGTTCTTTTATTCCAGAGCGTTGTTTAGAATGAGACAGATATATTTGGTCTCTTTCTAACTTTGGGCATCAGGACCTAATTTTTTCGGAAAACATTTTTCACAAACGTTGAACTACGTCAAATTATCTGCCAGATAAACTACTCCTCAAGATAAAAAAGGCAAGTTGGTCTGACAAGAATTTGGCTACTGTTCACATATTACATCACACTTTCCTTTCGATTTTTTTACACCACCCCCTTGTCACGTTTAACTTACACTCTATAAAATATATCGCTACATTATTGGTGTGACGTCACACAAGTTACTAGAACCACCCTCCTACCGTCTTCTGCCATCATATTCTTAGCAACAGGAGGTGTGTGAACAGTTACTCTTAGTAAGTGAACAGTTACTCTTAGTAAGTGAACGGTTACTCTTAGTATGGGTTGTTCAACATTGGCTCGATTCGCATTTCACACTCGAAAAACAATACCAAACTTTACCGCACTTGTGGTGGTACAGAACGGGTTAGTTCACTGGTTACGTACTGGCTTTCCTTCAAGAATACCCGGGTTCAAACCCCGGTGTGGGCAAATTCTGTATAGGATTTTTGTTCAACGCTTATCATGAAGGTAACGTTCCTTAGCTAACCCAAGCTTCATAAATGGGTAGTTATGGTAGCAATATTTCAACAATTTGTACACAACGAAGTATGACGTCACCCATGCACTGCGTACGAAACAAGCAGGCTCTTATCCAGCTGCTACTTTAAGGTGTGTGTAAACGTCAAAAAAATAATGACAAATTCCATACCGTTAGGGTTGAGATTCGATTATGTTCGATGCTCGCTTAGGTGTTGCCAGACAAAATTGTAAAAGAAATAATCCTTCAATCGAATTCGTTGTTCGGAATACACGTTCTCTTTCCTACGCCCCTACTCCTCCTTATTTCACATACTCTTCCTTATTGCCCCTACCCCTTCTAACTGCTACTATTCCTCCTTACTGCTACTATTCCTCCTTACTGCTACTATTCCTCCTTACTGATACTATTCCTCCTTACTGCAATAATTCCTCCTTACTATTCGAACCCGTTAGCCCCGTTGGGCTACGCTCAGTAAAGCTTTCCAAACGGCGGGCGTGAGGGCACTCGCAAAGCTTTCCAGAGTGCGGTCCTGGACCCCCGCTAATTATTAATTTCCCTGCCCGCAACGCTTTTCTATTCACTGGTCACAATCGAGTGGGAGCGTAATAAGCGAGTACGTGGATGAAGCTGTGATGTGATTAACAGAATTATTTTTTTTATACCACAATAGCTGGTAGTTACTCAGTGTAACACGCCGGCAGTCGAACCAGACACTTTACAGTGCTGCTCCCGAGCTAGAGTTTTTGCTGCCGCAGACAGGCTGGCGCAAAACGGTATATGGGATCATAATTTTCGAAGTGGGCACGCGAAAATTATCAGAATGATCTCTGAGCCGATTTTTGACATGCCAAGAGACAAGATGACGCCAAGAATCGACTTCACAAGGCGATTCGGCGTAAGGATTCCGAGTAGGCAAGAGTGGCTAGATGGCTGGCCTACCCGGCGACTGCGTGGTAGAATTTACAGATGGATCAAAGACATCTGTAGGAGCGGGTGGTGGGGTGTACGCCTTGAACTCAGACGAAGGAAATCAGTTCCATCTGGGAGTATTTGCGAGTGTCTTTCAGGCAGAAGTTTTCGTAGTGCTCGTATGAGCTCACGACGCACTGCCGGAGGGCGAGCAAGGAAAGCAGATCCTTAAATGTTCAGACAGTAAGGAGATGATCGGAGCAGTGGTTTCACTATAGTTACCACTTCCAAGCTTGTGAAAGAGTGTAAGGATTTCTTGAACTCGATAGGTCAGAACATTCAGATCACTCTGGTCTGGGTACCCGGACACTCGGGAGTGGAGGGAAATGAGAGGGCGGACGAGCTAGCCAAGGCGGGTGCTATGGCTCTCGAGAACGGCCCTGAACCGTATCTGCCGATTGCTCGATCAATCTGTTTGAAAGCACTGCAAAGGCATGAGGAGTACTGGAATAGGTACGAAGGAGGCGTACATACAAAGCGCTTTTTCCCGAAACGCAATTTAGAATGGGCCAAAGGTCTGCTAGAGATGGGCAGAAATCGCATAAGGAGGATGGTCGGAGCGATTACTGGGCACTGCGGGCTAAACGGGTACATCAAAAAGATGAGGCTTTCGGCCACTTCCAGATATGCTTGCGGACCAGAAGAAGAACCGGGTATTCACGTGATATGCGAATGCTCCAAGTTCTTTAAACTGAGACGCAGGCTGCTGGGAGGCTACGTCGTGCAGCATTTAGATGTTGTCCAAATTGAACCTGGTATTTTGGACAGATTCTTGGAGTCAACGGGAAGGTTTGCATGATTTAAATGATGATTGGGTTGGGAACAAAGGATCGCAAGATCTCTGTTCCAATATCATTGACATGATCGTCCGAACTGATAAATCTATATGCTCCCATCAGTGCCATTGGGATTCTTATTATTACCTCACTTGTTACATAAACTACTACAGTCGCACGCACAGTGTCTTAAAATAAATTACTATACACAACATTGAAAACAGGTGGACCATTGGATAAATTTATGAGAAAATGAATAAACGTCAAAAATAATCAAATTGAAATAGTTTTCTTTTCAGTTCAACAGTTGACAACATGTTGAACTTCCTCTGTAGGAGAAAGTGGCTATAGTTTTTTGATTTTTTAATTAATTTATTTCAGCGCGACGCATCGTCACTGTAATTATAATAATTTTAATCATTCCAAAGCACGCGACGCTCTGTCGTATCTATTGTATTTGGTTGAGTGTTTGTTTATATTTGAGGAAAAAAAAGTGTTTAACGTGATCGTTTGATGTCTGCAACGAAGACATCGTCAAAAATTTAAATGGCTAAATGACATTCGGTTCATTTGAATCATTTAATTTGTGCAACACATAGCGCTCGGATGAATTGATAGAATTTTATGAATTGTTAAAGAAGTCAAAGGAATGGTAATAATTACATTTAGGTTAAACGGGTTAATGTACCCTATTTAACCCTTAACCTTACAATTCCAGATAAGGCCCGAAAGTCAACAATACGCAAAACTGTCACACATCTTAAACCCAATTTAATTTTTTTTTTTTGCAGATATTAAAATCTCACAAAAAACATTTTAATTAAATTCATAACAACTGTGTACGTTGGCCATAACAAATTGACTTTATGAGGGTAGATAAAATGGTCTATCGCCCATATTCATTCGCATATATAAAACATACATTCAACCCTCTTATTCGTTATAAAACTGTGGTTACTGAGTGTTGCATTATCCGAACGATTCCAGCACCCACTGTGTGCCAACAACTTCAAAACGTAACCAACACACGCAAAATATAAATTTAAATATATCTGATGCTCTTACATATATAAATAATGAAACCGTACGTGAATTGGCGATGGGAGGATGGGGTTATGTGTATGTAATAATTGTAACATCAATGCCGCAAAAGCCAGAAATTAGTGATGGCATAAACCAAGATTAAAAACCATAAACGAATGCATCAAACAGATAGAGAGCCAATGTAAATAATGAATAAGCGGAATTTTGTATGGGTTTTTGTGTATCGTTTGTACATGGGGGATGTTCGTCGGTTTGAAAAAAAAAACTTTGCAATGTACCATGTGGAATGGAAAATCAAAGGTGGTAGGGTGGAAAAATCTTTTGTGTTTACCGCAAGAATAATCTTGAATGTCATTGTTCAAGTTGGTATTTTTTTAATGAAAATGACAAAAATAAGCAAAGCAAATCGGAGGTTCTTCATTTTTAATTGTTAACAATGGATTTTGTACACAATGTTTACATTGTGCTTAAAGCGGGAAACGAAATAAATTGTTTAACTGATGAAATGGTTCACAAAGTGTAAATGTTAAAGACACAAGAGGTAAATCATTAATTACATTTTTTAGCCTGCGATAAGAACACGTTTGAAAATTTATACTTTCGTTGTTTCCGTTCAATGAAACATTGGCGCTTTAACTTTGAAATCATATTTCCATTGCAACAAGTTTAACGTCCTACTCAATACACAGCTATCGATTGATTTTTTTCCCGAAAGAATTTCATATTTTCCTTTCATATTCGAAATTCAAATCGAAAATGAAAATTTCAATAGGAAAACACCGATCCAATGGGTTTTACGATTGCAATAACGTTAACACAACAAAGCGAAATATTAAAACTAACCAATATCTCGACCATTGTTTCGTTCTGATAAAATATAAAAAAAAATCATATATTTCAGTTGAACAATGTATCAAAAAATGTTCCATGCTGTGATTTTGTTACAATAAACGTAAAAAGACTAAAAATTGCAAACGAATATTTTTTCATCAGCTCTCGCATCAGACGGTATTGTCTTTTTTGTTCAAGGTACATCCAATCAACTTTACCATTCTTGCAAATAACTACAAAGTTTGAATAAATTAAACAAAACATTTGGGGGGAGGAATGATGTATTACAACAAATATTGATCGCAGGTAGTAGTTGAATCGACGACAACTTCACGCTAAGCAAATGCCATTGTTTTCAATTTTTAAAACAAAAGAAATAAATGGAAATGTCAAAAGTTCAGCTACCTTCATTGTGGATAACATTTTATTCAACGTGAAGCTAGCCGTAAATTTGACAATCCCAAACACGTAGCTGGTCACTTGGATGTTGAGATGTTGAGAAATGTCAGCCGCCATACTATGTCGAATGTTGCACTCAGAGTAGGGGCATACCAGTCTTTTGTTTTGATCTTTACTACTGACACTCAACGTGAAGTTAGCTCCAGGGGGTGACACTCCTTTGTTCTGAACCGTGCAAATGCTATTCAGAGTGAAGTTAGCTGTTGGGATCGTAGCTAACTTCATTACAAACAAATCAGCTGATCCCATTCACAAATTTACCAAAATCAGCTGACTTCATTGACAATTCAAAAAATCAGTTGATTTGTTTGTAATGAAGTTAGCTACGATCGCAACCGCAGCTAACTTCACTCTGAATAGCATTTACACGTTTCAGAACAAAGGACTGTCACCCACCTGAGTTAGCTGCAGTTGCAAAAAAATCTGCTGATTTTTTATCTGGTCAGGGACCGTTCACAAATGACGTCACGCTTGCTATAAAAAATGAGTATCCATAAAAAGGTCATTCAATACAACAAATTTTGTTTATAGGACTCTGGCTACCCCCCCAAATAGGGGGTGTGTTTGGGGGGGTAGCCGGAGTACTATAAGCAAAATTTTCGACCAGTTGGGAGTTATGAACTTTATGGATTTTATAGCAAGAGTGACGTCATTTATGAACAGCCCCTCAATGAAGTCAGCTGAAATTTATGAATGAAATCAGCTGACTTCGTTTGCAATGAAGTTAGCTTCGGTCACAACTGCAGCTAACTTCACGTTGAATACTACTTGCAAAGATCGGAACAAAAGACTGTGACGCCCCTGATTTAGTTGCAAGTCATGGACCTGTCACTTGGCTGTTGAGAAGTGTCAAATTTGAGACCCACTGTGAAGTTGGTTGCAAGTTCAATTTTCATTCATGAATTCGTTTACGTTTGCTTCAATGAAAGAAATTTAATGATTGCAGCTAACTTCACAGTAAACTAACTTCACAGTAAATTTTAAACTCGCATTTAACTTCACTCAAAGTCAGAGGCGTATTTTGTACGCGTACAGTATTTTTTTTTATATTTGCGTGAAGTTAGCTGCAGTTGCAACCGAAACTAACTTCGTTGCAACAAAATCAACTGATTTCATTCATAAATTTACCAAAATCAGCTGACTTCATTGACCAGTTAAAAAATCAGCTGATTTTTTTGCAACTGCAGCTAACTTCACGTTGAGTGTTAGTAGCAAAGACTAAAACAAAAGACTGTTATGCCCCTGCTCTGAGTGCAAAATTCGACATGGTATGGCGGCTGGGCTCTCCACAAAGACTATATCTCTGCTGAAACAATTTGTCATACGGAGAAATTTTTCTTTGCATTTTATATGGTAACGAAATGTCAAGTGATGATCAGATTTGCTCACATTTGAAGTCTATGTGGGGAACCCAGCCGCCATATCAAGTCTCTGTTGCAAGTATACTATTTTCATTCATGTTTACATTTGCTGTGAAGTTAGTCGCAATTTCATTCGTGGATGCAAACGAATTTAGGAATGAAAATTGAAGTTGCAAAAAAATTCCTCATCAGGCAAGTGATAGCCACGTGATTTTATTTCTTTTGCTATAGAAGTCTTTCATTTTCGTCCTTGTAGCCTGTTATTTTTAAATTCATTTATTATCACCCCTTAACCTATCGTGTGTAACTGCTGTATTACTTGAACTACGAAAGCTTCAATTTTCGTTTCCCAATGGTAAGAGTGGTCCGTAAATAATTACTTTGAAAGAGGGGCTTCACAATTGTAGCTTGGGGATGGACTCAGAAAATTTTTGTGTCCTTGAGTTGTATATGAAAATATACTTTTACTAATCTGCCGTAATTTGCATAAGAAACTTAGTGACGTCATTTTGAGAGAGAAAATATGTGAAATTCTCTCTCAAAATGTCATCAATAAGTTTCTTATGCAAATTACGGCAGAAATGTCTTAAAGAAGGACCAGTTATAAGTGTGCTCTACAAAGAAATGATAGATTGGTACATCTGAGATAGAAGGAACATGAAGAATGACAGCTGGTTGAGGAAGAGAATCCAATCAATTTTTTCGCATTTTTTAGAGAATCCTCTCCCATAAAATAAAAACCAACTGTCATTCACATGTTCCTTCTATCTGGACGCAGGTGTACCAAACTGTAATTTCTCTGGCTCTATCTCGGAGAGCTAAGAAAAGTGTAGCTTTAATAAGTGTGCGTGTACAAATTCCTTAACATTTACTAAAAGATAAAGTTTCAATTTATATTATGTTGAAACCTTTTGTCGTCCCTTATTTTAAAAGGACAGACACTGGAATGTAAATTTCTGTCTGATGTTTATGTTGAAGAAACACAAAATATTAAATATTTATCTGCGAAGCTATAACAAAAGGTTGTGAGGATTTGAGGCTCGGAAGCTAATGTGATTTGGAATATTCAGTTCCTTGGAATTTATCTTTCGTTAGTCCAATCAAAATTTATATGGCGAACAGTAACATAAATATTCCACAAATCATACTGTGACAAACGGTAACCTGTAGTTATTAAAAAAGCACACAACATTCCCAACCCACGTAATCGAATAAACCAATTTTTGGTCTCAACTCGTTGGGTTACAAAGTTGAAAATATCGTAAACGTATAATAATGCTATGCATTGCACATAAACGATGTGTACGTGGTTACAAGGGTTAGGTTATCTCAACAGAGCGGATAAGATACCATACAAACAGTGCTAAAAGGTGAATTATTATCCACATTAAGTCATACGACACCGAGCCATTATCCCACACACAAAAGAGGCGCATTATTAATTTGAACAATGAACTAACAAATAATTAGTTGAATATTGAACTTAAATTCGCTTGATTAAAATGTGAATAACAGCCCCATGGTGTACGAAACAAACAAGAATAAAAAGTTAATTCTTTTTTGTTTTGAATGTTCGTAACCGTCGGTTCTTACATACAACACGGAGCCGTACACTTTTAACTGAATGAATGGAACAAATTTTATTGAATGTATTTGGTGTAGGTGGATTGGATACAAGTGAAATTAACTGTAAAACATTTCATAAAGCGTAATCTTTCTTAAATGTTTTTCAACTGAAAAGTTTTTAGCTTCGTAGTAAATAATAAAACAGAGAAAAAAACAAAATTGTCTGGCATACTGTGGATGTGGAAAAACCGCAAATTTATTAATCTTGTGTTCACATATCGATTGAGATTTGCTTAAAAATAATATTTATGTACATACAATGGGTAAACGTAAACATCGATGGATGTGAAATATATGTGGGACTGAAAATTTTAATGTGAAAATTGCATTTTTCTTTATACACATTTGAACGGCAGGGATGTGATGATTGGCAAACAGTTCCAAAGTTCTTGTTGGATACGGGGACCAATAGCTTTTTTGGGTTATTTGATTTCATATGGTCAATGCTAATGTTCACTTTTCACATGTTGTTTTTAATTTTCAAAACAAAAGAAGAATTGAATAAAGTAAATGAATGGATCATTCTATTCAACACGAAGCTAGCTATCATTTATTGATGAATCACCGGGGAATCACCAATGATTCACCAGGGAATCACCAATGATTCACCAGGGAATCACAGATGATTCACCAGGGCATCCCAGATGATTCACCGGGGAATCACAGATGATTCACAGGGGAATCACAGATGATTCACCGGGGAATCACAGATGATTCACCGGGAAATCACAGATGATGCATCGCGGAATCAAAGATGATTCACGAAGGAATCCCAGATGATTCACCAGGGAGTCCCAGATGATTCACCGAGGAATCACAGATGATTCACCGGGGAATCACAGATGATTCACCGCGGAATCATAGATGATTCACCAGGGAATCACAGATGATTCACCAGGGAATCCCAGATGATTCACCAGAGAATCCCAGATGATTCACAGGGGAATCACAGATGATTCACTGGGGAATCACAGATGATTCACAGGTGAATCACAGATGATTCACCGGGGAATCACAGATGATTGACAGTGGAATCACAGATGATTCACCGTGGAATCACAGATGATTCGCCGGGGAATCACAGATGATTCAACGGGGAATCACAGATGACTCACCGGGGAATCACAGATGATTCACCGGTGAATCACAGATGATTCACCGGGGAATCACAGATGATTCACCGGTGAATCACAGATGATTCACCAGGGAATCCCAGATGATTCACCAGGGAATACCAGATGATTCACCAGGGAATCCCAGATGATTCACAGGGGAATCACAGATGATTCACTGGGGAATCACAGATGATTCACAGGTGAATCACAGATGATTCACCGGTGAATCACAGATGATTCACCGGGGAATCACAGATGATTCACCGGGGAATCACAGATGATTCACCGGGGAATCCCAGATGATTCACCAGGGAGTCCCAGATGATTCACCGAGGAATCACAGATGATTCACCGGGGAATCACAGATGATTCACCGGGGAATCACAGATGATTCACCGGGGAATCATAGATGATTCACCGGGGAATCACAGATGATTCACCGGGGAATCACAGATGATTCACCGAGGAATCACAGATGGTTGACAGTGGAATCACAGATGATTCGCCGGGTAATCACAGATGATTCATTGCTTAAGGTTGCATCGGTTAAGGGTGAAGGATGAACATACATGACCACAATCATGTCCTCAGTAACTCCTTGTAAGTTTAAGTACTTCCACTTCGCAATAAGTCTGAAAACTTCGAAAAATCGTTTCTTTCCTTTTAGATTGGAGTTTATTCCAGAACTAAAAATCCATTTTTATCTAAATAAAGCGACCAGCAAAAGCGCAGTATTCTTAAATATTCTTCTCAAGTAATACCTTTGCGAATGCATTTAATCACAACATGATTTCTCAAATAATTCGCTGGCCTCTACGTAACATATTTTTCCTTTCTTTTACTAAAAAAAAAATCGTGACTTCAGACATGTGTTCTTTGAAAATGTTTTATTTTCTTTTTTTTTTAATTTCGTTTTTGTTAGGTCAGTGAATAAATGTTTCTGTTACTTTTTTTTAATAAAGTCAGATGGTATCTCAATTGATTGGAAATGAAAATATGCATTTCTTTGTAAGTACTTGGTTTTCATTCACTTGGAAACATAGTTCATAAGTTCACACAAATGCGAATAATTCGTAAGAAATATTGTTTTTCTCTAGATAAAAACTTCAGTCTTTTTTGATTACTGCATTAAAAATCGGCTTAAAAAACAATAAAAATTACTTAAATCGTCAGTACTTCATTGTACAGTAACACCGAATACGTCGTTTTCATTTTTAAGACATTTTGACATTGTTTCTCTTTCTGAGAAAATCACAAAAACAGAAAATGACGGCGTTGTAATAAAAATAAAATGAAATAATTGATCGTTAAGCTACTCGACTGACGATCACTAGTTTCAATATCAAAGCATAACAAGTTTTAAGCCCGATAAAGAAAAATGACGAAAAATAAAGTTTCGAAGAGCTTTTTCGAGCTTTAAGTAGATATGTTATGAACAAAATGAAATGAAAGAAGCTGACACACTCGGATGACAGTTCTTTCTCAAATATTCAATATAGACGACGGCATCAGTTACTTGTTGAACTACATCTAACAATGAAATTAATTGATGGCGCTGCTGTCAGTTAGTGACACTCTTTATATCGAACCGTAATCAGCTATAGAAAATGAAGAGATGGCGACACCGTTTGTCGGTGACTACTAACTATTACCCGATGCAAAACCGATGGGAGACATGATCTATTTGCTATTCAACATGAAGCTGGTTGCAATTTTGGCATTCTATTCATAAGCTTGCTTACGTTTGCTGTGAAATTAGTTGCAATTTTTACACTTCATTCAGAAAATGAAAAATTAGCAAATTTATTAATGAAATTTCAAAATTGCAAACAACTTCATGTTGAATACGAAATATTGAATATTTGACAAAGAACCGAGAAAGCTGACACGAAGTACAGAGAGTCATTCCATCTGTATTCCTTTTGTTTCTGCTCTAAGACAAAGTGATGCGCACGCGCAACACAACTACATTTAATGTGAATTTACAGTATTTTTTCACGGGAGACAATGACGAAAATGACGTGAATCTCCAAACATATCCTATAGGATAAAATCTGACCTTTTTCGAGCTTATACATTTTTTTAAAAATCTCCAATCACAACAAAAACCTCTGTAAAGGTAGAGTGTGACACTATCGCAGATAATACGCAGAAGTTTGTTTGAATGGAACCTTGTGTTAAAAGTTTTGATTTCCTGAAAAAATTAGAGCGCTTTCTTTGAAACAAAATTACGTTGTGTTAAAAAAAAATTGAGTCACAAATGCCGGACCCAACGACGAAACAATTTTTCTGTACTTTCAGTTTTTGCGCTGCAAAAATTTGACTTTTGTTCTTATTGCGTAGATTTTTTAGAGTAAATTTAAATTTTTGCGTGCAAAAACTGAAAGTATTGAAAAAATTTTTTCGCTGGTGGATCCGGCAGTTGTGACGCAATTTTTTTTTAACACAACGTAATTTTGTTTCAAAGAAAGTGCTCTAATTTTTTCAGGAAATCAAAACTTTTAACACAAGGTTCCATTCAAACAAACTTCTGCGTATTATCTGCGATAGCGTCACCTCAAGCGATATCAATAATTTTGGAAGCGGACTTACGGACTGCGTCACACTCTACCTTTAAAGAGGTTTTTGTTGTGATATCAGTCGTTTTGGAAGTTTTCAGTTGTTGAAAGAAAATTTTCTTAGAAAAAAAATTTCTATGGAAAAAAATTGTCTTCGAAAAAAAATTTTCTCAAAAAAAAAATTTCTCCGAAAAAAATTTTCTCCTAAAAACATTTCTCCAAAAAAATTTTCTCCAAAAAAAATTTTATACTAAAAAAATTTTCTTCAAAAAAATTTTTCTCCGAAAAAATTTGTTCTCCAACACCTTCGGCTACCATCGGAACACTTCGTGTCACCTTCGGAATACTTTGTGTCGCCTTCGCCTTCCTTTGGAACACTCCGTGTCACCTTCGGAACACTTCATGTCACCTTCGTGTCACGAATTCTTCCCACTGATTCATATAACTTTCCTGAAGAAACCAACTGTCTATGTATTATTATAGAGAATTTAGCAAAAAATCGAAGATGGCGCCGCTATAACAGATGGCAGCCATTTTCTTCTGATACCAAAAAATTCCCCTGATGAAACTCCATAACTTTCTAGAAGAAACCAACTCTCTAAGTGTTATCATTCCGAAGCTAAAAATCGAAAACCCAAAGAAGCATAATTTATACCTTACAAAAATCCAAGATGGCGTCACTTTGGCAGATTTCTGAAAATCCCAAAAAATCTCC
>CM055405.1:13685086-13703996 GCA_029228625.1 Pseudolycoriella hygida | reverse complement strand
ATATCTCAGCCAATTTTCAACCGATTTTGATGAGTGAGCGCTTGTTTGAAGGCTGCTGCGACGTAGTTTTTGTTTAAATAAGTTGGATGAGGGGGGGGGGGCGAGGGGGAAAATTCAAAAGTTCGCCTATATATGGCTCCTTGTCCCAAAGGTTTTTGTATGGAGTTTTTTGGGTTTGTGGACGTTTTTTTTGGGGTGTGGGGACTGCGTCACGCCCTCCGCTACCGCTGCGGGCATGATAAAGCAGTTGGAGGACGACGTGAAATTGTAGTAGTTTACTTAACAGTGAGGAGCAAATGTGCAATTGTATCGAATGCATAATGAGAGAGAAACTATCTCTCACAGCAGAGATAAGAGTGCAAAAAGAGAATCCAATAATTCCACCAATAAAACTGTCTAGAAAAGTAGTCATTCCAGAGTTTACTGCGAGTATTTACTTCTTTCAAAAAAGTTACTTCAAGTATGAATCACGAAAACACGAACATAAAAGTTTACAACCACAAAGAATGTTTCACGAAAGACGAATGCTCAAATCGTTCAAACATCCATATGATATTATATTGCTCGTATTAAAAATCCATTAAGAAGCTTTGATCGCTATCGCACCGACCATTAAATCACCGATCAAAATAAAATAAATAAATAAATTATCATTTAATTCTGTTTGATCAATTCCAGAGACAAAAAAGTGCGTATAAGGTGTTAAATACATGACACCGAACACGGACTGATGCTTTAAATGGTTTGGTATTGTATGGTATTAACCAACATCGACTCTATCGGCCAGACCACACATAATGAATGTCGTTTCGTTGATCCACTGAGAAAGGTGAAGTAATATAATGGAATGGTCACTTGATATCAAATAAATGTTTATAAAATGTGGTAGAATGCACGTTGCCAGTAAAGATAAAAACAAGTTTTTGTAAATTATGACTTTTTAAGTGAAAAAAAAAATCAAAATTAGAATTTAATTTCTAAGTTCAAGCTATAAGTTGTGATGGAGATGAATGAAAATACAATTTGTGAAGTTAATCATTCGAAGAGAAGAGAAACTGATAAATTGAACAGAAGAATAATTTTTTTCCATATAAAAAGATGTTTTGGAGGATTCAATTTATCTGTGACAACTTAGCTCATTTGTTAGGAGATCTGCGTTAATCAATTAATTTATAAGTTCTTTCGAAACGACAGTCATTCAGGTGTGTCGAGAGTTTCAGTTGATAGATTCATTACATCAACGTAACTTATCAAAGACAGTTAGTTGTGTTATCTTCAAGAGAAGCAAAAATGTTAAAAGAGTTATTTATCTTCTCCGTTGACTTGTTTAGTGTGTGAAGCTTTGTGCAAGAAAAACACTAAATCCTGTCTTTCATTAAAGTTTAGGAAGAGGTGGAGGCCAATATTCGAACTATTGTAAGATGACTATCCGCAGGCGAAACGTGACGCAAGTTGGCGTATGTCGTATTTTTGTAGAGAAAATCAAATTTTTGAGTATGAAAGCGTGAAAAATTATTACATTGGTGAGTCCGGCATTTGTGACGCATTTTTTAACCAAAAATGAAAATATTTCAAAAGAAGCTGTAAGCGTCACCCTAATTGATATCAGTTGTTTTGGAAGAAGGGACGAGGACTTGCGTTGTGATATCAGTAGTTTTGGAAGTAAAAGAAAAAAAAATTGCGGCGACAAACAAATTCCGGCGAAAAAAAATTGTCGGCAAAAAAAAATTTTTTTTCAGCGAAAAAAAAACATTTTCCTGCGAAAAAAAAATTTTTCAGTGGAAGTGGAAACAAATTTCAGCGAAACACAATTTCGGCCGAAAAAAAAAATTTCAGCGCAAAAAAAAAATTTTGGAGAAGAAAATTTCGGCGGAAAAAAACAAAATTTTTCAGCAAAAAAAAAATTTCAGCGACAAAAATTTTCAGCGAAAAAAATATACGTCTAAAAAAAATTTTCAGCGAAAAAAATTTACGACGAAAAAAGAATCCCGACGAAAAAAAATTTTCGCTTCGCTAGAAGGGAAGCAGTGTAGTGATCTAACTAATAGGAAATAAATAGTTACTGGGACCGACACAAATCTAGTACATTTACACAGTGTAGTCAATCAGTTGCCGTCTAACCAAGATTCATTCTGCATCACGATCTCGATTGATCAAGTCGATTTAGTTTTGTTTAAAGATAAGGAAATAAATTGTATTATAACGTTGCGAAGATCGGACTTTATTATTTCTACGTTACATCACCGGTCATACCGCAAGTTATGAGCTGGTCTAACGGAATTAGTGGAGTCCCACCAAAAAGGGGTAAACGGCGAAAGCCCTTATCAAGGCCAAATTACAACTAACCCCAACTTGATCCCAATATTAGTTGAAGTGCAAAGTGGAAGCTGTGGACACATACTGAATTTTTAGGCAACTAGGTAAGAAAAATGCAATAGGGAGATGTTAGTATCACATTCTTTACTTACGACCTACGACAATGTCCTAAAACTGGTTGTTATAGGCATTCCGTTTTTACCGCAATAAGAGACGTGGCATTCCGCTTTTACCGCAATAAGAGACGTGAGCTTAAAGGTGTTGTAGGTACGAACCTATATCTACAACTGTTTCTCTGTGGGGTGCCGGGCCTATTTTTGAGAATTTAATTCCTAAAAATTATTGAAAATTCCTAAAATCTTAAATTTGAGAATTTTTAGAAACTTTTTAAGAATTCTATGGAATTTTTAGGAATTAAATTCCCAAAAATAGGCCCTGATAAGGTGGGATTGCGAAACTTGGACTGTATCCTATAGAGAAGCCGAAAGGGGGGTGCCGAAATGTCGTCATGGAAGCGCTTCAGGAGTAGGATAAATCAGAAGCGGAAGTCTGAGGAGTTGTTTTTAAGCCGAAATGACGTCAAATATTTTGTATTTAAAGTCAAAAGTTTATCCAAGGGTGGAAATTCATACAAAATCCTTTATCAGTCGAAAGAAAATCCTCAAAGACAACAGAAAAGTTAATTCAGAACATTCGTATTCTGACACGGCTGTGTAAAACATAAAAATAAAATAAAAATTTTGAAATAAAAGAAAAAAAATGGTAAAAATAAATCAAAACAAAATACAAATTTGATTGCTGAAACTGTAACCAAAATTAAAACTTTAATTACGAGTATTTATTGAAAATAAATAAAAATTAAAAAACAAATTATTTTACAAATAAACTAAAGCCAAAGCAAATTTACAAATAAATAAATACAAACTTTACATCAAATTATATATGAACCGATCATCATCTTCTACCAAAACCGAATGGTGAAAACCTAAATTCGGGACTACTGAATGCACTACTATGACTGCCAAACGATGCGTTCATATAACTATCTAACGTACTATACAACCTTGGTGGTGTCTGATAAAAGTAATTATTTGTCGGCGAATTTACTGTACCAATACTACCTGAACTGGTGTTACTTTGCGGTGACGCATAACATTTGGAAATAGTGTTGTGATTTTGTGTTTGATTGGACAGATGAATTTTAACCGTTTGCAACAATTCGGTTTCAGTGGTTAGAGTGTTATGTGAAGCTGAAATTTTTGTTAGTAAGGCCGGTACATCCGTGAAAAGGATGTCCAGCAGCTTACCTGTTGTAAATAGTACGATTGCTTTTAGGCAGGAATATTCGGCCGAATCAACATGTAGAGCTTTCAGTTTTTCCACCTGTTCCTGAAATATCCGTATGTGATCCATGAATGCGACTACTCGATCGGCGGCCATTGGTGATGCATGTAATCCGGCGGCGGCTAACAGTGGCGCTACATGTAGTGGCATCGAACACTGTGACGCATTTAACACAAACAATTCGGACCACACTAATCGCAATAATGCCACTTGATCAGTCACTTGTAATTCGGGAAAGAATGGAATATTTTTAGCCCATTCCACAGCCGAAAATAAAAGTCTTGCCGCTAATTCACAAATATTGTCTATACCCATAATATTATTTGGTTGCATACACTGACCATACCTGGAAATGAACGAATAGCACGTTCGTTAAATGCCACAAATCAACGAAGCTGTTAAGAGTACTTTACAAACATGTGAACTGTCAAATCTGCTATGTTTTTTAGAAGAGAGAGTAAATAACGAATTGTTCACTATGACTCTTGCACGAATAATAGATGAATCAGAATTCAAAACGTCTGAGTATGAATTTCGAAGGTTTTTCTGAAAAATCAACATCGCATTCCATGTTCATTTGCGATGTTATTTCAGAGCAAACAAATTTGTAGCTTCATATTTAAGAGCACGTCGCAAGAATGTCAACTGTCAAATTTGCGATATTTTTTAGAACAGAATTTGGCGTAAATAACAAACCATTCAAAATTATAAATGAACGTACGAATTTGCTCTAAAATAACATCGCAAATGAACTTGGAATGCGATGATTTTTCAGAGCAACTTTTGACTTCATACGAAAACTTTTTGAATTATGATTCATCTATTATTCGTGTTAGAGTCACCCTCTCAGAGTACACGAGCTACAATTTTGAATAATTTGTTATTTACGCAGGATTCTCTTTTAAAAAAACATCGCAAATTTGACAGTTCATATTTTTGCGGCGTGCTCTTAGGAAAACGTCAAAAAATTTTGCCAATAGTTGTCATCGCATAGCAGCATCAATTACTTGCAATTATGCCCCATCTACTGTTGGAAAATTTTATTCAGACAAGTAATCAATGATGAATCAGAGTTCAGTACACGTCAAAAGTTATTTTAAAAGAACATCGCATACTAATTTGGAATGCGATGTTTTTGCAATCGATTTTGATTCTGAATCATCCATTGTTTGCCATTTTCGCACAATGTATGCGCCAAAATTTCAAGTAATTTGCGATGATCACAAGATAAATTGCTTCGATAAAACATCGCAAATTTGACAGCTCTTACTCGATTCGAGATTACCTACCTAGATGTGGGATATGGTTCAGCACGTAAAAGTAATGAAATGTAGGAACTAAGATAGGAATGACCATTATAACCGGCCACTGACATATGGTCGCCATTTGATAAATACTGTCCATGCATGCCCGGTAACGTTGACGGTTGTGATGGCGGAACACGTCCTCGTTGTACAGCTGAAATAAAAAATAGATTTTGTTGCAAATTTTCTAACAAATAAATTGCTGTTTATTGTACTAAAAACTGTGAAATTAATACTAGTTTACAGTCGAGGTCTTGATATTAAATTTGCTTAATTTATCCTTCTTCCTATTTATGATTTCAAACTTTCTTAGGTGGTGGAAGCTCCCTTCCTCTCAAGTGTTCAAATATTCAACCCATTCTATAACTCCCAGTTATGATTTCTGTGTTACAGATAAAGAGATCTGTGTGATTGCTTTCCCATGAAATGCTGCGGGTGTAATTAGTCTTTCGGCTTCCTAAAAATCTAAGGCTTCCACAGTTCCGTTGCTCTATGTGCAAAATAGGAATTCCTACAGCCCGCAGAGAAGGTCTGTGAGATGACACAAATTGATGACCGTTCTTTATGAACAGCTCCCTAACTATCAACCGATCTAATTAATCGACTCAAATCAGGGTCAATAACACAACAATGTATACCAACGAGGTAATAATTATTAACGAAAGAATTATGCAAGAGGTGTAATAATATCACGCCAATTCTCGTAGATCTCTGAGTATATTGTAATTGCTTACGATATAATTATTAACAGTGATAATTGATCCAACTCATATGCAGTGAATTATGTTTTTTCTACGCAACAATTACGATTTATAATTAAAGCTTTACAAGAGCAACAAGTGCATGATTAAATTAAAGTGTCTATAAAAAGTAGCTCTTTGCAATAATCATTTTTTTTCTTGAGTTTAGAGATTAAGTTTTCACCAACACTAGCTATGGGTTTTAATTTCCAACAAACTTCTTGGTGTTGAAAAAATACCAATTTGTCATTCTTCACACTTGTTCGGATTTCGAGCCTCGATCAGATCATCCGAAATGGAGTAAGATAATTCTCTCTTCTGTGAGAATTTTGCTGTTCTTTGTTGGCTTGAAGAGAAGTTACATAATTGGCTCAAAGAGAAGTTGCATAACGAAAAAAATTCCAGTCATAAAAATGTGTAATTTCTTGAAATTAGCGTCACTGGCTGAGATGATCTCGGTGTTTAAGACCTTCGTCGAACGATTTTTTTCCATAATTCACCATTTTTTATCGCTTTCGTTTCACTCGTTACACTAGAACTGTGTTTCACAACTCTCCTAACATGTTAAAGAAACTCAAAGAAATGTAATCATGATTCTTGACATATTATGAGAAAGACGAAATTTATGATTTCACTCTTAAGTCTTCCTATCATGAGCTCAATGCATTCATCCCTACACATGAAAACCAAATTCAATTTAGCTCAAGGAAACGTATTTGTATATACAACACACAACGATAAAATAATCTCCAACTGCCACATTTGTAATATAAGAACCGAATCAAAAATTAATCGTATTAGACAAGGAAACCCTTTATTCTTTACGTTATTAATAAAATGAGTTCATATCTCATCCTCATACCGAAACGATCCTTCGTATCGTATCGAATACCTACATTTTTTCCGTTTTTACCTCGACTCTCTCCTAAGCATAAACGCATATCATTATTTATATTTGCACATCTAATTAATGCAAAAACATTATTCTTCTTTCATTGTACCTCTACCCGTAAAATCCACAACATTTGCCTATCGCCTTGCACAAATATTTTCTGTAGTCTATGGGAACCAAAACGAAACACAAATAGTTTGACCAAAAGAACACGAACAAAAAAAAAAGTGAAATCGAATCGTACAAAAGGAAGCGTAAATACTTATTATCCAAATAGATTACTTTTCAGACCCCAACCGATTGCATGCGAACTGACCATTGGGATAGTGAAATGTGTTGTTATTTAATTTCTTTTGGCATAAATGATGGTTCACTGAAGACAAACTAAACACAATTTTTCCTTGTCGATAGCAAGAGGGACGACCCCTTTTCTTATTTCGGTGACACCAAAAAATATGCGCATAAAGACCGTCGTGACCACTGGTCAAACTTGAAATTAATATTCTGACAAGTCATTCAACCCCATGTGCATTTTATTTATTATTCTTAGAAAGAAAATTATGCAAAGGGTCAACAAAAATGTTAAGTTCGTTTTTTAGTTCAACAAAATCACCTTTTTTTCGCTCAGTCTTCATCGTTTTACGGGAAGTATAGAAGAGTTAAAGCATAGAAAAGGATAAGGTTGTACGATGTATTCAGCACATATATTTTAGAATTTGTGTGGTCCCTTCTTTTGTGTTTTAAGCATTTAATTTGATTAATGACCATAGTGGTTCGTCATTTTTACAAATGTTTTCAAGAAGTGTTCGAAAACTCACATGGAACTTGAGGATTAAAACAAGCGAAATTCACAGAGAATTATTGGATTGTTAGCTGGATTTAAACTGATTTACGAGTGATAAAAAACTATTAAATATTTTATTTAAATCTCTTGGATCGTATAATCGTAGCCAACACAGAGAAATGCATCCACTACCCCAAATGCAATTCGTTTGACAATGCAGAATGTAAAGTTTTTCCGCACTCTGTGAGCTCTCATTGATCGGTGAGCTCTCTCATCACTGAGATCTCTCATCGGTAAGCTCTCTCATCGGTAAGCTTTCTCATTGGTAAGCTTTCTCATCGGTAAGCTCTTTCAACGGTTAGCCGTCTCTTCGGTGAGCTCTCTCATCGGTGAGTTTTCTCATCGGTGAACTCTCTCATCGGTGAGCTCTTTCATCTGTGAGCTCTCTCATCGGTGAGCTCTCTCATCGGTGAGCTCTATCATCGGTGAGCTCTCTCATCGGTGAGTTCTCTCATCGGTGAGTTCTCTCATCGGTGAGTTCTTTCATCGGTGAGTTCTCTCATCGGTGTGCTCTCTCATCGGTGAGCCCTCTCATCGGTGAGCTCTCTCATCGGTGAACTCTCTCATCGGTGAGCTCTCTCATCGGTGGACTCCCTCATCGGTGAGCTCTCTCATCGGTGACCTCTTTCATCGGCGAGCTCTCTCATCTGTGAGATCTCTCATCGGTAAGCTCTGAGGAATGGGAAGAGGCCTAATAGAGCCTAAAGGCTGGCAAGCATAAGAGTCGCAATTGCATACCGAACATGCAAGAGAAAGGAAGAGACTGTGGAGAACGTGTTATTTGTCTGCCCCCGCTTCGAGCAAGAGCAAGGTAAGCTGATGACGGTGAGTAGGTCAGAGGTAAATCCTTACTTTTTTACTTTTTCGGCACTACAGCCACTCGTTGGCCTTGGCCTGCAAGAGAATTCTGATCCGACGCTGCCTGTGTCGTGCGCCGCGTATTGCCAGTTTCTTATTCCGAGCGTGCGAAGATCTTAAGAGGTAAATGCGCAAATCATAATATCGGAGATGTGCCGCGATGAGAAGGTGTGGAAAGTAGCGTAGTTGCAAATATAGTGGGGAAGCTGCAAAGCGCATGGAAAGATGATCAAAGAAGACTGCCAGTTGGTCTGAGAGAGTAAATACGAAAGCACAGCCCCTCCCCGCAGTAATGCTGTGAGTCGGTTCCGGGAGAAGAGAGAATGGAGAGTAGGGAAGGGGGTTTTAGTTGGCAGGCCATTGAAGAATGAAAGACCGGGTGTCTATGAAGATTTCCTCTCCCTCACCGGTGAGCTCAGATTGGTCAGGTCATGTTCAGGTTGCATCGACAGGTTTGTTCCAAAGCTTAACAACCCGAATCGCACTTGAACTAGAGGTGTGCGGGTTGACCTTTTTTCCAAATGGGATCGCAACCGACCCCGATTCAAAATAAAAAACCGAACCGAGCCCGAAAAACGAAAATAAAAACCCGACCCGACAAAAAATTGAATTCAAAAATCTGACGCCACAAATCGATTCGGGTTCGGGTCGGGTTTTTAGTCGAGTTTCGGGCGGCCCGCTCACCTCTATGCCAAATGCCGTTCGTTTGACAATTCAAAATTTAAGATTTTTCCATAATCTGCGAGCTGTCTCATCGGTGAGCGCTCTGATGAGCTCAGGTTGGTTAGATCATGTTCAGGTTGCATTGACAGGTTTCTTCTAAGACTTTACCCGAATTGGACCACATTGAGTGTACAAATTTGTAAAATTTCTGAAAAGTTCTCGAAGGAAAAGTAGTGTACATCCAATTTACGTTTATACGTCCTGCTCCCCGTCCTCTTTCGTCTTTTTTGCGACAAACCATTCTCCCCCCTCCTTCAAGTGGTGTCAGGATTCGAGGTTATCCCCTTAGGAGAACTTGAGGAACCTTGAATTAATAATTGAGCATCGCCCTAAATAAGTAGAGTTACAGCTCTACAGGGTAACGTGCTTGTGAAAGTATTTTGAAGAACGAACTAAATTGTGTTCAAACAATCAGAGCTTCACTTTTCGATCTTTTCTCAAATATTGAGTCAGTCACAATAGCAGGCGAAAATCGTTGGGAGTAATATACTGGGCCTTTCATAAGAAACTGGACACCTTATATGATTCTCTCAGTCATTCAGTGTTAGTGTGAAAATGACAGACATAGTAGGTTGTCCAGTTTCATGAATAGGTCCTGTATATACGGAGGCGAATAGGAATAGTTACTTCGTTCGAACATTCCCTGAAAGCTTCCCCTTTTCCCCCAAGGGCCTTTACTTAAGATGAAAGTTTTGCATGAATGAATTTTTTCAATAAAAAATTCGAAATCCTGTCTGCTGGTTACAATGCATTCATTTCACTTCTCTTCCTCTATGAACGAAATACAAGCAAACAATGTAAAGTTTTACATCACGATATAATACAAGGAAGATTTCGAGCCAAAAAAAAACTTTAATAACAATTCCTAATCTGATGAGAAGGTAACTTATACACGATTTGCATGATACATACCCGAATAGGGTCATGTAACCATTAAGAAAATGTTTTGAGGATCGCGTACAACCTTGTTATTAAAACCTTAAAATATTTGAAAGAAGAGGTTTATAGTTTCGATTATGCACATTATTTAGACGGCTACCCGCAGAGGCATTGTGTCTGTTGGTTAAATAGAAAATATTAAATTCGAAATTGGGTCTAATGAAATCAGCTCATAGCTTTTCGTACAAAATAGGTCGACGGGACAGATTATGTAACGTTTTAGCCATGAATCTAATTTTCGTCGATTGAATATTTTCGTGTATGTTAACGATAATCGTGGGATTTCCTTACATAATTTGTAATTAAAACCATTTGTGTGTATGAACTTATTATAAATATTGGTTATGCTGGCAAGTCAGTTAGTTGCATCATTAAGTTTAAAAGAATGGGAAAAGTGGGTGGATACTTCTTACAAAATGGCCAATAGATGGGTTCTTATGATAAATTAAGAAATTAAATTCGGAGATGGATTTATTGAGACAACAGGTGCGGTTCTAATTATATGATTTTGATTTTAACTTATGATTTATACGTTGAATATAATAACTACTTCACTTGGAACTACGAGCAACGTATAAACAATGTGTTAACAATCCTCTCATATATATAAAATCAAACACTCAAAATGAAAACACTTCTACTCGATCTTCAAACGAACATGAGTTCTTTCCAACGTGAACAAAAGTTTTTTCTTATGAACTGGTAAAATTCGTGGTTTAAAAAACAACAGCAAAGAAATATCAGCAATTTGTTGTTTTGGCATATGATTTTAGCATACCTGAAGTAAACAAATCAAGCGGATATTATGACTTCAGTGTTACAATTATTATGACCGGTTTCTACAAAAGCGGTTTTTGTGAAACACAACGGAAGAGACTAAGAATGTCTAAAAAATTGCTGGAATGGTGGTGAACTATTGTTCACAAGGTTAACAGTGCGTTAGTATTGTATTATTCAACTCAAGGGAAAAACTAGTTGAGACATCTCAACATGAGCACTTTTTTTGAGAATTCACAATTGTGAATAATGTAAAGGCTACAAAACTTTAAAGATCAAGTTCACAGCACATGTATTTTTCAGCGGTTTACATGAAGAAAGCAATTAGTTTACACCGATAATAGAGTAAAGGATAGCATCAGATTTACAATTTTAGCCATAAACAGATGAAACTACTTTCTGTGTGGAAATACGAACGTTGAGTCTGATAAACTGTCAAAATGACATTTTGAATGTAAAATATTACATAAAATTGTACTCCTTTTTCAGTGCTTATAAGAGACCCTTTTACTCCGCTCAGCATTTGAATTTTAGTTGAAACTTAATATAATTTGACCCAACACACTATATTGTTTTGTGTGCTGATTTTACGCATATCAGTACGTAATTACGCATATACCGTACGTAATTACGCATATACCGTACGTAATTACGCATATACCGTTCGTAATTACGCATATACCGTACGTAGTTACGCATACACCGTAGGTAATTACGCATATATCGTACGAAATTACGCATATACCGTACGTAATTACGCACATTCCGTACGAAATTCGATTTTAACGCAGGAAACAATTCAAAATTGAACCGCTCTGAAAAAGTCTATTATCTTATCAGTACACAGGAAAAGAAAACATTTTGACAGGCCCATTGATAGTTGGTCATGCAACACTATTCCAATTTTGGCACGTTTTAATTGCGTGTGTAATCCATGAGAATGTAAATTCTCGACCATATACCATACGCTGCTATTCGTTTCAATGAATGATAAAGCGAATATTTCAGACTTTATATATTTCACAGACAAGCTATGTGAGAAAATACATTTCCACTTCATCATAACACCTCGCATATCGTTCATAATGTTAGACTTTACAAGTCGACCGCATGACCACTTTATGATCTAACTCGAATAGAGCGTTTAGACAGCGAGTGTTACGTATAATACTCGTAAAGATGAAAATCGGAAATCATTTAAGTCCGAAAAATTGATGATTTATGACACGTTGGACATCCCTCAAAATCTTAAAGTGATAGCATTGGATAACATCATCGTGATTGTTAAGAAATTACCTTTTCTTCATATTTGATGGTAACATTGAATTGTTGTCATAAAAAGCTCACACACTCAGCGTGATAACTTCAACAAAAAAAAATGTGCCATGTCATGTCTTAAGGGTTCTTTGAACCATATGTAATGTTGTTCAAGAAGACGATTGCATGATTTGCATAAATAAAGCAACAATGTTCAGTTGAACACATCAACGGCTAGATTTGTAGAGGAATGGGGAACACATAGCAGCATTTAAATATGCCAAGATAACAATTGAAAGAGTGTCATGGCAAATTAAAATCATAATTTCTTTTGAAGTCTTTTGTTTCATTCCGTGTGTGTGCACTTTGGAAAACGTTACATGAATATGCCGAGCCGATTCGCTTAGATATTATTAATCTCACACTGATGAGACGAGATTGTCATAATAATTATGCCGTGATAAATTGCTTTATTGTATAAATGTTAAACCGATTCTGTGATATGATTTCGTTTTGAGATGTTTAGATTTCTGCGCGGCAGCTGAACAATGGTGTTATTGAGAGCCTTAATTAAATTGTTTTATCAAATCGTTCTCGGTAAAGTTAAAAGAATTAATGACGAGCATCTAGGTGTAACAATTAGAGTTAATTCTGACTTTGTAGACTCGTTTGAAGTACTGGAGTTTTGGGTTTATATTCCTCAGATTGCTCAAATATGGCAACAATAATTTTTTCTTGCAGTCGTTGCTTCCTTCGATCGTAGAAAACTTTGTTGTTTGCTGCAAAATGCACGAGTCACTTCGAAGGTAAAATTAAAATTCAAAGTCGCCAAATTACGTTACAAGATGGCGCTGAGTTTATTTGTGTCAATAACCACTTGTCCACTGAATTAAATGAACTATAATTTTTGTTTTTTTTTTAGCAGTCATTTAAGAAATTTTTTTGACGGAATCTGTTGGTGTTTATCCAGTTTCATCCGTGAATCTCGAATATCAAAAGAGTCGAATTCAGTTCATTTCCTTGAGAAAATGGAATATACAGCAGCGACACAATTACCCATAAACGCTCTCTGCACTGAAAAACTACTTCTTCGACTCTTCAAATATCAATTTTTTGAAAAAAAAAGGTCCTAATTAGTTGACAAATTTTTGTAGAACTTTAATTTTTTTCGATACACTTACGGAATTATATTTTTGATTCAAATAGAATTTTGTACTTCTGCGCAAGTTTTTGCAGTGTTAAAAAGCTGCGCAGAAGTACAAAATTCTATTTGATGCAAAAATATATTTCCATAAGTGTAGCTCAAAATCAAAAAAAAAAATTCGAAAACTCAAAATTTTACGAAAAATTAAGGAATTTTTACATTTAATGATAACTGGGTCGTGACAATTTCACTGAAATATTCACCTAATGATGATTACAATGTTGATGGGCGTCAACTTCGAATCGTCGCGCACGGGTCTATTTGCAACTAGTTCAATATTAAAATAGTCTCATTGTCGTGCTGGTTGCTGATGTTAATGCACAGCAAGACAATCAACAAGAAAGGAATAAGCTACTGAAATTGTGCATACTTTTCAAACGATTACTTAGACAGGCTGCGTGTCTAATAATTCAATGTGTTTATGAAGCTCCTGAGATCAAAATAAACAAGCGGCAAACAACAAATACTAAGGGGAAGAAGTAGCAGTGGTTATAACACATTGACCAATAAGATCCAAGTTTATTGCATGAAGAATGAGAAAATCATGACAAGTAAGAAGGCACCCAAAATAAACCATTGTCATGGGTATATGTAAGTAGCGATAGAGGGTAGTCAAAGAAGTTAGTTATGGACCTAAATCATCAGTGATTCACTGGGGAATCACAAATGATTCACCGGGGAATCACATGATTCACCGATGATTCACCGGGGAGTCACCGAGGAATCCACGATTATTCACCGTGGAATCATCGATGATTCATCGAGGAATCGCCGATGATTCATAGAGTAATCACCGAAGATACATCGGGGAATCACCGTTGATTCATTGGGGAATCACCGATGATTCATCGGGGAATCGCCGATGATTCATCGGGGAATCACCGATGATTCATCGGAGAATCACCGATGATTCATCGGGGAATCACCGATGATTCATCGGGGAATCACCGATGATACATCAAGGAATCACCGTTGATTCATCCGGGAATCACCAATAATTCATCGAGAAATCACCGCTGATTCATCGGGGAATCAACGATGATTCATCGGATTATCACCGATGATTCATCGGGTTATCACCGATGATTCATCGGGTTATCACCGATGATTCATCGGGTTATCACCGATGATTCATCGGGTTGTCACCGATGATTCATCGGAGAATCACCGGTCATTGCCAGGTGAAGGGTGCACAGACGGACGGACGGACAGGAAGGGTGAAAACATAGCTAAAGCTACCTAATAAACAGGTTGAAGTTTTGTAAATTGTAGGGCACACATTCATAAGCAGATTCATATACTATCGGTCTTCCCGATCGCTCTAGTCAGAAGAAGTCTAGTCAGAAGAAGAAGAAGTTTTTCACCAAGCGAATACTTTCTATGAGTCCACCTCCCCTCCCATAACCTGTCCAATGTCTGATTCCTCCAAAGAGTGAAAAAATGTTTTCGTTTATAAAAGCCAATAATACTTATAAATAAAATAAATGTTAATCATTTGTATTTCTTATTTTCCAATAACGATCTAAAACAAATTTAGTTCACGTACACCCATCGAAAACCACAAATTTTCTCTATCCAATTGTGAATATAATTTCCTCATCACAAATATAGATTTCAAGTTCACATTGTTTTTTTTTTATTGAATTTATGATTCTCGATCTCGACAGCAAATATCTAAAATAAAATATAAAGAGAGGAAATATCAATTAGATTCGAGGTTCGCGCGACGGTCACTTCTCATTTAGGAAATAAATGATTGAGGAGTTTGTTCTTCAATATTAGTAACGATAGATGGAAGTCTAATATGTGAATCGTTTTCCAACCTTATGGCCTTGATTCAGTGTAACTTAAAAAGATCTATGTATGTCCTCAACAACCTTCACATACGAGTCAAAATATTTATTGTCGAATTTAGTGATATTATACGGAACTATCAAAGTCTGGATTTATTTTGTTTGCACATACCCGTGAGAGGGACACACATTACAAAGAAACAAAGCGTACAATGCATATAAAAAATACAAATTGCTCTAACCACATCAGAGCTTCGATGGTGAACATAATCATCGAAATGATTTCACGTATTCACCAAAGCTTAATTTAATGGAGGTGTTAGTTATTGTTGTTCAATTTTATTTTGATGGGTCGAATGTTTAGAAAATAATGCTACGGAACAACACGGAATAATTGACTGAAATTATATGAAAGATGCTTTTTCGGATTGCCAATCGATCAGTGTAGAATATGAGAATTCAGAATAGGATCGGCTTGTAACGATACATGTATTATGTAAAATGTGGCGAATTATGTGAAAAGAAAAATTGGTGTGAATTAGATTTGGTGTATGATTCACGTGTGAACATCCAACTCTACTTGATTGGCATAACAAAATATTTTTGCAACGAATTTTTAGTTAAGTGTTACATTTGCAGCAAGTGTTTGAGTCCAAGTTATATTCGCGCAGATAACTTTCATTGTTATTGTAGGAAATCATGCATTGATATGCTGAAAGTAGCAATGATCCGGACCGTCGAAAAAAGTGCATAGAGCCTCAATTTTAAAAACGGTAGAAACAAAGATCCTTGAAAAATGTCGTCATTTCTCATACGAAAGTGACACAATGTTTAGCCAAATCACTTTTGAGAGTCAGTCCCAGTCGAAAAAACTGATTTTATTGTAGGCGCTGTCAAACTTTTGTATGGAAATTTTGACATTGCCTATAAGTGACCAGTTAATTTAACTGGTTTTTTACATATGAGCAGATAAGGAGCTGTTCATAAATAACGTCTAAAATTTTACATACCCTCCCCCTCCGTCGCTTTTCATATTTTTGCAGAACCCCCTTTTAATTTCGTCCAAGTCTGTAAATAAACACTTTACCAATAAAACAAAATAATAATTGGACCCGTACGATCTCCCTAAACTTTTTTTACCTGAAAGATACATGCCTCCCATGATTCAAGTTCGAAGATGAGCAAAGTCGATCAAGTGGTTCCGGAGATATGGTCGAAGAAGTGACCAAAAACATGGTTTTTCGAGTGTCGGTGAAGCTTTTTCGCAAATATCTCAGCAAGTATAGCACGGAAATTGCTCTTGTTGGTGTCAAATGAAAGGATTTGATGTCAGAAAATTGGGAATTGTGGGAATCGGGTCAGGGATAGGGGCACCAGGACCAATGGAATCGACGAAACTGAGTTTCTTGGCCTATACGAAAACAGTTTTTCGTGTTTATTTCCTTAACTTTCAAAAGCAAAGTTGTAGAAAATGAAATTTTAGGGCACACGTGTTTCAAGGTTTTGGGTAAAAATGCCTCTATCCTGGGATATGACCACTTCTAAAATTGGTAGCGATGATCCATATCTCTAGAACTATAAGAGGTAGAAAGTTGCTTCCAAAAGCAAAGTTGTAGAGAATAACATTTTAGCGAACGCGTGTCTCAGGTTTTTGGGTAAAAATGCCCCAATCCTGGGATATGACCACTTCTAGAACTGGCAGGGATGATCCATATCTCTAGAACTATAAGAGTTAGCAAGTTGCTTCCACAGGCAAAGTTAAAGAGAATAAAATTTGAGAGAACATGTTTCTCAAGGTTTTGTGAAAGGAACATGTGTCTCAGGGTTTTGGGTAAAAATGCCACATTCCTGGGATATGACCACTTCTAGAATTGGGAGGGATGACCCATATCTCTAGAACTGTAAGAGGTAGAAGGCTGCTTCCAAAGGCAAATTTGTAAAGAATAAAATTTTAGAGATCACGTGTTTCAGGGTTTTAGGGGAAAACGGCCCAATCCTTGGATATAACAATTTCTAGATTTGAATGGTCTGAGATGAACTTCGGTAGGGCCTTTGACATAACCTTGGGTAATTTCTATGGATCTTCGAAATTCTTATAGTTATAAAAGAACATAAAACGTTGGTGTGTTTGCTTATTACTATATTAAGATATGTTCGAGTCTTTTTGCAAGATTTGTTCTGTTTGTCACATCTATTCTGATACGTACGGGTCTTTGGTTATGTTTTTTTTATAAATTTTATTTAAACCCAAGGGTTTTTAGGTGTATAGAATGACTGGAAAGAAAGTATTTTCTCTGTCGTTCTTTGTACACTATTTCGAGCATGCTCTTAGTACCGTCCTCAATCAAATCTTTATCTACCCATTAGTATGATACAGTATTCGATTAAGGTTGATATTTTGATTATTTATTGTGTTGCTAGTGGAGTCAGGTTTACAATGTTTTTCTTTGCCCCAATTTTCGAAATTTGCGACACCATCGAATTTTTTTTTCTTCTTGATAAACCCCCTCCCCTCATCGCCTTTCGTCCGTCTTCGCCGCTATGCTGATATTCGTTAATGATTGCGATCATTGTGAAGAATGAAGCTCGAATGCCTTGATCCGGGTCACTGGTGTCTACCCAGTTCATCCGCTGCTTCATTCCTTGTAAAGCCGCTGTGACCGTTGCGATTTCGTTCGAGTCGAGAGCGTTGCGACATTCTAGAGTAAGGGTTGACGTAAATTTATTTTTGACAAGCTGCCTGGCTGTCAGTGAAAATCATTATAGAATTAATATCCAAAATTTCAGAACATCTTAGTGTGATGCCAGTGATTGGAAATATTCGCGTATTTACCAAGCGACACTGATTGTAATTTTGGGCAATGACAGCCGGTGCCCGAGAAGCAAGATCGTGATACGTCCGTTTACCATTGAAGCGCGCGAGGATAGTTTTCAGAATTATGGCATCGTAAATATCAAAAAATCTCTAAAAATTTGAACATTGTTTACGTGCATGGAAATTATGCGGGAAGTCAAAAGCATCGGGAAGCGGGAAGTGAAAGCTGCCGAGAAGTCAAAAGCACCGGGAAGTTAAAGCCACCGGGAAGTGAAAGCCACAGGGAAGTGAAAGCCACCGGGAAGTCAAAAGCACCGGGAAGACAAAGCTACTTGGAAGTCAAAGCCACCGGGAAGTGAAACTTTTTAGTCTACAATTTCGGTGATGCGATTAGAGCGAGAGGAGCCCGAGCTTCCCAAACTGAAAACAAACAACGAACTTGAATGTTCATATTTTCATGGCGGCGCTACACGGAATCAGTCAATTGATAAAATTTTTACTTACAATGAACCCTATAACAAACAATTTTCGCCTGCGGCGCGGCGCTTCACAGAATTAGTTAGAATTTTATTAAAATCATAGGCGCGCGGTAGCATTGCGCCCGTGACGCAAGTCCCCATACGATGAAAAAAATCAGAAATTTTTTTTCGTAGACTGCGGAACCATATATGCAGCTAAGTTTCGACTTTTTTCACTTGCGTCGTACCCCCTTAGACCTAGTTTATCGGATTCTACGTAAAATTTTGATTGAAATCGACGTTTCATCCATTAAAACCGGTTCAGTGGATCCGGAGTTATGATCTTAAGAAAATTGGATTTTCAGTGCAATTTTTACAGTATACAAGGGACCTGAGATAATGCAAATATCCTACGTTAGTTAGTTAGTTAGTTTCCATTGGCACTTGTATGAAAAACGTGTTTTTTGGGTCGCGTTCGAAAACGGATCGATAACTTTTCTTCAAATTTTGCAGGGAGCTTCGGATGGTGATTCTACGAGATTTGAGATTTTAAAAAAAGGGGAGTACCGGCCTCGTTTGGGCGCTAGGGCTCCTGGAAGCTCCCATACAAATCCCATATAAAATTTTTTTGTGTTTGTGTGTGAGT
>CM055405.1:13623949-13669466 GCA_029228625.1 Pseudolycoriella hygida | reverse complement strand
GAGCGACGTACCCCCGGAAAATATTTTTCCCGGATTCTACGGAAAATTTTAGGCCGAAATGCTCTTTTACTCATTAATATCGGTTCAGTCAATCCGGAGATATAAATAAAAGAAAATTGCTATTTTGTATGGAAACGGACCCAAATCGACAATTTTGAAATAGTAAATTTGGTAAACCATTCTAGCTTTCTTTGTTTGTTTGTGGCAATTTGTGGCAGGATGACCCAATTCTCCAGAACTATGAGAGTTATGAAGTTGGTTCCAAAGGCGAAGTTGTAGAGAATTAAATTTAAGCGAACACGTGTTTCAGGATTTTGGGGAAATATTGCCCCATCCTGGTACATGGCCACTTCCAGAATTGGGGAACTGTAGAACTATGAGAGTTAGAAAGTTTCTCCCAAAGACAAAATTGTAGAGAATTAAATTTTAGTGTACACGTGTTTCATGGTTTTGGAAAAGTATGGCCTAGTCCCGGGGTGTGACGCAAGTCTTTATGTCTGCTTTCAAAAGTTCTGAAATCAGAAAAGGGTGACGCATTAAGCATCTAAGGTAAACTATTTTCTTCCAGTTACAAAAGTTCTGAAATCAGAGGGGGGTGGCGCATTAAGCTTCGAGACGAAAAAAAAAATTAAAACGAAGTTACGTTATGTTTTTAAAAAATTGCGTCACAAATGGCAGACCTTACCAATTTTTCATATTACGCTGTTCGGTGCATCTACAGCATAATTCAGACTTCACGATCTGACCTTACTCTCTTCTTTTTTCTCCCACCTCAGTCTTCCGCTCAGGCGCTCAAATCAGTGTAATCTGATTGCTCTAATTAGTGATGTCCCAGCGTGTCGCCGCCACTGGAGATGTAGCATGCGAACCATTGAGCAATCAATACTATCTAATTATTAATTTTGAATTTGTCATGTTTAACCAAATGGCCATGATAATACAGTCGCTAAAATGATTACATTAACCAGCATAAACACATTACAATAAAATATGCCGACTAAAATATCACTGAATTTTTCGCCATCAAGAATAAACGTTTGCTAAAAGATCATTATTCACTGAGATGTCAAAATGAGGCCCCGAGTCACAAGGAAGTCATTACCAAGTAGATGAAATATTGAAGAAGGCATTTAATAACAATTTCACATTATATGAACCAGAGTGATGAGATTAACTGTGATAAAACCATGTAATTTGGTTTGCGGGGTAATTGAATCAAAGTGTGTATAATTCTATGGTGCAAAATAATCATATAGAATTTGTCTAGTGCCATAACAAGTCAAAGTTGGTTATTTATTAGTAAAGTACACAATGTTATAAATGCGAGTCGCAAAGCATGAAAATGGTGAAATCGATCAAAAAAATGTAAATAGGAGAATGAGGGGCAAAAACGTAAGAAAAATAAAGTTTTCAACACGACGAAAAAAAGAACCAGAGTATAGTTTGTGCCCCAAGCAGGTGGAATTTCGTCCAGGATAATACGTTAACCGGGATATTTGCTGAAGTACGTAGCTATTTACTTCACTCGGGAGGACTTTTACAATCATCTGGCATAGCAATTTATATGCAGAGGACGTGAATGGGCACCTGGCTGTTACTTGGTTGTAAGAAGCGTTGAGTCCCGTTGTTTTTTTGTTATTTGAGGGGGAAAAAAGCGAAATGAATTCCAATAAACCATTGAGATGGGTGTAGGAAAGTAGCGATAGAGTGTAGTAAAATTCCAACCGCCGATGACAAATCACGTATGAAAGATGCATAGACGGGCGAACTTATCGTTACTTAATAACATGTAGTGAAGAGTAATGAAGTGTAGCAAGCTGTAGTGAAGTGTAGCGAACTGTAGTAAAGTGTTACGAACTGTAGTGAAGTGTGGCGAACTGTAGTGAAGTGTAGCGAAATCTGGTGAAGTGTATCGAACTCTAGTGAAGTGTAGCGAACTGGAGTAAAGTGAAGCAAACTGTAGTGAAGTGTAGCGAACTGTAGTGAAGTGCAGCGAACTGTAGTGAAGTGTAGCGAACTGAAGTGGATTGAAGCGAACTGTAGTGAAGTGTTGCGAACTGTAGTGAAGTATAGCGAACTGAAATGAATTGAAGCGAACTGAAGTGAATTGAAGCGAACTGTAGTGAAGTGTAGCAAACTGTAGTGAAGTGTAGCGAACTGTAGTGAAGTGTAGCGAACTGTAGTGAAGTGTAGCGAACTGTACTGAAGTGTAGCGAACTGTAGTGAAGTGTAGCGAACTGTAGTGAAGTGTAGCGCACTGTAATGAAGTGTAGCGAACTATAGCAAACTGTAATGAAGTGTAGCGGACTGTAGTGGATTGTAGCGAACTTTAGTAAATTGTAGCGAACTGCTGTGAAGTGTAGCGAAATTAAGCAAACTGTAGTGAAGTATAGCGAACTGTAGTGAAGTGTAGCGAACTGTAGTGAAGTGTAGCCAACTGTAGTGAAGCGTATCGAACTGTAGTGAAGTCTAGCGAACTATAGCAAACTGTAGTGAAGCGTAGCGAACTGCAGTTAAGTGTAAGGAACTGTAGTGAAGTGTAGCGAACTGTAGTGAAGTGCAGCGAACTGTAGTGAAGTGTAGCGAACTGTAGTGAACTGTAGTGAAGTGTAGCGAACTGTAGTGAAGTGTAGCGAACTGTAGTGAAGTGTAGCGAACTGTAGTCAAGTGTAGCGAATTGTGTCAACTGTACCGAACTATAGCGAACTGTAGTGAAGTGTAGTGAAGTGTAATGCGCAGACGGACGGACGAAGAGAAAGGAAGGGTGAAAACATAAAGTAGTTATCGCTACTCAATAAAAGGGAAAGTTTGCAGCCGGAACGAAGCGAGTTTGAGTGTCAAGTGAATCTTTTTAAATATTTTGATTGGGAAAGATGTGCAGACACTTCTCTCAAAGTTATGGTAGTTCTTTATAGCAAAGTTCATCGAAAAGAGTTCATGAGCTACTATATGAGCAGATCAGGTGAGTTACCCAACCTACTTTGTGAATAGAATCAAAATTTTTGCAGTTGACCGATAGAACACGAGTTAAACTTCCTATGTTGACTAGTAATAAAAAACATAAAATATTCTTACCTTCTCTTCTCATTCCCATTTTGAGGCACTTTCGCAGTCGACAGTATTGACATTGATTTCTATGATGTTGATCGATTGGACAGTTTCGATTCCCTCGACATGAGTATGTTAGGTTTCTTCGAACTGATCTTTTAAAAAAAGATTTACAACCTGTAAAAGATAAAAAAAAGCATTGCTTATCAGGTGGATTTATCAACAAATTAATTATAGTCACAAGCATTCCAAGCAAGCAATGTCTGGAAAACATTCTACAATAACGAATTCATTAAAATAAAACAAAGAATATTAACGAAAGAAAAAAAAAAGCTGTACGCACACACCACCCATATGGCTAACTAAAACATAATAAGATCAAAAGATAAAACCGCACTGCTCTCGATGCTCTTCCCATTACAATTCTTGGTTAGATTAGATTTAACAAGATCATTTTATTTATCAAATATGTAGTTCAGCTAATACTCTTCACTATTGTTGCGTAAGTCTCTAAATGAGTGTGTTTTGGTATATGGAAAATTATGAAACACATTAAGAAAACAACAAAAAAAGTCATCGTTTAATATGATTCATTAGCGCACCACAAGATTAATTGTTTTAACCTCATAATTACTCATTGAGTCCATAAGTTCGTTTGACTGCAGCCGCATTAAGCGATTTTTAAATTCAAATATTGGTAAGATTCATTTTCTCTATAGACAAATGGAGAAAGTAATTGTGTCACGACGTTATTGAACGACAATGTCGCTCCTGCTATTTTATCGTTTTTGTCTTACTTCACTAGCATAAAATGAAAAAGTTGAACATGACGCAAACTTTAGTTAATTAGTCGATTGCATAAAATTGTTAAGTCCTGCCACTGAACCGGCTTTCGCTTTAATAATTTAATGTTACAACCAAAATTCTCAATTAAAAAGTAAATGTAAGGAGTGGCTGACACACTAGCTTCTATCAATTATTGTGCAGTTTATGAAAACCATATGCTTCCAACGAGATGTATGTTCACCGACGCGCCGGCCCACTACATTCACTTCACAATAAATAGAAGCATTTTTCACCGTCAGAAAAATTGCCTATGCCTTTCAATCGCATATAGGCAGTTCTCAACAAAAATAGATGGCAGCACATTCTATGAACTTGATATTTGACGTAGACTAACTTAATTGAGAATTCTGACATTTTAGGCAGATTATCTTTGGTTCATGATATCGACGTTACGATGATAAGGGTTGTCGCACTTTTAGTTGAGAATGGTCTATTCTAAAAATCAGAGAAAATAATCGGCACAAGTCTCGAGCGAATAGATTTTGAAAATTTAGTTTCACTCAAAAAAATGATAACTGATGGCGCTGCATTTACTGTAAGATTAAGAACGTAGAACAGACAACACTTTGAGTTCAGGTGAAACTTTTTGGTATTTTGCGAGACGTAAATTTAATTATCATGTCACATCATGTTATGATGTGAGCCTTTAAGTATCGGTGATAGAGTAGTAGTAACTCCATGTAAAATTGTAGACAATTGAGATAATTGAGAGTTACGACCAAAGGTTTCAGTTTTGGAAAGAGTGCAACTGTAATGATCAAACTAAATCTATGCCCGATTGGCGAAAAAACGAACATACTAACGTCCAATTTCACGTAGAAGGTGGCGACATGAACGAATAGTGGGCATTATTTTTTCTAAATAGAAAGTAGCGTCATCTGTTGAGCGTCAAAAACACGAAGTGATCTCTGATCTTATTGACAAGATATAATTTTAAAAGAAATCCAATAACAATTCGCTCCAAATCAATATAGATTTTGGATTTAAAATTAGGTCCCGTAAATATACAGGAACGGAAAAGTGAAAACCGACAAGTTTCTGATTTACCATACAAATTTACCATACAAATCAGAAACTTGTCGGTTTTCACTATTCCGTCACTGTAACTTGGTGGCACTGTCTCCGAGTCGGTGTTCTGTCAATGTCGTTTTGGTGAAATAAACGAACGAAGCTACATTCTGTCAGTGAAATATACGAACAAAACTACATTCTGTCAGTGAAATAAACGAACAAAGCAAAAAACCGAGTTGCATCAACGACCTCACTGGTATTTGCGGTTGTTACACCAAGTTCCGGCACAATGTATTATTCGTGATTCTAAACGAAGAGAGCGACACCACATTCACATATAGTTGTGAAAAAGTCAACTAAATCAGATCATCTTCAGCTGTCAAAGAACAATAGAATGTGACAGTTCGAGCATACTTGCATAATGCCATCTATCGTCAAAGAGAATCGCGAATTTCATAGGATTGAAGTTTTATTATAGCGCCTCTCTTGTCATTGGCATTAACTCGACCAGCACACTCCTCTATATTATCTATTTCCTTAATACTTTAATAAAACTGTTTCTACTTCAACCATGGGGTCACAAGGGCCGCTTCTAAAAGTGGCAAATGGTCTCATGAAACAATCCTAAAGAATGGTCTACAATAATATCCATCATCATCAAATAAAAAAACACTCCCTCCTGAAACAAGAACAAGTATTTACTGCCTGCTGCACCGTAATATTAACATTTATTTACATATAATTCGATGTGACGCAATACGAAGCACAAAAAATAGTTTCTATACTTTTTGCTAAATGCACATCAAAAATGTTTTGTGTACATTACGGAGAGAGCAAAGATTAATAACATATTTTAGACGAGTTATTTTAGATAATAAATGATCATTACCGGTTCAAAGTTTAAATGTCTGATTTGGCGCTTATATATGCATTGCGCATATCGTTTTTTTTTCGTTATTCTAAGTATCCAAATGGAAAAAGTCTGTTACGGAACAAGTTTATTTAAATTAATTGAATTAAAGGAGAAAAATAAAATTTAAATTTATGCGCAGCTCTTAATAATGATGTGTTTCATATGACAGTTTAAATGTAAAGAGTTAGACCGTTGCTTTAAACATCTGACGATAGATTAATCGTTGGGTAATTGCATTAGCTCGGTGTAAGACCATCTAATCTCAAAATTTAGATTCCATTTATTATTCCTTCGGGCGATGAAACAAATTCATTGAAAATTATAATCTGAGAGAAATTTTTCATTGATTCCGGTTTCTCTGTATAGAGGTGGAATGTTTAGAAACACTTGATGTGTGAAATGAAAATTGTTAAGTCCTTTATAAGTGTACCTGCAACTTGCACCTATAACATTTCATTGTGCATTAACAATAATTTGAAAAGCGCGACAACGATATTTTTCAATTTTTCTCATTTTGTAACCTTAGCGCTGGCTGTTATTCACATATTAAGATTTCATTTTTGCTCAAGCTTGAGCAGCAAAGTCATTAACTTTTTTATTTTGTAGCACTAAACGTTAACGTTCTATGTGTTAAAGTGTCGACTTAAGGTCATGCTTCAGTAACCAAGTTCGGGAAGGCAGCCTGGTGTTAAAAAGTCATCTATGGGCACTTTGAATATAGCAGCAGGTACTTTACGACGCGACGCAATAATTTTCAATTTGACACCAGACTGTCCTCTATGTGACTTTGAACCATGAAAAAGAAGGCAGCCTGGTGTCAAAAATTGAAGGATATCACCGTGATGGCTAGGACGAATGCTTTACAACGCACTGCCATCTACATTTAAACAAACATAGGTCAAGAACGATACCTGGTGTCAAGATAAAAATTGGTGCGTTGTAAAGCATTAGTTAATCTCAACATTGCGATATGCTTCAATTTTTTACATCAGGCTGCCTTCTTATTGACCTTGAATTATGACAAAGTACGCAGCCTGTTAAAATGTTTGTTTTGCTTGAGTCCTCCAAAATTGTTGTCCACAAAAACAAGCCTGGTCTAAATTGACAATTATTTTACCATAAAGCACTCGCTATTGGCTCTAACATTTCCTAACATCACTTTTTGACACCCGGCTTCCCGGCCGAAATACCACTCTTCCACTTGTTGCAACTTTCTGAAGGCTGCGTACTTCGGATTCAAGATCCAGTAGTTTCATGCACAAGTGAAAGGATCAAAACAGTGCATGAAACAACTGTAATTGCTGGATGTTTAGTAGATTTTCAGAAAAATTGTATAAAAAATCAATTTGTGAGACATCACACCTCTCTTTCATAAGCCCAATTCCTAACAGCGCTACAAAAAACATAACGTCAATTTTTCCGATTACTGACCGAGAGTTATTTGAAAGTATGATGTAGAGATAATCCAATAAGCGATATTATTGGATGAAAGCTTTCGAAACACAAAAACATATAAAACAAACATTCACCCCCATGAACTTCTTACACCTATTCTTTAGTGTTTTAGCAACAATTTTAGTGTCATTACCATCAATAGGAAATGTTTTGAATATGGAAAACATTGTCGATATTAAGGGTTTGTTTCATGCAGAAGTTTACGTGTCATGAAACAGCTTATGCCCACAACACAATGGTCACATAATTCGATGGGAAACTTGATCGGTATAATCGCAGTGCTAAGACGTATTGAAAGGGTTTCGGTCGCCATTATATGTTAAATGAAAAGACATTTTATTGCATTGTCCCAAGTATTAATATCCAGTTTTCTTTCCCGAGTTTGTTACACTATCAATGGTGCTTACTGAAAACTTTTCTTTTTGTTGTTTAAAGTAAATGATATTGAAGAGAGTTCAGACAAGTTTTGAATGTCCAGGTCTAGACGGTGATTTACAATATGTTAGGAATAAATTGGATATTCGGATTTTGGCGTTGTTTTGATATCGAAAATACATTTTAGCATTACGTCCTGTGGACATATTACTCATTAGAAAATTTTAATGCCACGACTGGGACCCGAACCCAGAATCTTCACCTTGTCGGAGTGTTGCTCTACCAATTGAGCTATCGTGGACATTTTCAATTCAGATCTCATTTCAAACCGTTGCTTACATACTAACACATATATTTGTAGCCAAAGCTGACGCATTTTTGTCCATACGAACTGCGCGCGCTTTTGTGCCACCTACAAATACCTGTGTTGCTAATTCTCATAAGTTCGTAAGAACAAAAATCAGTCAGCTTTGGCTACAAATGTGTTAGTATGTAAACAACTGTTTTAAATTAGATCTGAATTGAAAATATCCACTGTAGCTCAATTGGTAGAGCAGCACCCCGGCAAGGTGAAGATTCTGGGTTCGAGTCCCAGTCGTGGCATTAAAATTTTCTTTCAGATTTAGTTTCAGAAATACCATTTCTCTCATAATTTCGTTTCAAAAATTAAATGCTCGAATTTCGTTCACTTCAGTCACTGATAACTGAAAAATGATTCAATACTCACTAGAGTTGAAACTGCCTTTTTCGTTTTTCAAAACAATGCCTAATTTATAGAGCAATAAGTTAGCTCCGTTGGACAAATCAATTAAAAGATTTACAAAGAGTTTTAAAGAGTTAAAAAATCCCATATAACTCATTCACTCTTCTAGTAGGAGTTTATAGTGTGTCATGAGGAGCTGTAAAGAGTTCTGAAGAGTTATAGGAAGTTATCGAAAATTTACGAAGAGTTATAGGCAGTATCGCAAAGTAGGAGTAAAATAAGATTCTAGTTTTTTTTGTATCTCAAAACGCTATTAAAAATTAAAGAAAAATGATAAAAGATGGCGTTGTGCACTAGTGTCATCTCTTTGCACCTCAGAGAAATGATCAGTTGGGACCACAGCACAATATAGACGTGGAATGTATAATAAAATTCGGGTTATATACCGACTAGACATATTCTTTTAGATTGACTTCTTTGTGGAGTTGTTTTTCTGGTAGATAATCGAGCCTAGATCAACGTTTACTAAGATCATTTTTCGAAAAAATGGGAATTAGGTAGCCGCGGAAGACTTTTGTTCTTCTATTCTAAAGCATTGATAAGAAAAAGACAGATATAGTTGGTCTCTTTCTAACCAACGCTTTGAAATATAAGAACATAAGTCCTCTGCGGTGAGGTCCTTAGCGATGAGGGATCGTTCATTAAGTATGTCACGCGTGCGAAAGAGATGCAAGATATGCATAAAGATGTGAGAAAGAGATGCAAACAGTCTTTACGCGTTACATACTTCATGAATGATCCCTAATGGGAATAATTTCAGTTTAACGGATTTATCTACTTGAGGGAAGGGAGTGGGAGGGAATGATAGGGGACCTCCCCCAGATCACAAATATGCAACCGGTAGGTGGTGCTCGTGCTCCGTTTGGAAGTTACAGTGGTTCAAAGTTCAAAATTTTATATGTCCCGCAGCTTCATAAATTAACAAGAAAATAGCGTAAGGAGTTAATTAAAAGGTGGGGATGAATGGAAACCATAGTATCAATTTCAATATGTATCTGGCAGGTGGCGCTAGCAACACAATAGAAGAGAATTCGGCGCTTTACCTGTGTAAACATTCGCTAAGTATGCACTTACCCAGGTTTGGAGTCATAAAATACTTCGCGATTGACGAAGCAAGGGGTCCCCACCTCACTACAATAAACGGCCCTTTTCAGGGCCTCTGGGATACTTGTAAACAGCCTCCACGTGGCGTATCCTGGGTAAGTGCATACTTAGCGAATGTTTACACAAGTAATGATAGGAGACATATAAAATTTTGAACCGCCTTAACTTCCAAACGGAGCTCGAGCGCCACCTACCAGTTACATATTTGTGATCTGGGGGAGGTCCCCTATCATTCCCTCCCACTCCCCTCCCTCAAATAGATAGGTCCCCTAAACTGAAATTTCACCATTGTGGCTTATCGCATTATTCCTGAAAATTTAAATGCATCATTTCTCTGGAAGATATCTGCGAATAAGTTTGCATCCAACTTCTATCTTCTACGACACAAGGACAACACTGTCCACAACAATGGACAACCTGAATTTTCATTCAATAAAAATCTGATTGATTTTTGTGAGAAAAACGCCTTTTAATCCAGAACTATGATCCGAACCACCACAACATATTAAACGTAGAATTAAAACTTTAATGAAAATGATCAGACATGCTGAAATTCCTCAACCCACAAAACGTTTCATTCTGCATTTATTTCCTCACAATAAGAAACGAAAAAAAAATCGCTTTCACATACACACACCAACATCCGCCCATCGATATTAAAAGTCGTGATTCTCAACCGATCATCTTTTTGCTAACGGTTTAATTGTAAGAATTTTACAATAAAAACGATTATGAAGAATTATCGATGATTATATTGTAAGATAATGTTTATAAATATATGAGAAAATTCGTTATGCTCATGAAAAATACTATTGGAACTGAAAGATGCTAATGGAAAACGATGAGTTTACAAGACATTGTTGCCAGATAATGTAATGTCCTACTCAAGATATTTATATGACGTGATCAATTTCAGTGAATCTTTCATCGTACTAATGGCGCATATTTTTTACGATAGTCTCCATGTCTGTGACTAATTTTCGCTTATCGTGATATCATGAAGTCCGTTTTCAACATTTTGTAATCGTAACATAGCCCCAAATTCTATGCGAGGAGGCTATTCGACATACCGCTTTTTTCAAAGTACCACTGTCAACTCGATAGCGTAGTGGTTAACACGTCTGCTTGCTACTACGAGATTGAGTTGCCAGTGCGTTGGTTCGAAACTCAACCGCAGACGGATTTGTACCGATTGTTAGATTTGTAAACAAAACAAAACTAATTGAATCGTTCAAGTCAAGTGAAGTTGAGTGTAGTGCCATCGTACGGCTTACCGGTGAAAGGAATTGTTGGGAGGTGCCGGTATTCTACTCCTACTAGTTTCGCTCCTAGTTACATCTCATAGATGGCACTGGGTTTGTCGCACAGCTTACCACTGGCACAGTAAAACTTTCCGGTAATGAAAGGATCTCAATAAAGTAGAACCACAAACAGCGAAACTAGTAAATAATGAATAATGATCTAGCCTCTAACCCTTCATGGGTTGTAGGGCAGATTATTATTATTATTATTACTGTCATGACCGGTAATTCGCTCAAATTTTCAGGTCATGTCAACCTGCTAACTATCTATACGTCGTTCACTATGGAAAAGGAAGACAAACGAAAAACTTCCATTTTTGCTTTCACTATGATCTCTTCTAACCTCAGCATAAAACGGAAAGTTATTACGTCACAATCCCTGTAGTAGACCCGTGTGCCGGTGTGAAATGTTCGGTGGCAGCGAAACAATTTTTGTAAAAAATCTGTGGTGATTTAAGTCGGCTAAGCGAAGTACACTGGCGACGCACAGAGGTCAACTTTTAAAAATTGCGCGCTTGATAGGCTGTTTTACAAATGTCTGTACGTTTTGGTTTGATTTTAGACAAAATAAGTGACGGAGTCTCAAACTTTGATTGGCCTAAAATTTGATCGCTCTTCGGCTGAGGCGCTACTTAATACATTTTGGAAATATTTCCCTCTTACGGAATACCTCAAAAACAATTTTCTAAAAATTCTCATAAAAGTATCGTGTCATGTTTTCGCTAACAGGACCCTTGAAGTCTCAAACATAAAATTCATAATTTACAATGGAAGTAATGGCATGACGTTTATGTATTTTGAAGATCATAGAAAGTAAAAAAGGTAGCTAAATATACCTTAACCGCTCACCGCATTTGCATATTATACCTGTTGCCACACAGTCCTTGCAATATTTTGCTGTCTCTCATCAACTCATCATATACAAATAAAAAACCTTTCCACACGGTGCCACACAATGAAAACCATCACGCAGTTAAATTGTTAAATATTTTCACCATTCGGAACAACAGAATGAAAAGCGAATATAATGAACGTTTAGATCATTAGACGATATCCGTGTTATTTGACTCTTTTGTGCTCTGAATTTGTATTCGTCTAAGGGTTAATTTAATTAGGTAAATTTGTGTATGCCAACATTTCGGTGGAAATTTGAATAAGTTTCATCTCGCGACATAGAGAATTGTTTTCCCTTTTCGTCACCTCACACTGTTGGATGTGATTAAAATGTATACTCAACAGCGTGTGTACTGTTTAACAATTACAGCTCCATCTCCATGTCATTCCATCTTAAAGCCTTTATATCAATTTTGGTTATGACATGTGATTCAACATTATGTAAATATTAATTTACAAAACCCCCAAAAGGTATACACACGACTATAATGACTGTTGATATAAATGATCTTTCGTATTTTGGTGACAAAGAACCAATTATTTTTGGATTAAAATTTCACATTCTATTGCACAGCAGAAAATGTAATTATTCGTTAATATCTGAGGCGTCTTGAATTTTGCTTGCATATGCGAACCTTTTCTGAGTTTGTTCAAGACTAACGACAATAATATTTTACATACATAAAGTCGTGTTAACTACCCGTTCTTTCAGCGGAATTTCGTGAAAGTAAAACAAATTTTCGCGCAGTAAAATTACACAAAGAAATGAAACGCAGGTAAACTTACAGGCATTACGAAGTATCTTACTCCCTCTTAACGCAACCGTTTCACCCTCCAAAGAGAATCCTTTAATCGATAAAGCCCCCTACCTCTGCCTACAAGAATCTTTTTGGCAGAAGAATGAACCGCTGTTCGATTCCTTCTCGTTAAACACTTGCGAATTAACAGGTCAAAGGAGTAGTTAAGGAATTTGAGGAAAGGAAATTCCAGACCTATTTTCCTCAAACTCCCCTCCCCCCTAACCAAAAGTACTCAGAAATTATCTACTCTTGTTGAATGTATGTACACAGAAAACACTCACATCTCCTACAATTGGCTTTGTTGCTGTAGTCATAGTGTGGACCAAGTACACGCATTAAGTACGCACACCTTTCTGTGAACTAACTGCGTATGTGCTGCGCACGTACTTATGCAAGTTCGATACGTATTCTGTGCACATCGAAAAAAAGTGTTCAGAAGTGTCAAGTTTTGGTCAGAGGATCCTTAACTACTCTGTCATTCTCAGAAAAAACGGTTCCTAACATTTCAGAAACCTATCCATAATCTAATCGGGGATGGGATGGCGCAGTCGTGAGCGCACTAGTCTTCCACGCAGAAAACCCGGGTTCGATCTCCGGGATGTATGGGATTTTTCTGTGATAAAAACATGTAAAGGAATGAATGAATGAATGATTTATTAAAGACAAAATTCGTACTTAGATACTATAATAATAATATTTACAATGAATAGTTAGAGACCGAGCAGTAGGAGCACGCTTTTACAACTATATTGTTAATTTGTATGATTAATATTTTCACAAGTGGCCTTACTTCACTGTTTTGACTTGGTGAGTAGGGAAAAAGATGCATTAAAACCCTAGCGTTTAATTTAGACCTTAACGACTACATGGAAATTAAATAAAGAAAAGAAACGAAAACTAAAAACTAAAACTTAACAAAAAAAAAAAAAAAAAGAGAAAAAAGACTAATACTACAAAATGCATGTGCAAACAAATTCAATTTTTAACAAAAATCTGATCAATTACAACATATCTAAATCAGATAGGCAGAGCAGAGATTAGCGGGTTCGTTGAGAAATAACAGTTTTTCAAGAACTTTTGCGATTGTATACGGATAGATTCTGAAATCGTTTTAACTTTTGCGTGCCGATGGAGCATAGACGTTCTACAGCGTAATGGTAGGTTCAAAATCATTTTAAGGCACTTGTTTTGCATAACCTGCAATTTCTTTAAGTGACTATCAGCGCAGGACCCCCAAACCGGGCAAGCATAGAGTAAAATAGATCGAAAAATGCTTGTGTAGATTAATAGTTTGTTTCTTACGTTGAGCCTGGAACGCCTGTTGATTAAGGAATACAGTATCTTGATATATTTCTGTGCACGCTCGCATGAAAATTGTATGTGACCATTGAATAGCAGTTTGGAGTCCAGAATTACTCCAAGGTACTTGAGCTTTTTGGACCATTCGATTTCGGTGGAGTCAAACTTGAATTTCTTGGAAGGTAGGAACCTCTTTGCTCTGCGTCGAGTGAAGAAGATCGCCTCAGTTTTACTATTATTGATCTTGATCTTCCATCTCCTAAAGAATGTAATAACTGATTCGACAGATTCTTTTAATTGTGCTGAGATTACTCTAGGTTTCTCGTGGCTTTTCAAAATACCGGTATCATCAGCGAATTGTGCCAGTTTACATTGATTCGGGAGGACGAGGTCCGAAATGAAAACATTGTATAAAGTAGGACTGAGGCAGCTACCTTGTGGAGCACCGGCTGGAATATCAAAAACTTTAGATTTTACATCGAATAAACAAACGAAGAATCTGCGGTCACGGAGAAATGATTGTATTATTTTTATCAGAGCCATTGGAAATTTCAGAGTCAGTAACTTATGTAGTAGCCCATCATGCCACAAAGAGTCAAATGCTTTTTCGATATCCAGAAACACGATCCCAGTTGATTTTTTGAATTTCAATCCATTCCTGACGTGCTTAACAACACGCATAAGTTGGTGAGATGTGGAATGCTTGTTGCGGAAACCGAATTGTTCGTTCGGTATAATGCAGTTTTCATTGATATGAGATGACAATCTGTGCAATAGAAGTCGTTCCAATATCTTACTCATCGAGCTCAGCAGGCTGATCGGACGAAAACAGGAAGCCGAGGAGAGATTTTTATTCGGTTTGGGTATCGGTATAACTCTAGCGATTTTCCATTGATGAGGAAAGTAGCTGAGTTTCAAACAAGCGTTGTAAATCTTGGTCAGCATAACAACAGCTCTTTTGGGAAACTGTTTGAGAACCATATTGTGAACACCATCGTCTCCAGGGCTTTTCCTGATTTTCAGTCGCCTGATTTCCTTGTGAGTTTCTTTTTGTGTTATGAGGAGCGAAGCAAATTCGTTGCGGTCGAAGGGAGCATTGTTGATTTGATTGATAGAGCTGTAGACTAACTGTTCGGTTGGTTGATCGCGCATATCTTTGGTGAGAATGTGTGAGGAGTAGAACGTTTTTGCGATTTCTTCAGCTTTGTCCTGGTTTGTGTACAGAGAGCATCCATTGTCTACCTTGATAGGCGGGATGCTGTTGGATTTATTTTTGATAAGCTTCGTTACACGCCAAAATTTTTTAGATGCAAAATCCCATCCTTCGAGGTCATGGTTCCACTTTTTGTTTCGTAATGCCAGTGTCTCACGTTCTATTTTTCTATTTAGGAAGTTGACGTAGGTCCAGTTTCGGGATTGAGAGCGTTGCACTACTCTTTTAACAGTATTCCTGTGGGCGATGAGGTTTTTAATATCTCCTGTTAGCTGAAATTGGCGGTTTTTGGGCGAGCGCTTAGGAATAGAAAGCTCCATTGCTTCCTTACTGATCGACGTCATTACCGAAACAGCGTTTTCAATATCGCTGATAGAATCAAGTTTAACATTGAGATCGAGTTTGGCATTGATTGAGTTTTTGAAAGCGTTCCAGTCTGCTAAATCAAATCTGTACTTCTTAGCTGATTGGATTTTCAAATTCACGTCACAATCTATAGAGAACTCAATGGCCCTGTGGTCAGACATTAGGTTGTCCGAGGAAGTCACTTGGGATGTCTGGTGTAAATCATTCGTCAGGACAATGTCAATATTAGAGGGATTTCGTCGACTTTGCGGTGGGTAATACGTTGGTGACAACGAATGAAGAATATTGAACGGCCGAGATACTAGCTCGTTGTAGATAATAGTGCCAGTCGAATTTCCTCTCATATTATTCCATAAGCGGTGCTTGGAATTCAGGTCACCACAAATGTAGTAGCTCATCTTCAATGAAGTCAAGGTCCGGATATCTTGTTTGAAGCATTTTAATGTTGCTGGCGTGACATCAGTGCCGGGAAAGTAGACTGATACAAAAACTATTTCACCAAAGGGGGTGCCTACGCTGATAGCCACATTTTCAATCACTGAGGTTTTACATGTAAAGGATCATCCGTAAGTTCACCCAAGCTTCCTAAGTTGGGTAATTGCTGTGGAGCAACGAAAAGTATCAGAAATAAAATGTTCATTTGTGACGTCGCAAGCATATGACAATCCTGCATACACAAACATCATACAATGCACGTCAGCGGAGACTTGGCGCACTTGTCAGTACAGAAAAGAAATTGATGGGAAAGAGCATTGGTGTATTCCCACTAATCCTCCATAGATGGCGCTGTACTGGACATACAACACATACGAAAAATATGGCGGGACAGTGCGAATGATGATGGCCATTCCAATTGGATCGCGCAAAGCGCATAACATCATCCCTATGGTTGTTGGACCTGTTAACATGTTAACCTCCCAACAATAGCATCGTGCATATCAACAGATCAAAGAAAAAATGAAATACTCTTCGCCATAAGACTGTAAACTACAATTAAGAATATATAGATATCAGATGTAATGTAAATAACCACACGATAATAATCTAAAAAAAAACATTTCCTACTGCTGAAGTTGCTCGCCAAATAAAGAAATGCAAACACGAATCTACAAGAACGGCTGCTAGAATTGGAGTGTTCAGAGATAGGTCAGCAGACTGAGTTTATTCGAACATTTTCCACAGTGAGTCATGTGATCCGAATGGAAGACGATGAAAGAAATTTAGATGGGCTGTAACAGTATCAAACTGGTAGTGAATACCCGGTTCAGTAGAACTTGATCCCTAGACCAGACCCAGCCCAAAAAATATACATAACGCTGAAGATATATAAGCAAGTAAATTATGTTGTCACTTGCATCATTCATACAAAAAATGTTGTTTCGTCACTTTTTAGACCCGTTAGAAGATACAATGTTCTTCGAAAAGGAGTGTATTGCGTTTACCTACACGTCTATTAGCCGGGAGTTGGATACTTTTTCGTTTCGGGGTCTAAGTAAGTGAAAAATGCAAAAAAAAATTGTCTGTCAACACGATCACTCAGTCTCTCCTAGGGCCCAACGTGTTTTTACTACATAAATCGGGTAAATCTTTTCCGTTTTTCAAAATCTTTTGTTTTCTGAAAAATTTTGTAAGTTACGGTCGAAAGAGTGGTCAAAAACCTGGTTTTTTAAAGGTTGGTGAAACCTTTTGACTTATAGCTCTGCGAACTTAGCACGGAAATCGCTCTTCCCGGTTTTGAATGAAAGATATGTACATCAGAAAATCACGAAAATTAAATTAGTCAAAATCTGTTGAGTGGTTCGGGCTATAGGGTCCTTAGTGTAGACCCAACTCGCACTAAGCGACCCTACTCGATAGTTAGTGGTTTTTCATGAATATTCATTTAATGATGAGATTTTCTGTGCATTGTTGTAAAGAAAAAATTGCCAAACTTTTTTGTCCATGAAAGTTTGGGTCCAGGACCTCTCCTTAGACCATAGGTTGGTCCTAAGTTCGGCGCCAGCGCAAAAAAACTTCTTTTGCTATGTTGTGGAGTAAATAGAGTGGAAGTTTTTTTGTCTATTGAAGTATGTTTCCGAGGCCTCTCTTTAGGACTCTGGGTGGCCTACCCCAAAGATATTTTTTTATATTTTTTTTAACAAATTTCAAAAACAAGAATTTTTTTGAAGTTTTTAAAAATGTTTTGTTTATATTTTTTGAAATTTTTTTTTTCACACTTGCTTCGGGCTGGTTTTTCAACATTGGCCTTTCGGCAGGGTAAAATACATCTGTTCTCTTTGTCACATCTATTCTGATTCATATGAGTCCTTTGCACATTTTCAAAATACAAAATCCGCATTTGGTATTTAGGCACACTGTCTACTCACCAACTAACAAATATATGAAACAAAAAAATGAAGAAACAAAACTTTCAGCGGCTAAAGTTCTGGGTCACGAATCAAAACGTCATAATCTTAAAATTCAATACTAACAGAGCAAATACAACCAGAACAGAACCACAAGCATGCGAAAAATAAACGGCAAAACCTTTTCCATGTCGATAGCTTTTACGATCAGTGCATAATAAAATCATCTCAATATTATAGCCAGTCTGAAGTAGAAGAACTGCATGTAGCTGTCTTACATTCACATTAATTGGACACAGTTCATGAGTATAAATGGATGAACGTCAAAATGCATGTTTTGAAGTGGTATATTAATATCGTGGCATCCATCCATGGACCGGTAATGCACACACAATGCAACTCATCATTTTCTGCTCAAGTTGAACTAAAAAAATGTTATAATGTTCTTCTCTCAGGTTATTATTACCAAACGCATTATAAACTTTATGAAAAACGCAATTATTTTATGAAGTGTGCGATTTTAATGTAATTGCTTTGTATGATTATGGCTAGGCGTAAGTCGTTTTAATTGATTTCTTATGGGATTTCATTCCAAACGTTAAAGACAACGTCAGAGATACTTTTTTGTTAAGCTGTAACAGTTGAGGATTATTTTCCTTACAGACATTGAAATGAGTTCTTTTCTTCTTCAGCTAAGAGTTTGCAATTACTAGAAATTAAAATAACTACCTGAGAGAACTACTTTTTTAATTTCATTTTTTTGAATGTTAAGGAGAAATTAATAGAGGTTATGGGCCCAGACATAGGAACTTGTTAGTTCACAATCAGTGGTAACTGGTAACGTACTGCCTTTCCACTAAGAATATCCGGGTTCAATCCTAGTGGGGACAAATTCTGTATAGGATTTTTCTTCAATGTATATCATGAAAGTAACGTTCCTAGGCACACCCAGGCTTCATAATTTGGGTAGTTGTGAATTTGGTGCCGCAACGAATCGTACATATAGAAGAATGACAAATATGACGTCACCCATATTCGATGAGTTTTGTGTACAAATATCTGAGTCCGGCTTTGGACGGAGATATAATTAGCACAAGAAGAAATCCTGATGGTTAAATGCAAGCCGCCGTTAGGCGTGGTTCGGAATTCACGTTAGAGAGTGAATCATATATTCCACTAGGTTTATGTGCAGTTTATCGCTGACACAGTAAAAACTTCGGTAACGAAAAAGGATCTCTAAGAAGAATCCATATGAGCAAAAGCTCACAAATATTGCGGAACTAGTAAAATAATATGATTTAGCTTCTGACCCGGACGGGTTGTAACGGTGAAATGTTTATTATTTATGCGCCCAGACATGAGAGATGTTTGACGGAAAACAAGATTGTGAGAATGTTAGAAAGTTTATTAAACAAATATGTATTTCGAAGTCAATTATGGAAACGACTGAAAAGTTTAAACTCAATTTCATCAACTCTTTATACATTTGTTTGATATACTAGACGGAAATGTAATCCTGGGCCTACCGCATACCAAGCAACGACGCTAGCAGTTTCACACATGTCTAAGACATTTTTAAAATCATAACTCACATTTCATTACAGCTATGCACAATAAGAATGACCCGCTATTTGGAATATCACCGTTTTCTCTATTTCTATGATTTTCCGACTTCTCTCATTTTGCCAATTGAAATAACATACGATATAAGAGAAGTCGGAGAAGTCATAGAAATCGAGAAAAAGGTGATATTCCAAATAGCGGGTCATTCTCATTGTGCATAACTATAGTAGATAAAAATTTACCCCACAAGGATCGAATCCGGGTTCGACGACGTGCCGCTGCAAATTAGTTATTTCAGGCATATGATAGATATTTAAAACACAAACGGAATCGAACAAGAATTGAACATCACATGTAACCTCGTCCCCTATGCGATAAAGTAACTTTAAGAACGTACGCTGTGAGTAAGTTTCATGTTCGTACTTCAGTCGCCTCGATAACAGGACAAATACCAATATTCACATGACAAAATAGGACATATTGAGGATATTTAATTAAATTAATCAAAATAAAATTTCCAGAAATTTGTGTTATTTTGTCATACTGCCCTCGATTGCAAATGTGCGAACATGAGCCTGTTCGATATGCCTTAATTACATACCACGTGCTGTAAACTACTATTCACAGCGAAATAATTCCATTGATTATCAACACCCTCATTTTTTTAATTTTTCTACGATTCGACAGGTTTTGCTTTTGGACCTAGAAAAACCAAGGTAAAGTTCTTTTACTATCTGTCAGCTAATTGACGAGTGCACCGACTTTATATTCCTTCGTAGATTGCGCATGGAAATGGTACAAACACAATAGTAAACCTGTAGGACTCTAATAGTTCGTAAGGAACCGAAGTAAAGTAAGTGGACAGAACTTTACACATTTCGCTAAGTCAATATTTGAAAATTGCAAGTTTTCAACTTGAATTTATGTTATGAGCAAAAAAGTTTCATAATTTAAAAGTACAGTGTTGTTGAAAAACAGTTAAAAATTCTTGATGAAAATTGCTATGGAACAGAATACGCAAAAGACATGGAAGTCATTGATGGTTGAGGTATTTCTGCTATTTGTTTTCAAATTGGATGCATTTTTTATTAAAAATAAAGTGCAATAAACGTTCACCGTAAATGTGTGGTAACATAGAGTTCGATACACTCGATAAAATTGAAATGCTTAGTGAATGTTCATTACGGAAATTGCTTGAAATTATTGGAGAAAATTGTAGGAAAAGATTAAGATTTGGTTGGTTGATATCAGCTTTATTCTCTTTTGTGACTCGGCAGAAAAAACCTTATCCCGAGGCATTCAGAAGTATTAATTACACTGCATCGAAAGCAAACATAAAAGCAATTTGATCGACACTCATTGTCTTGTCCTCAAATTAATAAGTTTAAAATTAATGACTTTGTGGAACAGATTGCAGAATTCTATAATCAGCGTCGAAACACTGCAATCGTGTTCATCACACCAGCACAATAAAACTCTCTGAATCGTGTAATTTTTCTTGTGCTTATAATTTAGATGGTAAAACCGTAAATTAATTCACAAAGTGCAGTTTCGTTGCATTTAAGTGCGTTATAGAATAAAGAAAATTATCTACGACATCAGCCACGTGAAAAGATCTGTAATGATGATATGGTTGGAGATTTGAACTTAATTTGAAATAAACTCAGTTGTTTTCCGTCTTTAGTTAACTTTGGAAAATTTGTCGAAATTGATCCAAATTGTGTTTTGTCAGCAAATTGTTCTTTGAACAGTTGTCATCATATTCATTCTTCCAAGCCACTGGGCATTTCTTGATAATCGACACATCATTCATTCCATAGAAATTTCTCAGATGTGACTTGTTACCTCATTCCTTTGATATTGAGGGATTTTTTGTTCTAATTTCAGACAAACATTCTGCCTAAAATCTTAAGAGTCAAAGTATTCTTCTGGGAGAGAGTTGACACTAAGGGGAAGATGGAGGCACCAAGAAACTTACAAAGACGAATAAACCATTGAAATGGGTATAGGAAAGTAGCGATAGAGTGAAGTCAAAGAAGTTGATTCCTTTGGTGCAGCTGGTTGCAGCTAGGTGTAGTGCACAGACGGACGGACGGACAAGAAGAGTGAAAACATAAACTAACTATCGCTACTTAATAATGGATGAATGGCTCAAAACGTGATTACGCTTTTAACGTTAACTTCTAATTCTAGCCAAGACCAAAGGAACGCTGAACAAAAAAATGTAATGCTTTTTGTTTGGGACAACCATTGTATGTTTGTAGACAACACAGATTGTGAAATATAATTGCAGCAACAATGAGTGAGTGTAAAGCTAAAAATAATGTGATTGCGGTAAACTAAAGGACTAGAATAGGAAAAATATTTGAAATCCAGAACGGCAACTTTGTGATATCGGCAAACAGCAAGAAGGGGTGGGAAACTACGCGAGATGGAGACAGCAGGGCAGTGGGACGAGCAAGAAGGAGAAGTGCCTCCTCATGTCACAGTATTCAGCATCACAACCTATTAAGGACCAATCATTGTATGTGCTCTCACTCGAAGGCCACACTCAATCAAGAGCCAGGGGGATGATTTTTTAATAGTCATAACTTCAACTCTGTCTTAAAGCGTGTTGGTGAGGCATTCTTTATTGATTCAAACAGCCAGTTGTATAGACTACATCCATTCACAGAGATTGCCCTCTTGCCCCTCACCGTCTTGACTGCTGCTTGTCTCACAAAATGTCTTTTACGAGTATGGTACCGGTGGGTTGCAATCTTGAAGTCGATTGTACAGTAAGTCAGGTTGTGAATAGCCTTATGCACAAAAGAGCATACACTGTACTTAATTATACTGTCAACATTTAATACGCGAGGGCAAAATCTAGTAAATAGGTCTACGGTGGCGCAGAGAAAGCTTGTTCACATGCTTAAGGCATCGTTTTTGTAAGACTTGAAGCTGCACGATAGACTTCTTGTTTGCTGTCTACATGCTCCACTATCTGCTCCCCCAGCTTCACATCGAAAATATTTGGTGTTACCGTATGCCCGAAGCACATCCACTTCGTCTTGCTGATATTTAGAGCGAGCTTGTTTATGTCTAGGAAATCCTGTATCATCTCCATATCATGATTCATAGACTCTACATTCGTTCCCGTATCGTCATCAAACAGGGTTGTCTCACCTACGGTAGGAAGACGGAAGATGTCGTTTATGTATATGAGGAAGAGTAGCGGCCCAAGCACACTTCCCTGAGGTATCCCTACGCTAACCTCTCTAAGCCCACTTTTAGAATTACCTAGGAGGACGCATTGCTTCCTCCCTGTCAGGTAGCTTCTTAATAGCTCAAGTGGACCTCCTCTTACGCCCGCTGCCTGTAGTTTCTACAAAAGGATATTGTGGTCGTGGTCGACACAGTCAAAAGCTTTTTGCAAATCAAGGAATAGAGCACTGATCTTCCTCCCATCGTCAATACGGAATTTCTGGAATTTTGGGAACTTATGAAGTTCGGAAATTTTGAGAATTTCAATGGAATTTTTGGAATATCTTTATGGAATTGGAATTTTTGGTGACCAGTGGATAACCCCTCGAATCTTTCAATCTTTTGTTGCTAATTAAATTCTTTTCGACGAATTTCGTTGAAAATCTTCGCAGTTCAAACGTAAGTTACGTTTTCTTCTTAATACAATAAATTTTAACCACTGAAACACATCTACAACTGAAGGAAACTCTTACTCTTAATGTCATTTCCCGCTAGTTTGTCACTGGACTCGTGACATTTCTAAAACGGAAGGGACTGTAAACGAGGGGGAAATAACACAAGCGAATGATAAAGCAGTGTCAGTTTTCTATTGGTGCGTATGGAAGACAAATATGAGTAAAAGAAAAGAAAAAACTCACGACTGAAGGGAAAATGAGGGGGAAACCACTAGTGGTTGTTGGTACAGATCTTTAACAAAAATGAATGTGGAAATAAAATTTGTTCAAGCAAAAATATAGAATTTCGGAAAAGGTGGTACAAATTTCGACTGGTAGTTTTCTTCTCGAAAGGAATTAAGAAGTAAACCCACAAATAGGTTGAGTTTTTACATATTCTTCTCAAGAATATAGAAAACGTGAGTAGTTTCCCGACCAGAGAATAATTTTTCCTGTTTTGACTTTGTTTTCTGCCACACAAAAGAGTAAGTTTGAAGTGCTACGCACTGCGTGTGTAGACTTACAAGGTGTACGATCACACAATCAACTCGCCAAAGTTCTCTTTCGCAAATATCGCACACCTGTAGTGCAGCGTTAGGCTATCAAGAGCAAACTAGGAAGTAGGGTAGAGGCACTTTTGATCAAACCTATTTTGCGGTAGGAAACTGATTACCCGATCAACAACAAAACATCAAGAAAAGTCTAAATTCATTGCATCTCAATGGCTAACTCGTCTTAAACCTTATGCCTATCATAGACCATAGTTCTAATATGAAAATTCTAAAGGGCATAGTACAGAATTACATATTTGTCAAGAAATCTTCTTGTCGAAGAGAAAAACTGATAGAGTGATTCGAATTTTCACTAGCTAACAACAAATTGTTTCATGTAACTGACTTGATTGAAATTTGCATTCTTCTCAATAGCGTGCGCACTCAAAGTTTACTATCATAAACATGCAAAGATCATTGAAAAAGACCGCAGCAGCAATAACTTGAGTAACTGCATAATTTTCATTTTATTATTCTAATCTCATCATAAAGTGAATTCTTCCTACTCTCTTAAACACATTCGGAAGGAAAACTTTTGTAAAAAAATCGCTTTATTCATTCATGCATCGTTGAATGCAATGAACAACGTCCCCTGATAAAATAAACTTGGAGTTCAAAAAAAAAATGTTTTTCTTTTGCTCCTCTACTAATACACAATATCCTCGACAATATTCTTATATTTCCTTGATTAATTGTCTTCAAAAATCAAAGCGACATTAGACATGTTTATACAAAACATAAAATTCCAACAGAACTTTTTTTTTCGGGTTGACTTTGGGGAGGTATTTTACGATTATTACAATTTTTTCTCCCTGTTTGAGCAGAAAATATTATGCCAAAAGATGAAAAGTTAAACGAAAAAAAAAATCAAAAGTACAAGACAAAAAAAAATATATTGTAAAACATCCGCCGAATACATCGAATATTGAGACATAAGGGTTGAATAATTTGTCGCTGCTTCTGGAAGCAATATCCAAATCATCCCCTTTTTCACCAACTTTAACTCACAGTTATGGTTAAAAAAAAGATGTTAAATGAATGTATAAAAGAACATTTCGATTATGCTTTATGAACCGGATATTATGTGATCAAAAATTTATTTTTATGATTTTCATGTTTTATTGATTGGTGTATTGGTTGACTAGAGCGTTGAGTGTGCGGTTATTAAATCAATGTTGTTTATAAAATAACGATGATTTACTGGATTATTGAGTCATTTATGGTGTAATTTGTGGGCACACGAAAAAGGGATTAGGTAAAATTTCGGATGCGGTAAGTAATTTGATATTTTATTGGTTTTTAAATAACATCAAAAGAAAGTGATATGCGGAATTACGATCAGGTCATTCAAAAAAAAAAAAAAATAAAATAAGGACGTGCTTTCAAGAAACATTTATTCATAAGCGGTGAACAGGCTCAGTATTTCAATAAGAAGTTCCTTGAAGTCTTCAGATATTTTTTGTGTGACTTATGGCTTTGGAACATTCATCTACGCTAAATTGATGTTTTGGGGGCATGTGACTGCGACATTGGTTAGTTCGGAGAAATTCTCTCATTTTTAGTAGTATTGCCTGATTGAAATCAACTTGGTGTGGCAATGTAGTTACAAACTCCTTACGTGCGCTGTGATACGCAGAGATTCAAAGCATTTTACGAAATTTTGTCCCCTCCCCCTTTGAATCGCAAATAAAATGAACGAATTTCCGTTTCTTTCACCGGATAAGTGAACACTTTCTTTAAGAATCGCTTAGGCTGAACACGCATGAGACACTGAAACGTGTTTTGATAAAAAAATTTCATTGTTCTCATGTCAAAATTGACAGTGTTTTCAGTGTCTCGTGCGTGTTCAGCCTTAGGAGCGCGTTCGAAAAGTAAAATGTTTCACAGAGTTGCTCAGTTAATGCTGTCATTGTTAACTTTGAGGTTAGATTATTCATGGCGGTCACGGTCGTGAAGAATGTGAGAAATGTCATAATGTTGGTTGCTGTCCTCGTTAGTAAACATAGTTCGTCAATTGAACTAAAATTGTCAGTATAGTGGCTATGAGTCCGAGGGACGATTATTGAAGGTAATAAATTAATTTTTAAAGCATGAAAGACATTTTGATGGTAAAAATTTTGAAATATTGTCAAATATTTTTATTCAGGGAAACCCAGTGAAACATTTTAGTTACTGAACGGTTTATGTCAGAAACTTGTCTAATGTTCAATTTTGCTCAGGTTTCACTGAGAATTTTAGTTTTCGAACGCGCTCCAGGTAGTGGAAAAATGTTGACATATTTTTGGAGGGTGGAAAAAGTGAACTTATTCTTTACGAATCCGATGGGAATCGATACGGAAAATCGTTTTTCATATAGTTCTTAGAGGCCGAAAAACAAATGAACGCTACCTTTAGGAATCGTGTAGGAATGCCAAATAAATAATACAAAAAGTGATACGACCAAAGCAAATCGTTCACAGAAGGGAGCAATATTTAAAAAGATTTTCCAAAAACTCACCTTCACAAGTAAATTGTCCATAATGTTTTCCTGAGCTTTTATCACCACATACAACACATTCTATCACTTGTGCTTTAGCATCAATTTGTGAGCCACCACTTTGCGAACTATTCGCTTGCGATCCAGGCGTTGTACTTTGTTGCACCAATTCCCTTGACATTGATCCGATAACGGGTGCTGATAAATTTGTTAATTCCTCTTTAGCCTGTATTACCGGTGGCATATGTGATGTGGTAATTGGTTCTCGCCACGCACTTGGTGGCGGTTGTGCTACCAGTGCCATACTACGCGGAAAGCCGAGCTCTAGTGCACTGATATCAGAGCTGGGTGTACAGTGATTGAAGAATCCAGATGGTGCGGACGGAGATGGACATACAATGCCACCTCCGTACGCACTTAATGAATTGTGAGTAATAATATTGCTGGATGGGACCCCACTATTGGGGCCAACACTACCACAAAATTCCGTTGATTGAACTATTTTGGCTAATTGTTTAGAACAATGTTTTCGAAATTTTTTATTTTATTGTTTTAAGTTTTTAGATTAAACATCACTTGATGGGAACGTCCGGATAGTAAGTTTTCCTGTATACGCTTACAAAACCTCTTATTTAAGTATAGGCATCATCCAAATACTTAACTTTTCACCTCATTCACTCTTAAGTCTGCCACTAATCGAATCAAAAATGTGCACAAATTTTTCTGATTGCAATTCTGTTTTGAACAAAAAAAAATTCTATATTTGAACAATAAATATTGTGCGAACAACAATTTCAGCACACATCGTTGTGTATTCAATTAATTTTCATGTGCGATAACCGATTTGCCCTCTGAATGTCATTCACGAGTTGTATGATGATTTTTCGAGGAATTTTTATTTAAACAAGCAAAACAAACAACGAAAATATTGATTAATAATATTTTTAAAATAATCACCACATGAAGCACCGCTCACATCATATAATTCTTATGATATATCAAAAAAATAGTCAGACTTTAAAAAAAGAACAAACTCATTCGCTTATATTTCAAGTTGAAAAAAAAACTCAGAATTGATGAGTCTCCATAAACTTTAATGCAAAAAAGAGTAAAACGACACGAACTCTGACTTTACAAAATTTACGAAAAACCAAAGCGACAGCCGCTCAAAAGGCCTTCTAGAGCCTGACTGGATGCACAGTCAGTGCAAAAGGTACACGACCCGACCCGACCGACACGACCTGTTTCAGCCCCACTCTACCTACCAGGCAACTTAAAAACCAACTGTATACTTGCTTATGCCCCACTCCACTCACACACCTCATTCGCTATAAACTCCGCCTATCAAGAAAAGGTTTATGTGTTAACTCCGCATTTCTCTAACGGCATTCGTTGTATCTATCAAATATTACCACAGAGAATATAAAATTATACAGAGACTGTGCATTCATGACCGCACGATCTTATACAGTTACAACATTTCATACTCATTCTCTCTTTGGTGTTATATGGAAAATCGACAGTTGGACGGTACATAAGGAAAATGAATAATATAGTCACGACGTTCATGTGTGTTGGTTTGAGGGAGAGAAACACTGGATGGAGGTATGGGTTAAGCGCAGGGGAGATTGATTCGTATTTCAAAGTATATTTTTACTCTCAAAAATCATTGAAGTGGGTATATGACTTGGTGTATATGATGATGTTACCACATTAGCGTTGAGCTGAAGTTCAGTTTGTTTAGGACCTGCAGCATCTCTGACTCTCTAGGTCCTATATATGCATACATGATACACATCATGCTAACTGATTTTACAACGGCAATGATTAACTCGGATTATATTTTTTATTTGGATTGGTCGGTGTTACAAGGATGCAAGACGAAACACTCACACCAACCCATATGATTATCATTTACGAGGTACATGTTAGATAACATTGCTCTTTAAGTTCTGTCCATATTTTTTTAATGTCGTCGTTGATAATAAAGACAATGGGTTTTACATATTAGAGGATTTTAAAATTTTTTCATTCAATTTGTTTGGTTTGAGTAGCATGTGAGTAATGAAATTGATGACCCTCAATTACAAGTCAGTAAAAGCAACATTCATTAAACTGACATTTCCTTAGCCCTCTACGAAATACAAACGGATAGTGCTTATGTCATACCGTTTGCAACATTTTAAATTGGTCCCGGGAACAAGGACCCATTCGTGTGATCAATTAGAGAGAAGATGTCAAGTTCAAGTCACGGAAAAAATGAACGTTTGGTGAAAATTAGTCCTTGTGTTAAGAATATTTCGCAAAAGCTTCATTCAGAGAGGAAGATTTTGGCTTAGAGAACCGAGGCCAGGGCTGCGAGATGATTAAGGAGCTTTTTCAAACCATTTACATGCTTGTAGTGTGGTGTCGGCTTCTGTCAAAGCATACGAAATTTCATAAAGAATTCCATATCATTTCAGTTCCATTAATGTTATTTACTTGAAATTTGCAGCCATTTTCATGATATCGATCCTTTTCCATTTGAAACAGTTTACATATATGGTCTATCACGCCATTTACCCCTTGCGGGAGGGTCACGGTAGGATGCATACATTCATATGAAACTCCGTTGTATAGAAATAGTTGTCGAAAGATTTTCGAACGGGGTTTTGCAACTGTATTTTTTCACAAATACAATCTAGAGATTGAAAATTTGAAGATCTTACGGGACTAGTGTAACTTCAAGTTTGAACCTGTAATTGTCATTTTCGACCTATGTACTGACATTCGTGACGTTCGACAGCTTTTCAGGAGTCAATATAATTTATTGAAATGTAAAACTAACGAAACAAAAGCTAACAAACACGTAAACAGTGTTGAATTAGAATCAATTTTGTGCTATGAAACAATTCCATTTGTATAATCAAATAAAATGATTTAGGGATGTTTTACGATGTAATGGAGTTAGAGTAACCGCTTGTTATAATTACCTAATCAAAATGAGTAATGAAAGTGATATGGATCTATGAACGTTTTCGATGGTGAACGAGTTAATCATGTAAATTGAAACTATTCCGCTTTTAGATATTTTTTTCGTAATTGTTGTAGAAGTGGTAGATTGATGTAGAGTATAAATCAAATCTTGATTTATTCGTTTTTCTTTTTCTGAGTTATAACTGACGAAAGTTTGTAAGCCTCGCCGTGAAATAAGTTAATTCCAGAATTAGGGGAAACGTGCATCATCCGAAAAGTCGAGCTTTCTTTATTAAAAAATTATTAAAGAGTAGCAGAAAACAACTAAACTGAACGATCAAATTTAATCTTTCTGGTTTAGGACAAAATGCTTGCAAGAAACAATATGATAATTACAAACAAAACAAGATGCATTTACCGCAATCTAAATAAAAACTTTCTTCTTCTGCGCAGGCATTCTCGATGTTGAAATCCTGCGCAGAAGAACGAAGTTCTTATTTAAATTGCGGTAAATGTATGACATTCAGATTGGACCAAACATAAAATAATTGTGGTAAACATGGTTTGTGTTCGTCAAACGCAGTTTGTTTGTAATTATCATAATACGCTTATGGCAGGGTATATTTCAAAATTATATTCAACAAAATAATATTGTTAATGTAAAAAACATAACCAAAGACCCGTACGTATCAGATTAGATGTGGCAAAGAGACTCGAACGTATCTAAATAGAGAAATTAGCAAACAATCCAATGTTTTGTGCTCTTTTATAAATATAAGACGTTCAAAGATCCATAGAAATTACCCAAGGTAATGTCGAAGGCCCTACCGAAGTACGTCTCAGAACATTCAAATCTAGAAAAGCTTATATCCAAGGACTGGGCCATTTTTCCCCTAAAACCCTGAAACACGTGTTCTTTAAAATTTTATTCTCTACAACTTTGCCTTTGGAAGCAACTTTCTACCTATTATAGTTCTAGAGATATGGGTCATCCCTCCTAATTCCAGAAGTGGTCATATCCCAGGATTATGGCATTTTTACCCAAAACCCTGAAACACGTGGTCACTAAAATTCTCTACAACTTTGGCGTACCCCCCGAAAAATATTTTTCCCGGATTCTACGGAAAATTTTAGGCCGAAGTTTTTTTTTACTCATTAAAATCGGTTCAGCCAATCCGGAGATATGAATTAAACAATATTGCTATTTTGTATGGAAACGGACCCAAATCGAATATTTTTAAATAGTCAATTTGGTAAATCTTTCTTTCTTTGTATGTTTGTTTGTTTGTGGCAATTTTTGGCAGGATGACCAAAATCTCCTGAACTATGAGAGTTAGAAAGTTGGTTCCAAAGGCGAAGTCATAGAGAATTAAATTTAAGCGAACACGTGTTTCATGGTTTTGGGAAAATGTGGCCTAATCCCGAGTTAACGCCACTTCCAGATTCCAGACGGATGATTCATACTTCTAGAACTATGGCAGCTAGAAAGTTGCTTACAAACTTAGAAAAGTACTGATATCCGCAAAAAAACCTCTTACAGGGGAGGTGTTACGCAAGTCTTTATGTCTGCTTACAAAAGCTGTGAAATCAGAAAAGTGTGATGCATTAAGGTAAAACTATTTTCTTCCAGTTACAAAAGTTCTGAAATCAAAGGGGGTGACGCATTAAGCTTATATTCGCAACAAAAATTTTTAAACAAAATTATGTTGAGTTCAAAAAATTGCGTCACAAATTACTCAGGGGATTGGGTAGTTAGATAGGGTAGCGCCTGATTGCATATGAGCGGAGTGTGGTAGTCCGTGTCATGTGCCAGGCGTGCAACTGTCTAACTACCAAGTGCTCTTTTTACGTCCACGTCGTAGTCCCCGGCACCTTCATTCTCTTCGGAGTTTTGTGCTAAACTTAAGAGTGCTAACTGATGACTTGCCTCATCGGGGAAACGGAAGCGGGTTGGGCGTTTGGTTAACCTCCAAACACAGGAAAAAATGGATCGGTTATGAACTCAACAACACAGCCTCGGATCGGACAGGATAAACGGCAACGACTCAAGCAACGGAAAAAGGACAATGATTTAAAACTAAGAACATGGAATGTAAGATCTTTGTTGCGGCCAGGAGGATTGAGATCTCTCACAAGTGCGCTAAGAGCGGCAAAAATTGACGTAACGGCAGTGCAAGAAACGAGATGGCCTGGAAAGGACACCATGATCAGTGGAGACTATAAGTTCTACTACAGTGGGAAAAGTAATGACAGTCCAAGAGAGTATGGAACAGGTTTCATGGTTTTCGGCACAGCTAGAAACGCGGTGATTGGTTTCAATCCTGTTGACGAGCGATTGTGCTCTCTACGGATAAGAGGAAAATTTTTCAACTATACTCTTATTAACGCCTACACACCCACGGAGGAAAAAGACAACGAACAGATGGTATGATGCAGCTCTTGTCGACTTAAAAACTACGGGAGCATCCAGCTGGAAGACGTTAGCTGCGGATAGGTCCGTTTGGAGAAGCATGTTGCAGAAGGCCAAGACCCTTAATGGGTTGTAGTGCCGGTTAAGTAAGTAAGTTAGTAAGTACATAATAACTCATGAACTTTCCATCATTATTTTGTCGAATATACTTTTGAAATATATCCTTATGGCAATCAAGTGCCGAACAAGTGTATGTTAACTACAAACATATCAAAAAAAATGGGAAACAATGCGTAAGCTCAAAAAATAATTTCCACAAGCTAGCGTTAATGAATAGTGAATCCTTGTAATGGGACTATCCTAACTGCACCAAATGTAACCTAACAACAACCGTTATATGCTATAGAAATGAGACAAAATCTCCAATACCTGCAATCGATCAAATAAAAAGTTCTTTGAAAATATTTTCCAATAAATAAATGTCTTCCTATCGAACATGTAACCGCATTTCTCATAACAGTTTGTACCTGAGAAAAAATTTTGCGGTCTGTCATTTCGAAATAAATCACCCACAAAATAGACAAAATCAATTGTTTGGATCTTTAACATTGGACCCACAATGAACAGTAAATTGTTTACTGTTAAGTGGACATCATTAATGTGCAATATGTTGAGTCAGAGTCCCTGTTTGAGTTCAGTCGATAAATACCTCTCGGAGGTTTAGTTTTAGAATAGCGAACAAATTATTTAAAACTATGGAATCTATGAGATAAGAATCATACCAGACCTGAGTCATCGTTTCTATAATTCACACTATTAACGTTTCTACAGCTACTACGAAGCAATTCTACCAATAAATCATTTCCATGATGGTCTGTTTTTCACATTTCTTTGCCCTGTTTTTTCTCCATCCATAATTGGTATGTGTTCCTATAAGGTCACATCATATCAATAAATAACCACTTCTAACAAGACTAGTTATGCAGCCACAATGTATTTTATACCCCTGTGCCGTTGGCACAATATAATTTTTCTGAAATTATTCAGTCATTTATGCGTTTGGACAGTATACGTATGAGTGCCTAACCCATGTTACCGAATAAAATTCCTCTATTACATTAGCACAATTACTCAGCGGGGGCGATTTGCTTAATGCTATTGTGGTGTGTGGTATCCATATCTTTTTGGTTGAATGTCTGCTTTTGTCGATTGGTATATAATTTTGTCATTATGTGTAACTAAGCATGTGTCCACTTAGCGGTCACTTAGTTGATATTTATCGGTAGAGAAACATGTTAAACGACAATCGTTTATTGGTTTTTGTTGTGTTAACGTTACCGGTAAAAGAAAATGCAGTTGGGGGAATAGTCAGAAAGGTTTGTGAGATGAAAAAATGAAAATTGAATTGTTGCAATCAATAACGTTCCATGGGTTTTTTTTGCATAGGTCTTTAAGTACCTACATGGTCAAGTTTGTCTTTAAAAAAATGAAAAATAAAAAATGAAAGTAAATATTTTACGTTTCGATCAAAAGGTCCTATAGAACGACAATAATAACAAGATACGTATTTTGTTCAAACTTATCATCACATACTCTACGTACCGTACAATAGATTCATAAAAATAATCTTGATCCCCTTATGGGTAGAATAATATTTGCATAGAAAATCCATTGCAGGTAATAGTCGATATATTGTCGAAGATTTTTTTTAAGACACAAAAGGAAATTCACATGGAAATATCCGAGAATATATTTATTCATGCAATGGTAGTATAAATTTATTCATTTTTATGTTTTGTTCACACGACTGGACATTTAGTTTTCGTGAATTGGATTTTGGCTGAGAGTGGTTCGGTTTTGATTTTGATCGACAAACCTTTATTCGTTTCCATTCTTTTGCCCTGATTTTGAATACGATTTGCTAGTGTACATGTATTTCACATAAATATCAAAAATAACAGTGACGGGAAATGCCATTTACAATGAGCAGCGATATAAATATTTGATTTGGCATGGCAACGATATTCAATAAAATTAAATCTTTTTTATTTCCTTTTGTTGCAATAGAAATTGCGTCATTTTTAAGGATAACGTTTGGGTGAACCCGAGACATTTGAATTCAAAGTAGATTTCGCAGTTCATACAATTTTTCAGAAATGCGATTTTTGAGAAGGAAATTGTTTTAAGGAAGTTAGCTGCTTTTTGAAAATGCGCTCGAAAATGCGTCATCGTAAAGAGCCCTTATCGTTACTTGCATCTTACAATATTAACGTCACTAAGATCAAACGACTGTTTTTCTCTTTCATACCGAGCCGAAGTCAATGGTATATTACAGTGGACCCTGCGAAGTAATTCATTACATGAGGATACAATTTTGTCATAAGAGGCAAACCTTCGAGTGTTTTTTTGAGCAACAAGCTTTGAAAACGTTATTTAGACGAGTATAAATTTTGCATATCCGAGCCGAAGGCGAAGTATGCAACTTCAGGAGTCAAAATATCAGTTTTCAAAGCGTGTTGCTCACGAGTGAGTTTGCGAGTTCTCAAAATTGTGTCCGATGTAATGAATTATTTTGCAGGGTCCAATGTTTAATGTTTATTGCGTATCCATCCGAAATTTGAGCATGACATGTAGGCTTACCCCCTTTGAAAATCATGCATTACATGTAGGCCCTAAGTAAGGTCTTTTTTACGTCACTATTGAAAACAAACGTTTTACCTCACTAGTGAAAGCAAAAGTTTTACATTATTTAGGGACCCGTACGTATCAGAATAGATGTGGCAAACAGAGTCGATGTTACGAAAAGACTCGAACGTATTTAAGTAAATATTGCCTTAACTCTTAAGTGTACAAAATTACGTCCACATTGAATTGTATTGGAAATTGCCGAGAGGGCAATATTGAAAAACCCGTCCGAAGAAACGATGTAAAAAAAGCCTTCCGAAAGTACAAAATTGACCCCCAAATAGACAAAAATGCTCATCTCAATTTGTTCTACAACATAGAAAAAAACCACTTTTTTGTGTAAGGCCGACCTTAGGACCGACCTAGGGTCTTCAGGAGAGGCCTCGGACAAATACTTACATAGACAAAGATATTTCCCTCTATTTTCTCTACAACATAGTGAAAAACTATTTTTTTGTCTAGGGCAGACCTTAGGACCGACCTAGGGCCATAAGAAAATGCCTCGGACACATACTTCCAAATACAAAATGTTTCCCTCAATTTGCTCTGCAACGTAGTAAAAAAAATTTTGTTTTGGCTAAGGCCAACCTTAGAACAGACCTGAGGCCCACTTCAGCCCTAAGTACAGGCACCGGGCCCAAATTTGTTTTTGAATATAATTCGGTACTCGATTACCTCTCAAATAGAAAAAGAATCAACAAAATCATTTAGGATTTATCCAATTTATGTAAGCAAACACGTTGGGCCCTTGTAGAAACTCAGTTTTAGGGTCCTGACTGAGTCCAAGAGTTTCTAATCAAAACATTTTCAGCCATAAAACGGGAGACAGTCCTAGACCTTTCGATCAAACAAAATTTGAAAATCGGAAAAGATTTACTCAAGTACAAAAAATGTAGAGAACTAGCAGAGACTCGTTTTTAGTGCCCTAGCTATATCCTAGGGCTCGATCTCAAAAAAGTTTCTTCTACAAATAATTGTGCTTTCATAGACCTGCCGATTAAAAGAACAATTATAAAAATCGGAAAAGATTTACTCGAGTTATGTACAAAAAACACGTATGGCCCTAGCATAGACTCTGTTTTAGTGCCCTAGCTTAGTCCAAGGACTCAAATTTAAAAAAGTGTCTTCCATAAATTGTCGGCCATACCCAGATCTTTCAAACAAAAATAATTTATAAAAATCGGAAAAGATTTAATCGAGTTATGTACAGAAAATACATAGAGCCCTAGCAGAGACTCGTTTTTAGTACCCTAGCTAAGTCCAAGGACTCAAATTTAAAAAAGTTTCTTCCATAAATTGTCGGCCATGCCCAGGTCTTTCAAAAAAAAAATTTATGAAAATCGGAAAAGATTTACTCGAGTTATGTACAAAAGACCAAAAACCACTTAAACGGCCCTAACTCGGCGGTGACAGACGGACGGACCGACGGACAACGTTTTTATTGTTGACTCGTCATCTAAGCACCAGGATCGATGCTCCCCACCTACTCCCAGGTCGAAATTGGGGTTGTTACAAACGTCGTGGTAAACGCGTAAGGCCCCTTTTCGAAGAACTTCGCTCTTCTTACGGATCTAAAAAGACCTTAGGGGTCGGGCACATATGACGTCACGTTTGCTATAAAAAATGAGTATCCATAAAACGGTCATAACTTAGTCAAGACAGCAAATTCTGTTTATAGGACTCTGGCTACCCCCCAAACAGGGGGTGTATTTGGGGGGGCAGCCGGAGTACTATAAGCAAAATCTCTTACCAGTTTGGAGTTATAGACTTTGTGGATTTTATAGCAAGCGTGACGTCATATGTGTACGACCCCTTACTACCTTACTTAGGGCCAGAGCCCATTATTTGGGAACAAATTCCCAAAATTCACTAAACTTTCCCGAAATACCCCAAAATTTCCAAAAAAAAAATGTAAAAAATTTCCAAATAATAATTTAACAGTAAACTTTATGATGAAGGGCATCATCTCTTTCCAGACAAGTTGAAATTTTGGGTCTGCTCAGCAACATTTTTATTTTTAAATTTCAATCTTTATTAGGCTCCAATACCTTCATTTTGGCACTAACTTGTATTTTCTGCGAAGTGTGATGGCACTAGGGTAAAGGCACTCGTATAGGCACTCCTCGCGCTGAACAAGAAAGGGGTAGAACAAATGTTTTTCGTATCGGATAATGTAACTCAATGGCATTGTTTTCAACCGGTTATGAGCGTTGTGAGGAGTTGAAATCAAAATTTCCCAAAATAGTATAAAAAAAATTCCCAAATAATAGGCCCCTCCTTAAGGCCTACATGTAATGCATGGTTTTCATAGGGGATAAACCTAAGGGTAGCTAGCGCATACCGAACGATCTCCCTCGAAGCGGTGTGTGTAATAGCCGGAATGATGCCAATATGCATAACGCTGATAGAAGATAGTGAATGCCACAGACTGAAGGAAATTGACGGCCAAAACAGAAAAGAAGTCAGGTCGCGATTAAGAGTAAACTCACTGAGACAATGGCAGCGGGAGTGGGACTCCACGGACAAAGGAAGGTGGACCCATAGGCTCATTCCGAACGTAACCACATGGATAGAAAGGAAGCACGGAGAGGTAAATTTCCATTTGACTCAGTTCCTGTCGGGTCATGGGTGCTTCAGAAAGTACCTGCATAGGTGTGGATTCGCAGAGTCACCCTTCTGCACGTCATGTCGTAACGAGGAGGAAACGGCGGAGCACGTGATGTTCGCCTGCCCCCGTTTCGAACAGGAGCGATGTGCGCTGATAGCTGCGAGCAGGCCAGATATGAGTGCCGATAACATAGTGTCAGAGATGTGTCGCGATGAGGAGGTGTGGAAAGTGGCAGATGACGTGGTTGCGAAGATAATGGGGAAGCAACAAAATGAATGGAGAGAGGAGCAACGAAGAGCTGCTGAGAGAGTAAGTGCGTAAGCACAGCCCCTCCCCGAAGTAATGCCGTGAGGCGGTTCCGGGGAGACGAGAGCATGGAGAATAAGGAAGGAGGTTTTAGTTGGTAGGTCATCGAAAGATGGAATCCAACACTACCTGGGTCGTCAAACGACCAGGCGCCTATGAAGGTTTCCTCACCCTTAGAAAAAAAAAAATAGGGGATAAACATACATGAAATGCTCAACGTTCGGATGGGATAGCCAATAAAATAATTTTCTCTTAGTGACGTACAAAATTTTACGTGGTTTTGTTTTTCACAGTAGAGAAAAATTTTAGGATAATAATGTAGCGAGGCTAAGGGTATGCGTGTTAGTAAATCTCGCTAGGAGATAATTTGCAGCTTTAACTGTGAGCAGCCAAATAAAGTCTCTGAATTTATTCACTTAGGAACGCGTATATTTCAAAATTATATTTGAAAAATATATATTTTTATGTAAATGTAAATCTTGTGTCCTTTTCATAAAAATATAAAAAGTGGTCTGTCTGTAATCCTTTTGTTGTGGAATTTTTAAGTCCCACAAGTTCCCGAAGTCGCAGTCATTTTAACGTTCTCGTGAACAGCATCTTAGGAAGTTCCCTATTTTCTCTTATGCTGTTAAACGAAACTTAAAAAGTAAAGCATCAGTATGTGGTGTCATCCTAAGAGTACGTTTTTGCACGACTAATTTAATTTCATTTATAGGCAGTTGGAGTCGACAGATTTGCTTCGATAAGACTATGTATACGTGTCTGCACCCACCGGTATCAGAGAAAAGAAATCACACAATGAAAAATCTCTTTAATGTTTTGTAATTTTAAATTGAAAAACAAGTCGAGGGAGGCGAATTTATTAATAAAGGGTTTCAACATTCAAAGTATTGTTTTTTTTGTATAGAGTTGTTAAGCTAAAAACATAAATAGAAATGACAAAAGGGTTAGGTAATATTCCAAATGAAAAAAGAATCGCGTAATCTTTTTGTGGATTTTCGCCTCATAAATTTTTAATAAACTTTTTCTGGTTAACGACAAGTTGAGTGAAAGTAATTTGTTAAAAGGTACAGTTTCTTAAATTTAATTGATGGAATTGAGTGCTAATGGCATTGCTAGTGAGTGATAACATTTATATCATCTCAAAAAATCATTGAGTTTTCGCATCATTCACCACACACTTTTTATGTGTTTTCACCAAAATTGATCCCACGTTTCTCTACATTAAATTCGAATTCTTACCCCAAACTGATACTTTCTTATATTGAAAAGTAAAGTGCACAACGATAAAAAAACGAGTAATTCAATGAATGTCAACAATAATGCGGATACTTACCAACACCAACTATATAAAGTATACAAGACGGAGGCTTTTAATAACTTTGAGATACCCGAACGACAAACAAACTATTATTGGATCAATTTTCATGCAAAGCGTTATGGTGGGAGTCAGAAATTCGTATTAGTGGAACTTGTGGGCCATTCCACGAAAACTTCGTTCCCACGCTCGAAATGCTCAATAGTTACTTAATGATCGTATATAAAAGAGTGTATCATAAAGATTCATCCATTAACTTGAGGTTAAGCACTTTATTATGACTATCATTTTGTAACTACTGAGAATTTCATGCTTGAGAACGATGAGGTCTGTGGAATTGCCAAGTATGGCAACGTTGATCCGCGAACGTGCTTTTTGGATGTTTACTTAGTCATATAAATAAGCCGACGCCACGCTAAAAGCATGGATCAAACTTTATAGACCATTAAGTACCTTTCGGTGTACCATCATCCTCCTCCCTATGGTTCGTTCGTGCAGTGAATGTAAACTTACTTCTAAATCTGTGTTATTTGAAGCTTTAAATCTTCTCCTTGTGACAAGTGTTAGATTTAAAGCCCGAACAAAAAGGCGAGAAAAGCAATCACTAGAGCCTAAACAATGCAGTTACTCTTGTCGGTGTATTTCTACGCATACGTACGTCAGTCAGTACGTCGTAAGTCAGACCAAAATTACCTGAAGTTTAAATAACCTTAAATAGCCTGAATTTTTAAGTCAAGCATTTTAAACGGCAGTCGACGGGACAGGGAAAAATGTCCCACTGTATTTTCGCCTGGAATGATAATATCGTTCCCGTGACGATATTATCGCCCAGTTATAATTTCTGGAACAATATTACCATCCGGTATGATGCTATCATTTCTGTGACGACCTTGTCGCCCGGTGGTATGATATTATCATTTCTGGAATGATATTATCGACTGCTGGTGTGATAATATCATTCTCGGAACGATAACATTGCCCGCTGGCGTGATAAAATCGTCCTGGCACGAAAATACAGTGGGCGATTTTGCTGGTTCCCGCGGTCGACAAGTTCTGAGCCTTAGAAGCATGGCGCATATGTATCAATTTCTCAAACTAGAAGAAATTTCCATGTAATTTTCTATAATTTTTCACTGACTTTAATTATTGCGTTGGTCGATACACACACACACTTAGGTCCTAGTTGTTAGGCCTAGGAGTAGATCAAGGAGAAGATTTAAAGCTTCAATTAAAACAGATTTAGAAGAAGGACATTCACTGGACGAACGAACCATAGGGATGAGGACGATGGTACACCCACCTAGGGTTGCGACATAAAGACCTCACGCCGAAAGGTACTTAATGGTCTATAAAGTTTGATACATGCTTTTAGCATGGCGTCGGCTTATGTTAAAGTATACAAAATTTCGTGACGAAATTCATAATATGCTAAGCGACAAAAATTGGTATGCTTGTCATCTTAGGGGCCATTCACAAAGTACGCACGCACAAAAAGTCGGATTTTTGACTCCCGCCCTCCCCCCTGCACGCTTTTCGAGACCCCCTCCCCCCTAAAAGTACGCACGCAATTCTCATTTCATAGTATCGAAGAAATGTTGCTAAATTTTATGGTACCGCTGTTTGTGTTGCGTGCACCTCCGACGGACGGGTATACTTTGAACACAAACAAAAACATTGTATGAAACCCAATTTTTTTGTTCTTTTCGCTTTAGTGCAACGATTTTGAATATTCAAGTCGATAATCGCATCAATAACTTTATAGAAAGTATAAATTTGTGTTGGACTGCAATTTGATCTGATATACCACGTACTATAGAAGACTACAAAAATTGCTAAAAGCAATGTTGATAGTCTCGTTCGAAGTACAAAGACACTTCACCCAAACTTTCTACATGCCACCAAAGGTTCCCCTTACTCAGCGATTCTTAGCCGATGTGTTGCAAACGTGTGCGTCAAAGCATGAGCCCTCGCACATAGGGGTCGTTCATAAATGTGTATGAGGCAAGCGTGAGAGTCTAAACAAAATTGAATCAAATGTTTCCTTTTTTGCGTGACAGGGGGGAGGGGGTGTCTGAAAGTCCTATGTAATTTATAAATGGCACCATAGTACGGGTCTAAACATCATTTTCTAAATAGCAGCGAACAGACTTTTTAATTTATATTAAAGAAACTGATCTAAAATAATCTTACATTTTCAGCACATGAGTACGCCCGCTTTTGGCAAACCCCCTCCCCTCTTGCACGCTTCCGTACGCCTACACTAATCCCCCCTCCCCCCTAGATGCGTGCGTACTTTGTGAATGGCCCCTTATGCCCTTCATCATGAAATTTCACTGTCTGACATAAGACGATGTCTCACTAAACGTGTGTAAAACAATATAACTACAACTGTACGAACCAACGTAACCTGCACACGTTTTACTTCCTACGGGTACAAAACCGCCACTTAGGATATTGAATTTCTTCAACGGGATAACAAGGATATTTTTATTCTATCGTTTCGTTGTTTATATTTGTGATCACTTGACCCTAATTTGATTTTTTTTTCTAGTGTGACTCTTTCTAATAAAATATTTGTCGACAATGCGACTATCGCCTGAGTTTCTATGAAAAAAATGAGAAAGTTCATTGACAAGGAGAGATTTAATCAAATTGACTCTGTAAATATCGCCCAGATTGTCGTGTAAGCATTACAAAAAATTAAATTCTATTTAATCGGAATATGCTGATAAATCGTAACTTATGCTGGTATCTTCAATAAAATTCTTCGTTACATTATTTAAAGTTGATGTAATATTTTTCGATTATATAATTTATCACATCAATCAATCAATTTACCCTTTGTGTGCTCACACTATCACCATTCACAAAAAAATAATCACAATTTATTGGTACACCAAATTCCATCCAATCGATAAAGTAGTAAAGGGGCATGCTATTCGAAGTTCGTATAAAAAATTGTAAGTATTTTTTGAGTGAAAATGGGACGCTGCTCCACCAGAAATCAATTACATTTTCGTTGTCAAAATATTTTATCGGAAAATTTTCCAACCTAATTTGTTCGTTTGAAATGAATTATGTTTTTCATTGTTTTTGCAAATTTTGCATCCGTTGTGAGATTGAGATAAAAAATGAATATTATTGGAAATGAATGAATCCATTCGATGATGTGAAAATTTGGAAAAAAATTATTTAGCTCTTTCATAACTTGTTGCAATGTTACAAAAAATATAGCGAAAGAGTTGGAATATTTCTCTTTTTAAAATTAGGGAAAAAATCGAGAGCTTAATAGAAGAATAAGTATCCAAATTATTCCGAAAGATGTCGTTTCAGTGTAGTTGAAGATTTAAAAGATCTTTAAATTTCTCAGCACGAGCCGAAAGCGAGCTAATTAATTCAGTTTCCATAAGACCAAAAATTTTTTTTGTTTTTTTGTTTAAGGACCAACTAACAGGCCGAAGCCCAATAACAAGTCAGTTTTGGATTTACAAAATCAATTATTAAAGTTTAAAACAATATAAATTTGAAAATTGCGTTAACAAAAACAAAAAAATGAGGAATGCATTATACAAATAAACAGTTGAGAAAACAATAAATTCACCACTCAAATGTGTTTTTTACCAATTTTTTAAATGTATGTAAACTGCTCGTAAGGGTTATATTTAAATCTTGAAAAAATATGTCGTGGTTTTCTTGTATTTGATAAATCGGCGAGTTTTGCTGATAATTCGTGTTCATCCTCGGTAAGTAAAAAACTGAATTTTGCCTTGTAGACCTAGATGACTTATGAAACAAAATTTTTTGAGAAAGAGATGAATCAACATGATTGTGAATTAGGGTGGGTCGAATTTGAACTTTTATTTTTTTTCGAAACGCCTGACCCTACAAATGCTGTGTCGTAGTCCCAGAAATGTTTTATAGAACAACTTTTTTTTTTTAAATGCGATCATCCTCTGCGTCTCCTTTTAGGCGTTGTTTCATGAATTATGACATAAGCATCAATGTCTTCTTGAACGTATGCAGCTTGAAGGGAAACCTTTTAGTGCTAATTATTAGTATTCCGATAGTACTTCAAAATGCCGGTATCGCAGAGATCATCAATATGCTAATGTGGTATTGGAGGTTCAACCTCCCTTCCCGACTTTCGGTTTTCATATTGAAATTTCAACTATGACTCCACCAAAACAACGTAAACAATGATTTAAAAAAATTTCAAAGAACGTAGATAGATAGAGAATTTCATAACGAATTCAGGAAAGCAAGCCGTTTTGAAATTGGTTGACACGTGACTGACTCAGACCTATTTCAGTGTGAGCATTAGGCGAGGCATTAGGGGGTCTAAAAAATGAAAGTGTTGACAAAGTTGGCGGACTTGACCAAAAACAGACCTTTATGGTACCCTGATAAAAAGTCAATATCTGAACAATCAGATCCGAGTGGATCTAGGTAGGGGTCGTTCAACTACAAAATGTGTGAAAAACACCAAAATCAATGAAAATATAGACTTTAGCTAAATTGAACATAACAAAGAGATGATAACATTTCTTGTTAAGGGAAATCATTGAATCTTCTTCAAAACACTCCAAAGAGAAGAATTTAATGGATTATTGGTGTATACATAGAGTGTATGTGAAAGGTTCACCCGACTCGGCTGAGAGTAGTTAAAAATAACTGGCGTCGGAAATATCCAACAATGTCCTATATTTCAGCACTAGTTCGACAAATAGTAGTTTTTAGAGCTCTCTCAAACACCTTGATTGATTTCATTGCCCCTAAAAAATTCCCCTTAAAAGCGACTGAGGTATGAATTTCAATAAACTTTTTTGAGGCTGTTCGTCCCTGATTTTTTTATCCAGTGTTGCAAGAAAACTAGAAACCTTTCATTTTCCTTTATTTATTTTTTTATTATTTCAGATCGTAACTTTGAGTCATAAACACTAAACTCGGTTAGAGAAAACATAATTCTTCCATAAATTTTGGTTATGAAAATTGAAAAACATCCAAAGAATATTAAATCGTGTTTTGTCGTTTGGAAACTTTTTCACAACGGGAACAGGAACACACACATGCAAACTAAACGTTACGGTTCATTAAAAACGGATTTAGTCCGAAAAGTTTTTCAATTTTAAATTCAGAAAAATATTCTCACGGATAAGGAATACCAAGGGATTTATGGAAAATAGTCGCAGCGTTATATTGTCGAACGCAATATATTCAAACAAAACCAATATTATCTACAAATATCAAAGTTGTTTTTCTTAAATATTAATAAATTTTGAACAATTTATTATAAGACAACAATGGTATGTGTCCACTAAAGCTAAAAGAATTTTATTTTTAAGGAAATATGGTCATCGGCTGGTAGTTCGAATAAAGGTAGAAATTAGGGGTGAATCAATCTGAAGGGTCAATGTAAAGCATCTGCATCAAAGATATTTGCGTATACATTATGTGTAAGATGCGACTGTAAGGTCCATAAGAACTGAGGTAACAAAATTGAATTAAAAAAAAAGTTGTCGGTACACACACGCAGCTTGCTCAAACTGACCTTTTGAGAGATTCTTATTTTTTTCTGTGTTATTTTAAGGTACAGAAGATGGGTATATCACAGACTGGTTTGTACGTACTTGGTTCATCTCAGTAAGCAGTTAGAGGTAAAAGTGTTTAAGTGTTTGTATGTTGTGGTCACGCTTCAAAGGTTACCAGGGGTCATATTGATATTAATTGTTTTTTATATTCGGTTTACAAATAAATAAAATGAGAATTATGTAAAATGTTTTATTGCTTTTTTATGCGGCTCTTGGGTGTTATTTTGGTTTATCTACAAACACAGAAAAAATCCAATGTTTATCTCGAAAACAAAATCACAAAAATTTAAATTTCTTAAACGCAGAAGCTACTATGCACAATTTTGAAAAAATAAATTAAAAATGTACAGATTTTATCTACGAACATATCTGAGAATTAAATGAATTATTAGGGTAAATATAAATGTTGGATTCAAATTATCTCTTAGATTGGACTAATGTTAATGACATTTTTTTTTGGTTTTTTATTATCGTGGGTCAGGGCTTAAGAAACAAATAAAAAATGTGGTAGATGACAAGAATATAAATTTGAGTAATCATCAATTTTGAGAAATCATAATCATTCTTGGTTTGGGTTTGCAAGTAATTTAATTTTAACTTTGCCAGAGGTTAGTTGTAAAATTTTTTCCTTCTTTCCGGTTGTAATAATCACAACAAAAACCCTTTTTAAAAAGGAAATGTGACGCAAGTGTTCGTCCCTTTTTCCAAAACAACTGATATCAATTGGGGTGACGCGACGCCTAAAACATTGAAACTCAAAAAATTCTCTTGGAATGTTTTCATTTTTGATTAAAAAAGATGCGTCACAAATGCCGGACCCACCAACGTAATAATTTTTCTACGCTTTCAGTTTTCACACAAAAATTTGACTTTGCATAATATCTGGAGTACGGAGAGCCAAATTTTTGCGTATGAAAGCTGAAAGCGTAGAAAGATTATTACGTTGGTGGGTCCGGCATTTGTGACGCATTTTTTTTAATCAAAAATGAAAACATTCCAAAAGAATTTTTTGCGTTTCAAAGCTTTAAGCGTCGCGTCACCCCAATTGATATCAGTGGTTTTGGATGAAAAGAGGAAATAAATTTTGGAGAAAAAAAAATTCTGACGAAAAAACAATTCCGGCGAAAAAAATTTGTGGCGAAAAAAATTTGCAGCGAAAAAAATTTTCCGGTGACAAAAAATTCGGGCGAAAAAAAATTTCCGGAGTCACACAGTCCAAAAATTTTGCTCATATTTGACCCATTCCTTGTATACACTCTCACACACATGTAAAACATTCTTTTATATGGGCTTTATATGGCGCCTTCTAAGAGCCCTGGCGCCCAAACGAGCTAAGAGTCTTTAAAATATTAATTTATATCGTAAAACATTGAGTTTAGCATCATTTGAAAGATAATGAATTGGCCTATAATAAAAAACATAGAACGGACCCGTACGTATCAGAATAGATGCGGCAAACAGAGTTGATGTTACGAAAAGACTGGAACGTATTTAAGTGAACATTGCGTTCACATTAGACTGTATTGGAAATTGCCCGTAGGGCAATTTTGAAAAACCCGTACGAAGTAACGGTGTAAAAAAATTCTCCGAACGCACAAAATTGACCTCCAAATAGAGAAAAATGTTCTCCTCAATTTTGTCTACAAC
>CM055405.1:13612371-13623464 GCA_029228625.1 Pseudolycoriella hygida | reverse complement strand
GTCATCTGGAGGCAACAAAAAAAGTTTCCCCCTTACTCCCGGGTTCGAATTCGCAATGTAACAAACGTGGTAGTAAACGCATCAGACCTACGTACTTCGTACGGGTCTAAAAATAGTTTCGTGGACCTGCCCCGAATTGGGTGTCTTATGGAAGGAGAAACCCTCCCAAAATGGCGGAAAAGTGACTTTCTCGATTTTTTCCCAGTAGAAGCTTTCCTCAGAAAATTAAAAAAAATGTTTTTGATCTTTTTGTATCAATACAATATTTTGTGTGAAAGAAGATAAAAAAATAAGTTTCCTACATGCACTTGGTTGCAACTCGCCAGCGTTCGAGTAACCATAAAGAACGTAGCCAGGTGCCAAAAATATGTATATGTTAAAGGCAATAACGAATGCTATACATCATATAAATTTCAACTCGGCACCAGATTGCCTACTCAAGTTACACTACTCTTAATGTAGAGGGCAGCAGCAGCCTTGTGCCAAACCGAAATTTATATGACGCAAAATATTCCTTATTATTGTAACTTAAACTGATTTTCTGCACCACGCTGCCTTTTATAAGACTATTCATACTTGTCAAGTACGCAGCCTGGTGCCGAGTTGGAACCAGTGACGTCACAGTCTTTTGTTTTGATCTTTGAAAGCAACATTCAACGTGAAGCTAGCTTGTCTTCAGGCTAAAATATACATGTCGGACATATTTCGCAGAAAGATGTCGCAGATTGAACCGATTGAACCTAACAAGAAAACTTCTTCACACAACACAAGTCACGTTTTTGCATGATTTCTTTGCGAGAAAATTAGCTGATTTTTGAACTATCAAATGAATTCAGCTCCATTTGGTAAATTTACTAATGAAAAAAGCTGATTTTGTTCGTAATGAAGTTTGTTTCGGTCGCAACTGAAGCTAACTTCACGTTGAGTATTACTTGTAAAGATCTAAATAAAAAATTATTACGCCACTGGTTGGAACCGAGTGCACAATAGTGTACCTCCAACATTGTTAAAGAAACTTTTTTGGCACCAGGCTGCCTTCTGGAATCAACCAGAGGGTCCTGACCTTATTCGATATTCGAGAAGAAATTTTAATTAAACTTCGATTATCATCATAAAAATTCTTTTGTCGGATAATCGAAGTTTCAATGTAATTACAACAGATGGCGCTACCGTAGCTTGTTGACAGCGTCAACGCCATCGATTGTAATTACTGCGAAAAGATACACCACCCGGTCAGAAATGCAATGAATGGTGCAGCACAAAAAATATATCTCTGACATTCACATTTGTGCGGCACAGTGACGTTCATGTCTGACATGCCTAAATGTTTTAAAACATGTGTCATTGCCATGTTGATTTTTTAGCCAACATTAACACCTCGACATCTCAACCCGGTTATTGGTCACATTCCTTTCGATGGAACTTTAAACCTGAAGGAAGGTGACGCGAAAATGTGGCTAGTTCAATATACGAGTATCCACAGTCCATTTTTATGTGTTCGATGTTGTTGAACTGGATAAAAATGGATTATTGTGGATGTCACTTTTTCATGTCACCCTAAAAACAGTTTTCTGTAGCATACAGATAAAGAATTATTTTAAATAAATCTATCCGACACCTCACTGCGAAAGAGTCGGTGCCTAGCGGAAAAATATTCAAATGCCCTTTTGACGTAGAAACTGGAGCCATGAGTGGTGAAAATATTAACTAGTGAAGGAGGTTTGAATAATTAGTATTTGAAAAGCTTAATGATTGAAAAAGTGAAGTCGAGAATCGCTTGAGTAGCCATTAAAAAATCTCCCTCCTCAGGGGCTTGGGAAGATCCATAAGTACTAAAGGTGCGAACATCCATATGTGTACTCAAGGTCGAGTACACTACTTAGATTAGAGAATATTCCAAATACATGCACCCTCTAAATTTAATCAAACGTAGCCACGTGGATAAGTAGATTTTCCGAAAACCGTTGAAAATCAAAATTTTTTCATTGTAATTCGATAAAACATAAAACGAATTCCTTTTAACTATTTACACATGTCTTTGGATACACAAATTCACGAAAAAAAATCAAAAATAAAAGTGGGTACAAAATAAACGCGACTTGAAAAAAAAATCCGATTGATTTAGTGAATGAATGAGACAGTTTGGCGCTCATGGGTTATTTTCAGTTAATTTATGGATTTTCTTTAATCTGCGTTAAAAACTGTTTGGACACTCAGCTATGGTGTTTTGACAATGATGAATTTGTATCTGATATTTTGTGTGGGCTCTACAAATCGTAGGAATGTCTTTGTCGAAATGCGTTCACAGAAACAAAACAAATTTATTGTTTGAACTGTTTGCACTTAGAATGGTAACTTTATGATATTTACAATAACTTCTGAAGTGTAAAGAGCAGTTAAATTTGTTGTTTAAAAACATGGAAAACGTGCGAAGTGTTTAGTACTGACATAAATGTTGAATTTTGTTGCACCTCTATGTAAACTCAATCCTTTCGTAGGAGTCTACTATAGAAATGTTATGGTGAAAAGAACATTCTTCCCGAAACAGTCGAAAAATTTTTTGCTGGCCAATAGTGCCTCTTTTGTCTAAACTTATCTTCATCCCAAACTGAATACTAATTTCTAAACTGCAACGAAAATTTAGTCTTTTGCCCACTCACACCCATACTAATCTGGAAAGACTCTCTTCCAGACTCTATTTTTCATTGTCAAGATGACATTTTATGAAGAAAAATTTCTTTCTTTAATCTGGATAGAGTAAGGGATTAGATGTAAACAAAAGAACAATCCATTTAAGTCTCGTCAATCTCTCCACCTAATCTTTTCATTGCAATTCTTGTTTAATTTCTGGAATCAGATGCATTTCAAAATTACAGCAATAAAATCTTATCCAAAATATCTCAACTTAATGTAACACTGCATACACATAACGTCACCAAATAAATAATGCAACACTAACATTTTTGTCGGTGATTCCAAGAAAACAATGGTATCTCATAGAGAATTGTTTTACCGCGCGCTCACATAATAAGAAACAATCATAAAAAAAGCCAACAACAAAAGAAGAGAAACATTAACAACAATCACAGATAGGCACCATTCCGTAAGTATGCAACAATATTGTTACGATTCCATTTGAATTTTATCTTCGATGGTCTGTGGAGAGCATGGGTATGTCACTTCGTTTATCAAATAAAGAATTCAACACAAAGGAGGAGACAATTTTTTACAATCTATTCATTAACTGGTATTGTCCAATAAAACGGAAGCGCTGTAGCTATGGGGAATCCTATAACGAAGCCCCCAAAAGAAAAATCTGCAATTGTCACATGTTTATAGGAAGTGGCATCCGCCTCGCAGAGAATCTCATGATATTATGAGATTTTTTATTTAGTTTAGTTTATTTGCACAGTGGAACCTTCAGGCTATTATTTGGTATCATAGTTATGTTGTTTGTCATGAACCATATGAAAAACATAAATACACCATGCGGGTCTCTGAAATGCAAAATTTGATGCTAATCTTGTGGCAAGAAAGGTTAAATCTCGGTAGGACATCAAAAAATTATAGTTTCTTGTGTGCGCGCACATTTATTGTTATTACTATTGTTATGGCAATAAACTTGCAAAATAAGACAAAATCTTTTCGCTTTATTGGTCCATGTGAATATATTTGTCACACAAAACTATACGAAAAAAAAAGAACAACCGAAAATTAAAAAATTTGAGCAGAAATTGTCCTTGGAAGCATTAGAAGATTCGGATAATTTTTAGTAATTTATTATGAGAATTCTTTAAAAAGCAACTCATTGACTTATTCGTGTGAGCGAAAATTCGCTGGGAACAAACAGAGAAGATAAAGCATCTACACCGCTTGCTTATATGGCAACTAATAGTTTTCAGTTAGGGTTCTGTTGCGCTACTAATAATCCACGCAGGGCCTTTTATAACATACAAGCTCGGAGGAAAAATCCACCCCAGTCCCACCCCAATCCACCCCACTTTATAAAAATCCACCCCAGTGCACCCCAGTGCACCGCACTCATTTTCAACTTGCAAAAAATGTTCCACTCATTTTTTACTAAAAAAATTTCGCCTGCGGCGCTTTACAATGATTCTTAATATTCAGTAGTTGGGCAATTTTTAAATTTATTTTGAATTCGGGATGCCTGACGCGACGCCTACAGCGATCCGGAATAGTCCCACGGTTTTTTTTATGGAAGACTCTTTATTAAAATACAATCTTCTATCGTCATTAACTCAATTTTGTGTTTTTTAAATTTATTTCAAAGCGAAAAAAAGAAAAAAACGATCTTTTCAACAAAACCCAATTTCTGTACCCAAAATTGGCTCACCTATTGGGTCTTACTCAGCAAGAATTTGTCGCTCGCTGCGCTCGCGATTCCCTCATCTTATATTCAAAGTATTGCAATTTGAAAAAAAACTTCACCTGCGGGCGCTTGACACTATTTTTAGTGTGTTTTCCTCTTATCGAAAATTAATTGCTTCCAGCATAGTTCGTTTTATTCAATAAAATTTTCTCGCTCGCTACGCTCGCATAAGTTATTTTCTAGCTTGAAAGAAAATCACAAAGAAATTCTCGTCAATACATTATTTCACTATTTCTACTATATCAGTCCCCACACCCAAAAAAAACGTCCACAAACTACGTTGCAGCAGCTTTCAAACGAACCTTCACTCATCAAAATCGGTTGAAAATTGGCTGAGATATCGAGGTTTGAAAATGACACTTTTGTATGGAGAATAAAATTTTCTATTGTTCTGATCATTATGGAAACTTTTTTCTGATCTGTCGGTTTCTGCACTGACGGAAATATATTTTTGCATCAAATAGAATTTTGTACTTCTGAGCAGCTTTTTAACACTGCAAAAACTTGCGCAGAAGTACAAAATTCTATTTGATGCAAAAATATATTTCCGTAAGTGTATCTATCTATCTATTAATAATTTTCGATCTCGAGAACTAGACAGCCGATCTTCCTGAAATTTTCAGGAAACGTCAGTCTCGGCCCCAAATGCAAAATTTCATATGCCGCTTTTCCAAAATTCTGGAAAAGCCTTGGCATGTGGAAAAGTGGTCAATTTGAGGGTTTTTTAGGTAATGCTAAGTTTTTCGAGTTTTAGCTCAAGAGTGACAATAGCTAGAGAGTTGGTTTCTTCGGGAAAGTTATAGAGTTTGGTCAGGAGAATTTTTTGGGATCTTAAGAAAATGGCTGCCAGCAATCAAACCGGCGCCATCTGGAATTTTCCCAAGCAATAAATTAGGTTTTTTTTTTTGTTTTTTTCGAATTTTAGCTTTGGAATGACACTACTTCACTGAAAATACTTCAATGAAAAAATTGGGCCCCCATGCCGAAAATCCCCCCCAGTTCGAAATCCTTATAAAAGGCTCTGAATCCACGTCAACTGTTTTTGTCAAAGCAAAGCTATTTTCATCATATGTATAACTCGGGTCCTAATATTTTATATATTTTTGTGAAATAAAACCCTAACATTAGCAATTAAGAAAGATTTTGAATTAACTCGGTGAATAGTTTTGGAGACAATTAGGTGATATGCCAAGCTAGTAGATGCCATTCGAATCGTCAAATTATGTAATGACAGTTGAAACGGTTGAGGCTCACGAGAATGTCAAGCGGAGGTGAAAGGTTCATTCCACTTTTGGCTGTCGCACAGTATAGTTGATTAAGCCAGCAGTACGAAATTATTTCATGAAGAACCGTAATTTAGTGAAATTAGACCGAGTGTCAAACAGTAATTTTGATAAAGCTGTTGAAGTATCGTGAAGTGTTTTTTTAAAGCTTGTGGATAACAAGGTATGCATTTGTTTTAGAGATGGACACCGGTCGGAGTCTCATCATCATGATAACAGCTTTTAGGTTACACTTTCATTTTGGTTAAGACATTATTGGACATTGTTTTGTAAGAATAGTGCTTTTGGACATAATTTTGACGTGGTTATCAGTGCTTGCAACTTGTATAGTCTCATCACCCAACATAAAGTCATGTCAGGTCTAGTTTTAAGGGGTTTGCGCATTTTAGATTAAGAAAAAAGAAACATAGTTTGTGAAAAGTTCAATAAAGGTTGTAATAAGAAATTTTGACGGAATTTGGCTACTAAATTGTGTCAAAAAATGAAGTACTATTAAGAGAGTGAAGGAAATATTTTTAGTGACGTTACAGATACTATCCACAAGCTGTTAAAGTGATAGTACTTGCTTCAAAGATTATGAGCACATCGCAAAAATGTGAACTGTCAAATTTGCGGTGTTTTTTTGTAACAGAATATTTACGTAGGATAAACAACAAACTGTTCAAAATTATAGCTCATGTACTGTGAGGGGATTACTCTTACACGAATAACAGATGAATCGGAATTCAAAAAGTTTGAGTATGGAGAATGAAAGTCGCTTTGAAAAATCATCGCATTTCAAGTTCGTTTGAGATGTTACCTTCATAGTTAATCTTTTTGAATTCTGATTATTTGTGTTAGCGTCATACTTTCACAATACATAAAGCAGTAGTTTGAATAAGTTGTCATTTACGCAGAATTCCGTTCTAACACCGGATTTATGTTTTGTATCGACTGAGTGGTAAGAAACGCAAAACATCTAAAGTATACCCGATCTCACCCGATGAAATAGCATCCCAACTTATTGAAAATGCCAAATGTGTCGTCGAAGCCACGCAGAGGAAAAAAGTAAAAACGGATATCTCCGTAACCTCAGACGTGGTCAACAAAATTCTACATTCTCTGCACCGGTAACCAAAGACGAAGTGGACGAAGCAATACGGAAAGTGGAAAATGGTAAGGCTGCCGGAACCGATAACGTCTTTCCAAATTTTCTGAAAAATCTAGGCGCAGCCGCAAAGAAATAGCTTGCAAGATTTTACTCAAATATTTACGCAAACGGCCGTTTACCCAAAGCATCGAAGATGGCGAAAAACATTGCAGTTCTGAAACCCAATAAAGAGGCGCATCTGGCCAAACATAACCGACCAATATCTTTGCTCAGTTGCCGTTATAAGCTTTTCGAAAGAGTCATTGATGCCAAGATCCCAAAAGAACAAGCGGGTTTCAAAGAGCATCTGAATTGCTGCGATCAAGACCTATGGCTTACAAACTACATTGAGCTGGGATTCGAAAAATATCAAAAAACCGTTATATAGATTATTCTTAAATTGAATCCACAGAACTCGGCACAAATTCAAATAATAAAATATTAGATTAAACGAGACTCAACAAACCAGTTTTAATTTATGCCAAGAGTCTTGACCAAACCTTGATAATGGAAGCATAGCTCTCGAAACCGGTCGGTAAAAATAAAAAATAAATTGGCATAAATTAAAACTGGATTTTTGAGTCTCGTTTAATCTAATATTTTATGAAAAAACCGTTGTTGTATTTCTGGACTTGTCAGCGGCTTACAATACGGTTTGGAAACGCGGCCTAATGTATAAACTCAGTAGGAAAACACTAACGGTGGTGATGAACATGCTAAGTGACCGTGCGTTCCAAGTAGAAATCAACGGAAAGGTTAGTCGAGAAGAGTATTAAACAACGGGATACCACAAGGATCGGTTCTTGTACTGAGTATGTACCATGGACATGCCCACGACTCATTCGAGAAAGTTTGCATACGACAATGACAGTGCGTGGGCGACTCAAGCTAAAACATTTACCGAATTAGAAGTCAAAATGAACGACGATCTGGAAACCATGAATAAATATTTCAAGGACTGGAGATTAAAGCCGAACGCAGAAAAGACCGTTCACAGCCTTTTTCACCTGAGCAACCAGCAAGCAAATCGCAAACTTAATCTCTTTATGAATGGCGAGCAGATGGAATACAAGGCCAACCCCGAATATCTAGGCAACGTTTTAGATCGTAGCCTCACCCATCGAATGAACTTGGAGCGGGTCAAAACGAAGCTCAAATCACGGGTCATCCTCATACAAAAACTGGAAGGATCAACTTGAGGCTGCTCAGCAAAGACCCTAAGGATCACGACGCAAGCTATGATATCATCAAGAGCAAACTACTGCTCCCAAGTTTGGATGGATAGTGTACATTGCACATGCTAATAAAGTCGACGCTCAAATTAACTGCACATTACGAATAGTCACTAGTGCTGTAGACCCAAAAGAGGTTGATGTTAATTTAATATTTGTAGCTTGTAAACTGATTTCTGATTTCTTACAGCCATTATTTTTACAACGTGCTCTTAAGCATCGTGCCATGAAATTCACTATACTTTGACATAAGCCACGGACGCACTAAAAGCGTGGATAAGAAATTCGCCAGATATGCAAATATTTAACGCTTAAGAGCACGTCAACTGTCAAAGCGATGTTTTTTTAGAACATAATCCTGCGTAAATAGCAAAGTATTCAAATTTATAGCTCAAGTACTGTGAGGGAAAGACTCAAACACTTATAGAAGGGAGAGGGGATGTCTAAAAACACTGGAAAAAGCGGACATGTTTTATGAACAGACAGAGGAAACCGCATACAAAGCCTGTGAAAGGCTCTTATTTGAACCTCGGTACGCCCCTGTCTATGGTCAAGAGTGTAAAGAAATGCCTCAAATAAATTTTTTCATCCACATTTGGCGTTTATTGTTGAAATTGAAAAGTTCAAATTAATTTAAAGTAAAGTAAATTTGGTAGATATTTGACCCTCTCGGACATTGCTATTCTTAGCAGTACGTTTATGCAAATCCATGATTTATTGAATATTCTTACGATTTCCCAAATTGTGTGCAATTTATCCGATACGAAAGATTTATTTAAGTTCACACCAAGGAAACCTTATTTTGGTGATTTGAATACAACGATTTTATGGAGAAAGGATACAATATTTCTGTACGATTATGTCTTATTGTTATTTTTGTCATTTTAAAATTAAATTTGAATTTCAAATATCGAAGGGCAACATATACCGATGACCTTTTTCGATTATTATTTTCTTTGTCACTATTTTCGTGTGTTATACGAGGTTCGATATTCATTTAACAAATATTATTTGAATTTCCTTTTCATTAACATAAAATTCATTTCATTGAGTGTAACGTTTTTGCTGCCGAAAAAAAAAACTCGTCTCAGATAATGAATTATATCGATGGATAAATAACACACAGAGAGAAGGATCCACATAAATAGCGGTCGTAAAGCGACAATCTATTTTCAAGACAAAATTTATTATAACAAAGCAACTACGAAAAAGAATTATGTTTGAAAATAAAATCGTCTAAAAATACGCACGAATTGTTGTATAAATCAATGCGAAATAAAATTTAATTGAAAAACGAAACTCGATTTAATTATTGCATAGATACATAACCGCGCCATCATAAACATTTAATTATAGACAAAGAATTTGGCACCGAAAACCGACTCAAAACATTCCGAAACGCATTTTGACACCTCAATCTTTGTACTTCGATTGGTGTCGATTGTCATGAAAGGTTTATAAGTGGCAGAATGGTTGTATCCGCTAAATTATTTCGTTGAATTTATTTGTCAATAATTATAAATAGAATCGTTATACGGCGATCCAACTGAGGAATTTAAATTGCTCGTTACTCTTAATTGTTATTTACATGCTTGCGGGAAGTAAAGTGCATTTACCGCACTGTTTGTGACAGTGAAAACAGCGTCACATTATAGATAGATAATTGAATCTTTTGGGTTGTTCTACCGTAGTTGAACTGACACCTGGATCGAAATCCTCTGTACCACCCTTGGATCCGTTTATTTAAGTAAAAGTTATTTGTCGTAGACTGTTAACAAAATATACAAAAATATACAAAACTATACAAAAATAAGAACAATACGGTAATGAAATTGTGACCACGCGAGGCGTATTTCGATATTTGTTTGTCTTTTGTTTTGTCTTTGTCCAATCAGTGAGTTGAATTTGTGTTCCGTGCGGGTCTTTTATTGAAGTCTCTTCGTTAGCTTCAGAAATTCAGCTATTTTCCCTATTTTGGTTGCGTCCAGTATAATGTCTGGATTCTCCAGTTCAGGCTTGCCAAAAATCTTTTTTCGGAGGAGTCTGTATTTAGGGCACTCCATAATGACGTGTCTTCCCGTCTCTTCGCTGTCTCTGCACAAGCACATTGGGTCGTCGGTGAGGCCAATATTGTGTAGGTATTTCTTGAGTCCACAATGGTTTGTGATAATCTCAATCACCCTTTTAATATCGGTTCTACCGAGGTTTAGAAGCGCTTGTCTTACTGTTTTTGATGGTTTTTTAACGAAGCTTTTCGTATGCTTCGCTCCATCATACACATCCCATGCTTCTTTATGTGCCACGGACAGCCATTCTTTTACTAGGCGCTTCCTTGTGTTCATGGATATCCCGAGCTTAGGTTCGGGTCCTAATAAAGGTTGTTCTGTGCCCTTCCTCGCCACTTCGTCCGATATTTCGTTTCCAGATACATTTTCATGTCCTGTTACCCACAACAGTGTGACCTCATTACGTGTGCCTAAGTCATTCAGCCTCATTTTGCATTCGTGTGTCAGTTTTGACTTTACTGTACAGGAACACAAATCTTCTATGGCTGATTGACTGTCTGAGCATATGAATATCTTTTCGTTTGCGCAATGCTTTATCTTTTCGTTTTCGCTTAGTTTCAATATTGCAAATACTTCTGCTTGATGGACTGTAGCATAGGTTCCCATTGGGACACTTTCTTTCTTGAGCCGTCAGTATAATAGCTAATGCCATTTTCCGGAAGGAGGGTCTTGCTTTCGCTTAACCACATTTCCCTGTCCGGTATATACCCTATAAATTGGTCGTCCAGCATCAATTCTGGTCTCATTTGACCGCTTGGCATTAGTAGTTCTTCTGATGTGACTAAGTTCCGAATAGTAGTATGACCTTTGTCCAATATCGGTTGCCAACAGTTATTTATATCTAAGTTAAAGGAAACATTGAAAGCCGTTGCTTTGATAAAGAGATTTGATGGTGCAAGGTCTAGCAAGGTTTCCAGTGCTAGGGTAGCCACTGTGTTTTTGACCCCTGTCATGCAAAGGCATGCTAGCCTTTGTAACTTCTCTATTTTCTCC
>CM055405.1:13593432-13611871 GCA_029228625.1 Pseudolycoriella hygida | reverse complement strand
CGCTACCCGGAAAGTGGATTTCTAGTAGATGCCGAGCCGTTTCTTTACTATCCGACGTAAATTGTCCGTCTAGCTTTAGAAGGGATCCCACTTGAGCAGTGGAGTCTTTGGCCAGCAATTTGTGGATTTTTGCGAAAGCCGGTATCGAGTGTGCTTCCTCTAGGAATCTCCTCTTGCTTTCCTCCTTTAAGTCTAGTTGTTTTTTGTTATATTCCCTGAGAAGTTTCCTGTACGTTTCCTTGTTAGTTTCTTGTTCCCTGTTAGGTTTCCCTACCCTATTCCAAGCTTTCCGTAGATCTTTCCTCAATTGGGTCAGTTTTCATTCCAAAGAGGTCTACCGGTTGAGGGTTTGGGATTGATGAGCGGACATGATTTCTCATAGGCATTCTTCATTGCTGACGTCAGTTCCCCGTTTACTCTTTCTAGCTCTTCTATCGTGGTATACCTCTCACTATATTTCACATTTTGCAGCTTTTGCTTAAGTGTGGAACGGTACGCCTCCCAATTTGTTTTTCTCGGATTTCTGAAGGGTTTCCCACTTGGATAATTCCCTTTCAGACTAAACTTAATGAGTTTGTGATCCGACAGAGTTTCATCATTCGTTACCCTCCAGTCAAGTATGAGTTCAGACAGCGAGTGAGAGACGAAAGTCAGTGTCACATTATACGAACGTATAACAATTATTTTAATAACAAGCAAGAAAATCGAAAATGGCAGCAATAGTGAAGTTTGAGGCAAGTGACGAAAAAATGCTAAGTGAGTCCCTATTCCTTTAGAACTCCGATCTGACCTTATGACTTTGAAGTCAATTGCAAAAATGTGAACTGTCAAATTTGCGATGTTTTTTCAAAATAACAAATCATTCAAATTATGCACTGTGGGAGGATGACTCATACACTAATAGTAGATGAATTAGAATTCAAAAAGTTTGAATAAGAAGGACGAAATGTGCTCTGAAAATCGTCATTTGCGATGTTATTTCAGAGCAAATTTGCACCTTCATTCTTAAAGTTTTTGAATTCTGATTCATTGCATTAGAGTCATGCTCTCACACTACATGAGCTATGATTTTGACTAATCATGCCCGCAGCGGTAGCGGAGGGCGTGACGCAGTTCCCACACTCCAAAAAAAAAACGTCCACAAACCCAAAAAAACTCCATACAAAAACATTTGGGACAAGGAGCCATATATAGGCGAACTTTTGAGTTTTTTCCCCTCGCACCTCTCCCCCTCCAAATTATTTTGACTTTTGTTTGCGCAGTCTTTGCGATGTTTTTTCAGATCAAATTTTGACACTAATTCTCAATAATTATATATTCTGATTCAAGGAATCTATAAAAGGATGTATTATGCAAACAGTAGATGTTTCGGAATTTAAAATTGATGATCACTGCCTTAGAAATATGCAATGAAAAAACATCGCAAAACATAGAACTGTCAAAATATCTGACACGCTCTTAAACGAATTAGGAGTGCGATGATTTTTCTGAGCAACTTTCAAGTTTCGTACTCATACTTTTTGAATTTTGATTCATATTATTCGTGTAAGAGTCAATCCCTCACGGTACATTAGCTATAATTTTGAATAATTTGTTATTTACGCAATATTCCGTTCTAAAAAAAACATCGCAAATTTGCTCTTGAGAGCACGTCGTAAAAATGTGAGCAGTCAAATATGCGTGTTTTTTAAGAACAGAATAATGCGTTTCATTATAGCTCAGGTAAGTATGAATGTATATTATATTGTATAAATTTACTCTGAAATAACATCTCAAACGAACTAGGAATGCGATGATTTTTCTGAGCAGCTTTTCAGGTTTCATACTCATACTGTTCTAAAAAAAACATCGCAAATTTGACACTTCAAATTTCTCCAACGTGTAACCGGATTAGTTATGAAATGGAGTACCAGTCAATAAAATTGAGTTTGTTGTAGGCATTGTCAAACTTTTGCATGAAAGCTTTGACATTCCCTTCAAATGACCAGTTTTAACAGTAACAATTTCCGTTTTATTTGAATTACTCACCTCAGGGAACCCCAATGAATAGTTTTATTGAATGTGTCTTTCTATGAAATATATATTTAAGAAGTTACGAGTATGAAATTTATAGTAACAAACGATTTTATTTCGTCTTTCTAGCGTTGAAATACTTAATTTGAGAATAATTATCCATCATGACTGCATATTCGTCATAAATCTACTCTCAAAGTCCCCTTTTAGAAAAAAAAAACATTCAATAAACTAACCAGTACTGACCCCGCAATGACCTTTAACAGAAAGTTTTTTTTCTCCATCGAATCAAAAGCAGTTTTCAGATTGAAAAATTGTGTTTATATAAGGGATTTGCATTAGATAGTATACGACGAGAAAGCGAATTTTTCTATTCTCGTTTCGGGGCGCACATTATGAAAAATAATTTGAAGACATATACTCGAAGCAATAATTTTCGTATAATAATTTTTTTTTTATTTCAAGTTTCCAGATTATCCGGTTTTCTATAAAAAATCAAGTTGCTTGTCCAAGACAACAAGACAAAATGTGCATTGAATTTTCCCAGGGTGGTTGATATGATATTAGGCATTCAATTTACGAAATCAAGTTATGACTTATACCGATGTAGACGTGTAGAAATTTTGCAAACACTCACATAATCCAACGTTATATCCGTCAAATGAATAAAATTTCCTGAACAATGAACATTGTCGGATTTTTACCAAACACATCAAATTCTTAGACATATTTATTACAAAAGTATCATTTTTAAGAACCTTAATATGGCTTGATGGATCATAAAATCAACAAAGCATTGTTCTCAATAACATAATGCGAAGGATACGTTTCGAAAAGTATAGTTATTGAATGGACTTATATTTCCTTAGACTTTTAACAAAACATCGGCATCTTGTAATTAAAATTGATTTTCAGGAAACTATTGTAACTTTTGACAAACAGTTTGGAAAATAATAACGAATCAGATGTTACATAGACCCGTACGATTTGCGACAAAGCCCTAAACGTAAAAAGTTTTTTACATTTTCAGAAGTGGACGAACACATTACCAGACATAATAACTCAATGAGGAAAAGGGTAAAAAAAACGCTTCAGCAAAAATCTCTTATTCGAAATACTGCAGATATCATTGACTCAATTGCAGGGGTTTAGGATGGTCCATAAAAATTAAAGATTCGAAGTTTCTATGGGGCCGAAGCGATTAAGGGGGCTCCAAGAACGAAATCAAAATTAACACTGTAGCTTCTCTTTACTCTTCACACATGACATATTTGACATATAAATGTAAAAAATATTTCGACCATTTGGGCGGGATACATCTGTTCTAGTGAAATTTTTGAAATCTTACTCAAATAGTTGCTGAATAGTCAAGTTTTAACCTTTTGATAAAAACTTCTCGCGATAATTTGGTGCAATATGTGAATTGAGAGGCTATTTACTTACTTTTAGGACTCTTTATTTTTTACCACTCGAATCATACAGTAGCCCACCATGCGGTAATATTTTTCAACGTTCCCACTCTGCTCCCAATTCTGCTAAAACTTCTCCATTTTAAATCATACCCCTTTTTCTAAGTTCCACAAAAAATAAAACATTTCACATTGAAACAAACCATCATAATGTTTGTGAAAATATATTTACAAAGATAATATGATAGCAACAAAAGTAGTATGCTTCCTGCGATAAAATTGCGTTTAAATATAGAACAGCAGATCATTTCAAGGTTTTTGTCAGAACGGCGGCCCAAACTTTCATGAAAATTTAGTTCTTTTTATTTAAATGAAATATTATATTTGACCGATAAATTAAATCAATATTACCGATTTAAAGTAATAAATGACCGATAAAACAGCTACCAATAAAAAATAATAAAGTACCGATAGAAATGTTGGTAGTACCGATAAATTTTTACCGATAAAAAGTGATATTTTAGGTAGTTTTTCACTTTTTATCGATAGTTTATCACTTTCTATCGGTAGTTTATCATTTCTTATGGTTCGTTTATTATTTTTTATCAGTCGTTTATTTTTTTATCGGTCAAAAATTACTTTCTGTCGGTAAAATATTATTTTATATCGGTCAAATGCTATTTCTTAGCGATTAAATATCATTCAAGCAAAACAATCGATAACCCTGATATTGAAAAGAAAACCGGCCATATGCGTTTCTACCTGGACAAGGCAAGCAACTAATTTTTTTTTGAAGATTTGAATACAAACAAAGAACACGCTTACTTAAAATTCACTAGAGTGAGATAGGCACAAAATTGAACACTTTGGCAATAGCACACAATTAAACGTTTCGGTCAACATTATACCATTTAGTGAAACAGTTTATGTCCCTTCGATGTTATTTCGCAGGTGGTCTAAACTAAACTCCATCGAAAATCTTCGAAAGAAAACACTTTGAAAACTTGACCAATTTTATGCGAATCTTCATAAAAAATGCTTGCCTTGTGGAAACGCAAATGGCCGGTTTTCCTTTCAATATCATTTTTTTCAATAGAATCGCCAACTCTTTTGCCTTATAGAAAATATTTATGAATAAAAAATTATATTTAACCGGTAAGAAATAACATTTGACCGATAGAAAATAATATTTTACCGACAGAAAATAATATTTGACCGATAGAAAATAATATTTTACCGACAGAAAGTAATTTTTGACCGATAAAAAATAATAAACGAACGATAAGAAATGATAAACTACCGATAGAAAACGAAAAATTTTCGATAAAAAGTGAAAAACTACCTAAAATATAAAAGGATTGCAAAAATTTCAATCGGATAGCGCCACGCCGAAGGCGTTGGCTCTATGCTACCGTCGTCAAAAGAAAAAAAAATTAAAGAAAATCAGCGAGGAAATAAAATTAACGCCAAAATAAAACAAAAGATTCGCTGTGATTTGTTTAATTTTGTCGCTAATTTCATTTTTTTTTTGGCGAAATTCGTTGAAAATCTTCGCTGACAGCAGTATTATGATTGTAATGATTTTGTGTTTTTTATTAACGCATTTTGAGCATTCCACTTCAAAATAGCCTACTGCGACTATAGATTCCTTTTACTTTACTATGTGAACTTCAACGCATTTGCCCCTTCCTTCCGTAAGAGCCTAAAAGTATATGAGTCTTTATTCCATTGATGTCAAAGTACCATTCAGCTAATTGTATCACTTTTGTCTGATCGTTATGTATTAAATTTCGAAAACCAGAAAAGACACTTTAGCGAGCACAACAGCTCTATAAACCAACAACGTACACACATACGATATTGTGAAGATGGGGTTGTTTAAAAAATATATTTGCTCTTACAACTCATAGACATTTGACCCAGATTCTGGGGTCCATGATCTTTGTATGCGTACACGTAAAAATCTTGATTTATAATCTTCCACAGCAAGAGGTTAAATAAATGTTTAACGTTTAACGCGAACTTCCATCAAAAAATGACGAAGTAGTTAAAATAAGGGATGCTTGTGATTGATCCTTTGAGAGAAAATTATTATTTTCTATTCATTAACAATGGCTAGTTATTTGAGACTTTTTAAATGAACTTGTTTTTAGTTCTTCTAGTCAGCGTGTAAGCTTTATATGATACAACTTGACATGGTACACACAGTTCAGGTTTTTGATGTTTAAATATATTTTTTTTCACTAAACTTTGTGCGATTTCGTTGGCACCGTTAATTTTTGAAATGATATGTTGTTACACAAGAAAATTTCATTAGGTTTTTTTTTTGTCGCTGATGTGAAAGGTCATTAGGTGCTGCGAACACAGATCATATCAAGAGTGTACAAATTGGATCTTTTGAACCAATTGTCATGTGAATTGTAGCGTTTCGTCTTCGCTCTAAATACGAGGAACAGTTTTTTTTATTGTTTCTCACGTATTTTGAAATTAGAAAATAACAATTTCTTGTGAAATTGACCTAAACATGTTTGTGACATGTAATAATGTGTGACACCTTAAAGTGAAGCAATCATTATGAACTGTAACCCTCCGCTGAGATGTTCAATGGATTCTAATTTTCTTTTCTTTTTCAAAAACACGGGAAATGAGAACAGCCTGAGATGAGATTCATTACTTATGAAAAGACTTTCTTGTAACTATAATCGTCTGAAAGGGAAACGTGAAATCGTACGAAATTCAGCCAAACTTGCTGGACGCTATCATTTCCTTATGTATAGGAAAATGAGTGAAAAGTTTGTGTAACAGTTCCTCTTATTGGTTGATAAAGTAATCAATGTGTGGTGGAAGAAAGGGTGGTAGTGACCTTTCGACATGCGCAAAGATTAAAATATTCCTCTCGCATTTATATAAAGTTTGTAAATACAGGTCAGTACATTAAGTGAAGAACAGCTTGTAGATTAAAAATGTATGTATAGCAATTGGTCACTCCACTCTATGGAATTATCTATCTCAATGGAAATAAGTTGCCTCAAGGAACTTCCATCGTTGTATTTTAACGTTTAACGTTGTATAATGAAACAAATCGTCATGACGGCAAAGCAACTAGAATTGAGAGGCATCAGGTGTGATTTGATATAAAAACTTGAACGGCAAATGGATGAATGTCGGCGATGGCTTATTGATTGTGTTTTTTTTTTTTGAGAAGGCGGGTGCAGTGCCATTGAAAGTAAAAAATAAGGCGGCGAAAGTCCGTTCAATCCAAATTTACTTTAGGTGACGCGACGCGACGGTAGGGTATCGACAATAATGTCATGTCATCTGTCATGTATCGTCATATGAAACGACTACTGCAGTCATAAGGAAAAAAACTTGGGGATTCATTTCAAATTCTTGAAAATCTTCGCTGATTTTTTCTAAGTTTTTTCCTCATGACGGCAAAGTTTGTCCGATGAAATTTCAAATCTACAATCATATAAAGAAAACGTTGGAGCTTATTCATTCATTGGTATTGTCCAATAAAAAAATTATGCTGTAGCTTTGAACATTAAGTTGACTGTTGTACATATGAAATATTGATGCTATAAATGCTAAAATTGTCCGCCACTTTTTATAGCTGTGAAATATCGCCAAAGTCAAATCGCAAAAAAAAGACAAGAAAAATCGCAAAAAAATGTGTTTGTTTATTTAATTATGATTTCATTGAAGGCAACTAGGCCTATACAAAAATCTCTCTCAAATTATCAGTCATGTAAACAAAAAGAAGATGAAATACTATGAGCTAAAATAAACTAAGTGAGTAAACGATGCAATCGATTTTTATCCTAGTATTACAGTATGAAATTACTCAAGATTTCTTAATATATCATAGCGTAGGGGACTTCAGGTTAAAGTTGTTCTTTCAGATGTTTGTTCAAAGCTGACTTAAATCGTGTCAAATTGTCAATGCATTTTATATATGTTGGAATTTGGTTGTATAAAGAGGTGCCCTTGAATATCATATTTCTAAGTCCAAAGTTGGATGAGATGCCTTGTTGTCTAATCTGTTTTCGACTTCTCGTTGGGAAACTATGCACATCTGTTCCATGTATCAATCGGAAAGAGTTTTTAATGAAACCGTGCTTAATTTTATAGGTGAATAGAACTAGGTTGAAGGAGATAACCAGATGTAGAGGTAATATGTTACCTTGGTAAAGATTCGAAATTGGTGTACGGTTGCTTTTTCTAAATATGAGTCTGAGAATGCGATTGGTAAGTATGGTTATGTCCTCAAGCAGGTATTGGGGGGCATTGCTCCATATAACATTCAGGTATGATATATGTGAGTGACCGAGAGCTAAGTAGAGGTCGACAAGAGTTTTTACGGATACTATGTTCCTGATCCTCCTTATTATACCACATAACCTACTCAATTTCGATTTAACCAATTGGATATGGTGACTCCAAGTGAGCTTGGAGTCAATTATCAGACCCAGGTAAGTAAACTCGGTAACTTGGTTAATGGTTTGTCCAGTGCACGAGAGACTGAATTTTCCTTTGCCGAATAATATAAATTTAGACTTCTCGGCATTCATTACCACGAAGTTTGACCTCAGATAGGACTGGATCAGGATCAAATCGTTTTCCATCGCCTGTTTTCCATCGCCTGTTTTAGATCGTCATTGTTAGACTTCGCGTATTTTACTGCTGTGTCGTCTGCGAACAGCTGAAGCTGTCCAAGAAGAGCGAGCGAGAAGATGTCGTTTATGTAGTCCGAGTCTTGAGCCTTGTGGTACTCCGCATTTAACTTCTCCTATTTGGCTTCTTGCTTGACCGATTTCTACATATTGCCTCCTTCCAGTAAGATAACTTTCTAGGAGAGCGGCGGCAAAAGTCGTTAGATTTATTAGAGCTTTTATTTTCATAATGAACCTGTGGTGACAAACATAGTCGAAAGCTTTCTTCAAATCAATTCATTCCCTTATCTTTATTTTGGAATATGAAGTCTAACAAATTCGCTGCCGCTGCCATCGGGTTCGAGTTTTTCAGGAAGCCAAATTGAAATTGATCGAAAAATTTTATACTATCTAAGTGGGAGAACAGTTGATCGTAGAGTACCCTTTCAACTATTTTAGATGGCGTGGGCAAGATTGAGATTGAAATTGAAAGGGTAGTTACTGACAGAGGTCTTCGATTTACTTTTATAGATTGGAATTGTACGAGCCAATTTTAGACAACAGGGATAATAACTGTTGTCAATTATATAGTTGGTCAGAGCGAGAATACCGGGTAGAAGTTGCTCGTGACATTCATGAATGAGTTTGCCTGATATGTCGTACGCGTCTAGTGTATTATTATTCTTGATGCTCCCTATATAGTCCGTCATTGAATCGATGTTGCTGAAATCGAATGGAGGGCTGTCAAAGGTCCTCCGTTGGAACTTGTCAGTTACAGGTGAATAAGAGAATTCACTCCCTATGGAGAGAAAATAGTCATTGTTCGCAATAGGGGTTGGGTCTGAAATGAGCTGGCTATCATCATTGATGAGATTAAACACGGAGGCCTTTTTCTTGCTCCTATAATTCGTCATTATATCCCCAATATTATTATATTATTATGTCTTTCTACCGTCGTTCCTACACTTTCTAAACTCATTATCATAGTATCGCTTTCTGTTGTATTTTATCAATGATTTAATTTTTTTTACAACTTCACGGAAATTGTTTTGCAGATGTACATTATGTGGGTACAGGTTTTTCAGATTATAGAGTCGTTCTCTTTCCTCGAACATTTTACATACTTCCGTTATAATATATGGCTTCACGTTGTTAGTGTTAATAACTTTACTTTTGGTAGATCTATTTGTCCCGGCTATACCCTGGAGGGCTTCAAGTACTGTATCATAGTCAACAGGATCATTAATTATATGGGTCGATGCGCTCAGTTCGTTCCGAATTTTATCGTAGTTTGTGATGCTATATTCAATTTTATATTTCGGTAAACAAATGGATGTAACGATTTGCAAGAAAATGATCTCATGATCACTTATCGAATTATCCAAGATTGCCATATGATAGCTTAATGTGTAGACATTGGTCAAAACGTGATCTAGCAAGGACTGGTATTGACCATTTTTATAAGTGTACATTTGGAACGAAGTGCTATTCAGAATGGTGAATGCTTGAGAGGAAGTTAAATTTCTATATTTGTTGACCTGGAGAGAGCCTTTATCATAAAGTTCGAAATTTAAATCACCAATAATGATTGTTCTGTCAAGGACTTCAAGAAACGAGTCGAAAAACTCAAAAAATGTTTCATAATCGATTTTTTTATCACCAGTTCTGTAAATCCCACTTGAAATTTATACTGCGGTATGTTCACTACAAGGAAATTAGATCTGCTGTCACCATGGTGTGATACATATTCTGACCTTATATCGCTTCTAACGTAAATGCTTACCCTTCCACCTGCGCGATTATCATTCCTTGAACAATGATACGCCGTGAAGTTTTTGATATTAAATAAGGGTTCGTCCCCTAATTCCAACCAAGTTTCCGCGAGAATGATTACATGCACATCTTTCTTAGTACCGAAAATTTACTCATTTACTCATGTAAATCTTTGATGGTGGTCCTTGGATTCCGATGTTGTTGGTATTCATATTTTTGTTTCTTTTCAGCTGGAGTATTGTTTTTTTTTGTGTTCGTACTGTCCAGCTTCACTAAAATTTTTGAATGTGGTGTTCCATTTCCTGTATTTTTTAGCCGAAAGCACGATATGACGTTATCTTTTGATGCCTTAAAGCCGATGAGCTCGAGTAACGATGTAACTATTGACTCAACATTCTCATTGGCGTGAAGTGGAATTCCAGAAATTGTTACGTTTCTGTTCAAGCTTTCTTGGGAGAGATCATTCAGCTGTGTATAAACGTTCGAGAAAGCTTCTTCATGTGTTTTGACTACTTGAACAACATCATTTATTTTTGCGGAAGTGAGCTCCAATTTTTCTTCAGTCGCAGTGGATATGATTGATATTTGGTTTTCGAGATTGGAACGCACTGAATCTATCTTTTTTTCTAGGGTGCCAAGGCGTTGTTGAATTGTGCTTGTTATTCTAGTTTCCGATTCTGCACTCAGTTGATTGAATAGACTTAGCAGTTCAGGATTCGACTTAAAGGACGACGTAATGTTTTCTTCAGCGGCAGCTTTTCTCGTTTTCGGTGGGGTTCTATCCATTGGCATTGTTAGAGCGTTGAGGTTAGTTCCCTTTTTGAAAAATGTGCTTATCGCTGTTATATGATTATTGATTGTCCCGAAAATCTTTGGAGCACTAATAGTTTTGAATTTTCAGTTGATAGAAGTTTAACGTCAAACTTTGTTCCAATTCCTTATTCGAATCGACTTCTAACAAAGGGAGAACAATGACTTTGGTGTGTCACGCTATTCATATTTTTTAGCTCGACAAAAAATGATTAATTAGACTAATAGCGTCTATGCACCTTGTGTTTTTTATATTCGCACTTGTTTAAATTTTATTTTATTCACATTTAGCAACTGGATCGATTAATAATCTCGTGATATCTTAATTTTTCTGCAGGAGCAATGATAAAAATGTTTTACTCAGACGCCATATTTGTGGTGTGTTTTTTTAGTTTCTTGGCGATATTTCACACTTTAGCGTTTTTTCTTGGAAAGAGACTATTTGCACAATGTGCAAATAGTCTCTTCTATATATTGTTGGCTATTTGCACATTGTTATTCGCCATCTCGTTCTTGTGACATTTTCTAAAAGGAAATATTCTCTATATTGAAGAGTCGTATGTAAATGTTTCTCTATAAGGATTTGTTGAGTGTTCAATATAACACTTTGCAATGAATCAAGAGCGTGAACTTATCAGTAAGTACTTCTTCTCACTGAAGGAGTCTAACAAAACTAGGGAACATTTCCTTCTACGAAATTTCACAGTTTTGTTAGTCAACTAGTTTTTGTGACATTTCATAAAAGGAAAAGTTTAAATTGTAACAAATTTTACATTCTTGAAATAAACAATTTTTACAAAAAAAAAAGGAAAAGTTTTTCAACTTCGTTAGCCACCTTGTTTTTGTGATATTTTGTAAAAGGAAAAGTTCCCTAGGTTCGTTAGCCAACTAGCTTTTCGTGGCGTTTCACTAAAGCGCAAATTCCCTAGTTTCGTAAGCCACCTAGTTCGTTGCTTAAAAGGAAAAGTTTTCCAGCTTCGTTAGCCGCTTGGTTTTTGTGACATTTCGTAAAAGGAAAAGTTCCCTAGCTTCGTTAGCCACCGAGTTTTCGTAACATTTCTTAAAAGGAAAAGTTTTCCAGCTTCGTTAGCCACCTAGTTTTTGTGACATTTCGTAAAAGAAAAAGTTCCTTTGCTTCGTTAGCCACCTAGTTTTCGTGACATTTCGTAAAAGGAAAAATTCCTTTGCTTCGTTAGCCACCTAGTTTTCGTGACATTTCGTAAAAGGAAAAGTTTCCCAACTTTATTAGCCACCTAGTTTTCTTGATATTTTGTAAAATTAAAAGTTCCCTAGCTTCGTTAGCCAACTAGCTTTTCGTGACGTTTCGTTAAGGCGCAAATTTCCGAGTTTCGTAGGCCACCTAGTTTTCGTTACATTTCTTAAAAGGAAAATTTTTCCAGCTTTGTTAGCCACCTACTTTTTATGACATTTCGTAAAAGGAAAAGTTCCCTAGCTTCGATAGCCACCTAGTTTTCGTAACATTTCGTAAAAGGAAAAGTTTCTTTACTTCGTTAGCCACCTAGATTTGTGACATTTCGTAAAAGGAAAAGTTCCCTAGCTTCGTTAGCCACCTAGATTTCGTGACATTTCGTAAAAGCAAAAGTTTTCCAGCTTCGTTAGCCACCTAGTTTTTGTGACATTTTGTAAAAGTAAAAGTTCCCTAACTTCGTTAGCCAACTAGCTTTTCGTGAGGTTTCGTTAAGGCGCAAATTTCCTAGTTTCGTAGGCCACCTAGTTTTCGTTACATTTCTTAAAAGGAAAAGTTCCCTAGCTGCGTTAGCCACCTAGATATGTGACATTTCGTAAAAGGAAAAGTTCCTTTGCTTCGTTAGCCACCGAGTTTTCGTGACATTTCTTAAAAGGAAAAGTTTTCCAGCTTCGTTAGCCACCTATTTTTGTGACATTTCGTAAAAGTAAAAGTTCCCTAATTTCGTTAGCCCTCATGTATATATGTATGCACAAATACAAATACATGTCATGTACATATTACAAAATTGATGTCGGCTATTTGCACACAGTGCAAATAGCCAACAATATATAGAATAGACTATTTGCACAATGTGCAAGGAGTCTTTTCGTTTTTATTGGCACAACCTCATATTTTGGCGGTTTTTTCCTGGCGAAAAATGATGAAACGCTAAAAAATATCGCCAATTTTTTTTTTGTGATATTTCGCGACTATCCCTTTTTATACCTGTACAGAATGTCGACTTTAACGACAACAGTTGGAGGCAGTGCCACCAACACTAAAACAAAAGTTGTCAACTTTTAATGTGTACAAGTGTACATACTAGCGAATGGTTCGGATTTTAAAATACAATTCATTTACGTATGTCAATGTCATAAACACACGAGCAAGCGTTTGTAAACCATGAAAAAGAAATGAAGAAATTTTCGAATCGTGATTTGTTAAATTGATAATTTCAATTTGAATTTAGTGAACCTGAATTGTTTCAAATCTAAAATAACTTGCCTTAAAATCCGAACCAGATATTTGCCTTTCGCAGAGTCGAACTAGCCATACCCAACGACTCTAGGATCATTTGTGTGTTTCTTACCCCTGTTTTCCACTGTCATACAACATGACTTGCAATAATATTTGATGGTGTATGCTGACATAAGAAAATGCATTAGGAAAGGTAAGCCAGGTTTTCTATCACCGCACCGGTAAAACCCCTAATACAGATTTACCGATTACTGGTAACGGTACTACGTAGGAATTATCATGAAATCCTACTTTTAATGGAAGAATTTGTACTAATTTCTAAAACTAAAAGGGTTCACCATACTAAGTTCAAAGTATACTGCCGTCATAAGGAAAGAAAAACTTAGAGAAAATCAGCGAAGATTTTCAACGAATTTCGCCGAAAAAAATCAAATTAGCGACAAAAATAAACAAAACAATCGCCGCAAATCTTTTGTCGTTAATTTTATTTTTTCGGTGAATTTCGTTGAAATTCTTCGCTGATTTTCTCTAAGTTTTTTTTTCCTTATGACGGCAGTATAGACCAGAGGCGTGACGGCGTGACAGTCTTTTGTTTTGATATTTGCAAGTAATATTCGACGTGAAGTTAGCTGCAGTTGCGACCGAAGCTAACTTCATTGCAAAAAAATCAGCTGATTTCATTCAGAAATTTACCAAAATCAGCTGACTTCATTGAAAAGTTCAAAAATCAGCTGATTTTTTTGCAACTGCAGCTAACTTCACGTTGAATATTACTTGCAAAGACCAAAACAAAAGACTATCACGCCCCTGGTATAAACACTGATGGATGATACACATTCGTTCTCAGTCGTTTGCACGAAATAGTTGAAGTTGACAGACGTTTTCTTTACAATGCTTGAATGAGTTTGAGGAATTATGTGTGTGTTGGTCTGAGCGACTCGATTTTTTTTTTCAAATCAATTGTATTTAACAACAAAAACGCGTACCCAGTCATAATTGATAATTTTCAATAACCAAAACGACCATTCCTGTTTGTTGACAACTTTTGAAATGTGAATATTGGTAGCTCTGGCACAAATTGAAACGATTTTACCTTTTAACCAATTCTGCATATTATATACCACGTGATCTGACATTAAAATTCGTGATTGGCTTGCTGTCACATTTTCTCATTTCGTGTGTACTGTGTCATCTGTGAGAATCCACAGTTTCACGCGTGTACACACTTTCCATCATTCTGTAAATCAGTGTTCATTTGATAATGGTAAGTTTAGCTCCATTCCCTCCATTCCTTACAAACGTTCCAAGTGCACCATCATTAATGACAAAAAATGTAGCTAAGACAATATTAGAAAAATGAATTCTCCTGAAAGTATGGACTCGTTTCTATATAGTTTCACTTGAAAGGGTTGACATTTCGCTCTGTGCAAAATGTCAGGAATTGATCCTTTCCAAGAATAAAAATGATTAAAATTGGAAAGTCTATAGATTTTATAGAATGGTCCGATCATTCATGGCAACGCAAGTGCGGGCCTGAACTTTGGTATTGATTGCTAATATAGAAGATGAGGAACAGGTTTCTTGTTTGTGGATGGAAAACGATGCACTCATACGAGTTGATCATTGCATTGTTGCTTTCCGTGCAAAATAAAAATTAACAGAAATGCTGTCAATAATATTTTTCACAAATCTAAATTAAAATTGTGCATTGATCTTTTGGTGAAACAGAGTGCGTAGAGTTAAACGTAGTGAATATTTTATCCCACTTTTGTGTTCTACGACTGTGATGGCGAAGAAACAAAAAATTTTAATTAAAAACAATATGTTGAAGTTGTCTCGTTTCTGTCTCTTGGTTGGAATAATTTTTCAAAGTAAAATTATTGAAGTGTGTGGTACAAAATGCGGGTCAATTGATGTGCTTGACCCTCGGATAACAGGTGGTAGTGAAACACATAGAGGAGAGTGGCCTTTTTTAGCCGCACTTTATTACCTCGAACAGCTAAAATTTTTTTGTGGAGGAACTTTAGTAACAACCAAACATGTCCTTACAGGTGGGTGAACGTTCTTTCAGAAACTAGAAAACATAAAGCATTTCAGTGATTGCACTCGCTTCGCTCTCAACTAAAATTAAAATTTCAGCGGCTCATTGTGTCCAAAATAAGGATTCTTCACTGAAACTAATAGCCGATGATGTTCTAGTTCTTCTCGGAGCTTTTAACCTAGCGATTAGAGAGAGGGGTGTTATCCAGAGAGAAGTTGATCATATTTACGTTCACCCCGATTGGAAAGTATACGATGATAAATACGACGCAGACATTGCCATTTTCGTTCTTAAAGGAACCGTGCCATTCACAAATTACATTCGCCCGATTTGTATGCCAACTGGTGATGTTAACCTTAACGGTGTTGGAGGGTCTATTGTTGGTTGGGGATTAGCGAATAAGGTTACGCCTAACTTGGCCTTTCCGAAACGTGCATTTACTAAAGCGTTAAATGTTTCACATTGCCTTACAGTGGATCCGTATTTGGCTTTTTTATCATCAGCACGTACATTCTGTGGAACAGGTGGAGATGGTAGTCCCAATAAAGGAGACTCTGGTGGAGGATTTTTCGTTCTATCCGGATCCATATGGACACAAGTGGGAATTATTTCGGCACTGCGAATAAATGCATCTGGCATTGTGGACGAAAATTCGATTGCAATATACACAAACGTTCAATTGTTCAATGATTGGATAAATGAAGTCGTTGGGCAATCCGGTCATGCTGTTGAGACTGACGACGTAGTTGCCCATATCAAAGCAACTACCATGAAATCCATGATTGAAAAAACTGAGATCAGTTCAGCAGGCAAAGAGACTGCGAAGAAACTCAATTTGGAGTGTTACGGAGATAATTCATACTTTGGATATAAAGCCAGGTATAATTTTTTGTCCTGTAGAGATTTTCAGTAGATTTTTAAGTTCTTGCATGAATCTTGCTTTGATAGACTCATACTGTTGATAGCGAGGTTGCCCATATAAAAGAATGTTTTGTATGTGTGTCTGAGTGTATTCAAAGTATGGGTCAAATATGAGCAAAGTTTTTGGACTGTGTTAGGATGGAGATAGATGTTTGGTCTCAAAAGAAAAGTTGATGGGTTGGGTGCGTAGTGTGTCAGGGTAACCAACAAAATGGCCGACGGTTTAGGGGGAAACTCGATTTTTCTTTTAAATTTTTGTTGTTGTTTGATGTTTCGTGTAAAAGGAAACTTTTTTCGCTGAATATTTTTTTTTCGCTGAAATTTTTTTTCGCCGAAATTTTTCGCCGAAAAATCTTTCGCCGAAAAATCGTTCGCAGGGAATTTTTTTTTTCGCCGGAATTTTTGTTCGTGGGAATTTTTTCGCTGAAAAACTTTTTTTCGGCGGAATTTTTTTTTCGTTGGAAATTTTTTTTTCGCCGGAAATTTTTTTGCCGCAAATTTTTTCGGCTGAAAATTTTTTTTTCGATGAGATTTTTTTTTCGTTGTAAATTTTTTTTCGCCGGTAATTTTTTCTCCAAAATTGGTTTTCTCTTTTCTTCCAAAACTGCTGACATCACTTTAGCGCATTTTTTTAATCAAAAATGAAAATATTTCAAAAGAATTTTTAGAGTTCCGAAGCTGTAAGCGTCACCCAAATTGATATCAGTTGCTTTGGAAGAAGAGACGAGGACTTTGCGTCACGTTTTCCTTTTAAAAAGGGTTTTTGTTGTGCTTTCAACTACCTGAAAATAACTCTCCATTTATTCTTCAATACTCTAGTTACTCATGCCAAGTACCTGGTTTGGATATTCGCTATGATCATTCGAAGGTGGCATCTTTAAGTGCCTTCCACGTTTCTGGAAAATCGGACGCAGACATTCAACGCATCGTACTTTCAAACGGCACAATGGTTTATCTACCAGATGGCATCGGAAGAATTGTGAAAAATTTGAAAGTGTTGGTAGTTCTTGCCGATTTAGGTTTAAAACTCGCGCATCGTTCGAACTTTAAAAATATGGAAAAATTGATTCATTTAAACATTTATCGAAACGATATTGAAACATTCGATGAAGACACTCTGTGGGACCTATCCAATTTGGAAGAATTCACTCTTTACAAGAATAAGGTGAAAGAACTCATGGAAAGAACATTCGAAAAAAGTCTAAAGCTGCGAGTGGTTGATTTGAGGTGGAATCAACTGGAGATCTTGAAAAAAGATCTATTTAGAAATAATATTTTGTTGGAGGAGGCATATTTCACTGGCAATTCTTTGAATGTTATACACACTGACTTCTCTCAACTTCGGAACATTCGATCGCTTTACTTCAATGATAATGTTTGCATTGATGCAACGGCTGAACGAGATTTCAATGAGTTATACAAGCAAATTAAAGAGAACTGTAACTCTTTATTGGCAATCCAGTTCGAATCCTGAGTTCAACTGAATTACATTTATCCACGGAATCAATTTATGAGTTAATTTATTTCAGATTTTAGTAATTAAATAAAATTAAGAAGTTTTTTGTTTGATTTCGGGCAATGGGTTACTTTCTCTGAGCCTTAGCTTTCATTTCCAGTGCCATTTGTATGAAAACCGACTTTTTTGGCTTGTGCTCGAAAACGGCTCGATAACTTTTCTTGAAATTTTGCAGGGACCTTCGGGTGTGCATTCTACGCCATATGCGATTTTAAAAAAGTGGATGTACCGGCCTCGGATTTAGGGGGAAAATAATTTTTTTTTTAATTTTTTTTTTTGGTTGGAGATAGATGGGGTTGCCATTTGTATGAAAACCGACTTTTTTAGCTCGTACTTGAAAACGGCTCGATAACTTTCCTTGAAATTTTGCAGGGACCTTCGGCTGGGCATTCTACGCCATATGAGATTTTAAAAAAGGAGGGAGGGGGTGATGACCTCGTTTGTGCGCCAGGGCTCTTAGGAGGTGCCATATAAAAGAATGTTTTGTGAGAGTGTGTGAGTGTATTCAAAGTATGGGTCAAATATTGAGCAAAATTTGTGGACTGTGTTAGGATGGAGATAGATGTTTGGTGTCAAAGGAAAGTTGATGGGTTGGGTGTGCAGTGTGTCAGGGTGACCAACAAAATGGCCGACGGTGGTATGGGACGTACTTAGGGGGAAAATTAAATTTTTTTTAATTTTTTTTTTGGGTTGGAGATAGATGTTTGGTGTCAAAGGAAAAGTTATTGGGTTCAGTGTAGGGTGTGTCAGGGTGACCAACAAAATGGCCGACGGTGGTATGGGACGGATTTAGGGGGAAAATTGATTTTTTTTATATTTTTTTGTCAAAGGAAAATTTTTTTCGATGAAATTTTTTTT
>CM055405.1:13581838-13592932 GCA_029228625.1 Pseudolycoriella hygida | reverse complement strand
ATTTTCTTTTATGAAAAAAATTTTTTTCGGAGAAAATTTTTTTCAAAAATATAAATTTTTTCAACAAACTGAAAACTTTCAAAACGACTGATATCACAACAAAAACCTTTAAAAGGTAGAGTGTGACGCAGTCCGTAAGTCCGCTTCCAAAATTAATGATATCGCTTGAGGTGACGATATCACTGATAATACGCAGAAGTTTGTTTGAATGGAACCTTGTGTTCAAAGTTTTAATTTCCCGAAAAAATTACAGCTCTTTGTTTAAAACAAAATTACGTTGTGTTAAAAAAATTGCGTCACAATTTTGCGCAAAAATTTAAATTTACCTTAAACAATCTACGCAAAAAGAAACAAAAGTCAAATTTTTGCAGCGCATAAACTGAAAGTGCAGACAAGGGGAGAAAATAGAAAATTGCTTAACAAGGTTGACGACTGTGGCCAAATCGGAGAAAATTGCAACGAGAGTGAAGTTTGTAGCCAGAGCGTAGCGAGGGTGCAATTCACTAGAGTTGCAATTTTCTCTGCGAGGGCCACAAACTTTACTCAAGTTGCAATTTTTTTTGCGAGTCCTCAAGCGGTATCATTCATTTTGGAAGCGGACTTACGGACTGCGTCACACCTTACCTTTTAAGAAGCTTTTGTATGATTGTTTTATTTTGCAATTTAGTTTTTTTTTTCACACCGAAAGGTACAAACGGTCTATAAAGTGTGATGATGATGATGATGATGATGATAGTTTTTTTTTCGTTTACCATTTTATCATAATAATTAACGGATATTTTTCCAGTTTTAATGTAATTTGAAGCACTCTTTTCACGTTTACATATAAATATCTTCTAATTATTTCTTTTATGATGTCAACGAATGTGTCGAAAATAAAATGCAAACGATTTTTATGGTAAATTAAAACAGAGATAAAAACAACGAGTACTCTTCACAAAGCCGTTGGGTCTGCCAGTCCATGTTTTGATTCAATTATTATAAGTGTTCACCAAAAAGGGTCATTGTTGTAACATTAGTCGTGAGAAAATACTGAAAAGTGTAAATTCTTAGAAGTAGTTGCGTATTCTCCTTTGTTTTACGACATACGTTTGTGAAGACACCATATTGTTGTAACATTCTAACAATGTTAATGCGTGACAGTAAAGCCTCGGATCTTCTATGTACTCACTTAAAGTTTTTTCATATTGAAGCAGAGAACAAGAGACGAAGAAGGGAGGTATTTAGAGAGTCCGTGCATTAGGAAAAAACAAATGCAAAGAACCCGTAAGCTTCCGTCATAAAATTAAATTAGCGACAAAATTAAAGAAGAGATTCTCGGCTATTGTTTTGTCGCTAATTTGATTTTTTCAGCGAAATTCGTTTAAATCGCTGATTTTCTCTTAGTTCTATTAACTTACGACGGCAATAATACGCAAAAAGATGTGACAAATTCTTATGTATATGAAATTACGCAAGCATTAAATTAGATTAAGAATTGACGGGTATATTGAAAAACCCCAAACCCATCCAGACCCCTAAAAACATCCACATTTTTCAAAAAAAAAAAAAAATAAAAAAAAATATTTAAATTAAAAACAAAAACTAAAAAAAAATTCGAAACCAAAAATTTTAAAATCAAAAATCAAAAAATTAAAAAAAAATTTTGGGCTAGTGTCGACCTTAAGAAAACCTAAGACCCTAAGTCTGCCCTACAAAGTATAAAAACCTTACAAACCGGTTTCAACAAAAGAATTCTTTTGTTAAAACCGGTTTGCAAGGTTTTTATACTTTGCACGTCAGAAGTAGAGGCCTCGTACAATACTTCCACAGACAAAAAGTTCCTCTTTATTTTCTCGAAAACCTAGCCAACTTCCGGGTTGAAAATCGACTTTCATAAACATAATTCGCTATAGGGTCGTATATTGCCCCTTTCGAAACACTACGTTCTTCGTACTAGTCTAAAAATTGAAGGTGGACAATAATTTCTATTACCCCGGCTGATTCCCCTATTGTTGTTATTAGGCCAAGTGAACGAATCCGATTTCATGGTTCCGAGCAAGTCTCGTCTTACGTTCATGGAAAAACAGTTGCGTTGAAGATCCTTCAGAGACTGTGTTTATGGGTGAGAGCTTATATAAAGAATTCTAACTCGTTTCATTGTTTAAACGACTTTATTATCATAATGACGCAGTCTAGTCGACGGCGTGTGTCGTCCTTTCATCCAAATGTATTCGATCTCTTACGGAAAAAGTTTAAGACAATTTCGAATTGATCGACCTATAAAAATAGTTGTTTTCCAAACATTTTACAGTAAAAATCTTATATTCAAAAGCCTACCAATGAACCGCCATTGTACACCAGCTGTAAATTCTTGACTCTGACGTTGCCCAGGATCATGGGTAAGAACTGTTTCATTGGTGTGACATCGTACGCAGTTTCATTGAAGAAACAATAGCGTCCCTGAGAGAATCAGACAGATAGAAAAAATGAGTAAAATACAATGAAATGCATATACAAACAGATGATGTCTTTTTCTCGCTGGGAACAAATATACCGAAAATATATCAAAACTGGAAAGTGCGTTGCAAATTAATTTCGAAAATATAAGATTTGTTACATTTCGAAATTCGTTTCCGCGAGAAAAATACACCAAGGCTTTCCTCATGTAAATAACTTTTTGTATGCGGTGAAAGTGTATTGAAGGGACGTAATGCACCTCTTGCGACGTGTGGGCATTGCGAATCGAGTCGAAGTCAAGATTCGTAATGCAAGTCACAAGTCAAGATAACAATTGTAGCAAGAGGTGCATACAATGTTTTATCTGCCGAGAACAGAAATATCGAGATAAATGAAAGTGTCCTAGACGGATAAATGCGACAAGTTAGATAAAAATATGCTCCAACACACTCTCACCTATTACAAAAAAAAACTTTTCGCCCGCGCGTAAGTACAGATCTTGATTGAAATATACTATTTTCTTACCGGATTAAAAGGACATTTGAGTTTACCGCCAATGTTATTCAACCCTTGACAAATATCTTGATTCGGTATTCGCTGAACAAGTAGTCCTTTTACCACATCAAACGATACCTGAAGATTGCGTTCATAGTTGCAAAGACTTCAATTTTTCATTAATGAAATACATACCACGGCCTGTTCGAAACCTTTGTGCACATTAAGGCAACAGCTGATTTTCACCTTACAATCGTCGTCAAGTGTGATTTGCACATTTGGTTCAAGCCAGCAATTAGTATTTTGGTTACCGTTTAAAACACTTACTACTTTCACCCCAAAATTGTTCTAAAAATTGAGAATATTTTAGTGAACTGTCCGAACTTTTCGCTACAATCTCATTTTGTGCAACTATTGATGCCGACTGTAACGTTACCACTTACACAAGGTAATGCCACATGGACAAATTGAAACAGAAAAATTGCAACTACAAAAACCGCGTAAGTCATTTTGCCAGGAAGACTTTCCAACACGTCTTAAGTCTTCTACAACTTATGCTTTTATAAAACGAATTCAAGTTGCTGCCTTTGTTGTTGAAAAATTTTCTTTTGTTACCTTCATATTGGTCCATCTGATCAAATATGTATAAAAAATAAAACTTCGACAAGAACTGCGTCTTTTTCGTCACAAATATTTGAATTTAATTTTAAAGTGTTTAAAGATGTACTCAAGGTTTACTTATGATAGATCCTCCTACTTGCAAAAAGTATTTCTAACATACCAAAATTTAATTAAAAACTTTATAAATTTTGTAGTTACTTCTGCGCACATTTTCAACTCCGCGAAAAGCTATGCATAAGTACAAAGTTTACAAAGTTCTCATTTAAATTTTTGTCAGTGTAGTAAGCAAATTCTTTGCCCACTTCTCGTTGCGTTTCGGGAAAAAATGCTTCGTAGAGCGTCTTCCTTATACTTGAAAATGTTTTCCCATCCCAAAAATTTTTTCGTTGGTTGCGCTTAGCAAGAAGCTACGATAGGACTTTTAAAACGATCCATTTTTGTGAATTTATTTAACATTTTATCTGTTATCAAAAAGCTCGGTTACAGGAGGGATTGGTAGTTAGCGAAAAATGTTTGTCAACTATTTCTATAACAAATACGTTAAAGACTGGAAACTTATATAGAAGAAGAGACAGCGAATTTTAGATTTAGAAACAATTTTTTTTGTTTTAAGCCAATTAAAGTAATTATCTTATTAACCGTCACCTGACCAAATATTCTACATGGAACGAAATGCGTCAATCTATCTCAAATATTTGATGTCATATTACGCAAATATCCACAAATTGTTTGAAGTGTTAATCATAACCCACGGTGGTAAGGAGCCGTGACGCAGGTCTAACACAACAAAAAATTCACAAAATTTTTTCGTCGACAAAGGAAAATATTTTTCGCGGACCTTACACAAAACTTTAGGCCGAATAGTTTTTTACTTTTTTTCAGTCGATCCGAAGATATAAATTAAACAAGATTGCTATTTTGCATGGAAGCGGCCTGGAAGCTGCCTGAAAAACGCTAGCGTTACTCCAGTGCACAAATCGGATAGCAAAGACGATCCTACCAATTATAGACCTATATCGATATTGCCTATGTTAAACAAGGTATTTGAGGTGGCTCTACGTGATAGATTAATGCATTTTCTTGAGAAAAATAAATTTTTCTATGTTCGGCAGTATGGGTTCAGAAGGAAGGCGGGTGCACACACAGCGATCTACGAAATACTTGAGAAAATATTAAAGACATTGACCAAGGAAAAAGTGTTAGTGCTCTCTTCCTAGACATAACGAAAGCTTTCGATTGTGTTAACCACAACATTCTATTACGTAAACTTGAGATTATTGGTATAAGAGGCACTCCACTTCAACTACTGAAAAGCTACTTGCATAATCGTCGTCAGTGCGTCAGGGTTGGGTAATCGTGTAGTGACCCTGCGGTTATTGACATAGGGGTACCACAGGGGAGTGTGCTGGGGCCCTTATTGTTCCTCATTTATATAAACGATTTACATAGACTACCGTTGAAATGGCTGGTTTCGCTCTTTGCTGATGACACGGGAGTTTTCTGTGCTAATGTAAATCACGATATGAACTTTAGGGACCTAAATTCGGACCTGAGTATATTCAATGATTATCTGGGGATAAATGGGGCTAAGTGGGATTCTCTGTAAGCTAAAACACAGCTTGCCGAAGAAGATTTTAATGAGATTTTACTACGCTCTAGGACACTGCCATTTGAATTATGTTATTGGAGCATGGGGTGGAGCGAATGCGTCGGACCTGAAGCAGTTGCAGATTTTGCAAAAGCGTTGTTTGAAGCATGCCAACAAGCATAAACAAACCCTCCCAACTTCTGATTTGTTCAATCAATACACTGTGTAAGGGAGTCCTGAATGTCTCGGGCCTCTGATAAATCTAAATCCTTGTAAAAACGCGCTGGTGGTTCCACCATCAACGGCAGCCATAATTTTGATCACCCCACCACCCTCAAACAACAAAGAACAACTTTGTCTTTCATAGCAACCCAATATGATTGATAGATTTCGCACAAAGTGTAAATTTTTTAGTAAAAAGCACTGGTCGCGCCACCATGGCCTACTTGGCAATTTTTTCGGTCGCCCCATCACAAACAAGAGCACAAGAAACGATTTTATTAATCAAATAATTGACTTAAAACGATTTTTTCGAACAAAAACATTGGTTATTTTTCATACAGATTTGGTTCTCGTAGATGTTCTTCGGAGTGTAATGAAATTTTCGACATTGGAAATATTTCGTCGAGTTCGAAAAGAAAATTATGTTAATATGAAAATTTTAGAATACTCCAAAGATGTTTTTGAGACCTTTGGATTCCAAATTCGGAGCAAGGTTTCTTCGATATACCGGTATAAAATCGAAAAAAATTTTCGCGGAGGTCATTTTTTCGATGAAATTTTGACTTTGAAAAATCGTATCTCAGCCAAAAAATGACTAAAATTGATGAGGTAAAGTGTTTTAGAAACTTTGAACTATCCTAAATGTGGGAAAAATTGTAATCGGAAAATGTTTTGGAAAACTCCGATTTTCCTTTAACAACAACAAAAAGCTTGCACATAACCTTAATTTTTTGGGTTTTCCCCGATTTTCTCAAAACCCTACAGTGGGCATTTTTGGGAGTTTCGGGATATGATAGACTTCCTTCTGCCCTATCGAATTCCGTTCTATTTGCTTTTGTCCAAATTTTTGCAAGGTTGATATCGGGTTTGACTAGCCTAAGATGTGGGTGACGCATTAAGCTTCGATACGCAAAAAAAGCGAAGTTTTGTTGTGTTTTTGAAAAATTACGTCACAAATGCCAGATCTGCCAAACTGCAAAAATTTGAGCTCCACTTCTTTTCGCGAAGATTGCACTATGTGAAAACTGAGAGCGTCGAAAAATTAGTTCGTTGTAGAGTCTCCACCTACCTCTGATTTCAGAACTTGTGTAAGCAGACACAAAGACTTGCGTCACACCTCCTCTGTGAGAGGTTTTTTGGGCGGATAATTGAAACCAATTTTGTGTATTTTCAACAACGAAGATGATATTTTCTCAATGACAACCATAAATAGACAGCAGATTCTTACTTTTATCCGAAATGTGTTTACCTAGCTGCCAAATTAGCATTATTAACACGTTTAGCTTGAAGCTAGATTGCTACCACCCTAGTAACAATCAGTTTGAAAACAATTTGATTTTCCGAGAATCATATTTGTTGAGATGGTAATTATACGAAACAATCGCCGAGAATCTTTTCTTTAATTTTATCGCTAATTTTTACTTTTTTCGGCAAGATTCGTTGAAAATCTTCGCTGATTTTCTCTAAGTTTTTGTTCCTAGAACATTGCCTGGGACATTATCGAGGAAATATTTTGTACTTAATCCACAAAAACGTGGCTGTACGCTCAGACGTCAAAAGGAAAAAAAAACTTAGAGGTAACCAGCGAAGATTTTCAACGAATTTCGTCGAAAAAAATCTAGTTAGCGACAAAAACAAAATCGCCGAGAATCTTTTGAGACGAAATTTTACGAAAATTGACGACGACGTTACGTGTAAAAAATCAACACGACACGTCACAGTTTTCGTATTTGTGTCAACATTAATAAATTGACGTCATTATTGAATGGTCCTGATGCGATGAATCTGAAAATCGTGCGGGTCTTGGGTAACTATTCATTTTTATAAAAACGCATTCCCAGCGACCCCATATTATAAATTTTATTTTGCATAGATTCAACCACAGCGGAAGTTGAGCATTAGTTCTTCATAAAATAAATTATCTTGAAGATTTATGATCACGCGGTTGATACAAAACACAAAAATCGGGGAAACCTAATTAAACAACGATAAGGCAGAACAGATTCGTATTGTAATGATTATAACTGAGTTTGGGTTGTGTTAGTCGGTGGCATTAATACAATTTTTGATTTGTGGGTGAAGGATCGTCTCTAAAGCAAGTCTTCTTTATAAAGTAAGACGCAGTGGGGGCGAGGGGGCGAAGTATATAGGGTAAGTCTTTCTTTTGTTCTCTTTTGGGGTCTCGCAACTAAACCATTTCTAAAGAAGGCTCTTAACTGGTGCTTTTATCTTAGCTATTGGAACTAATAAACGTTTATTACCGAGATCAGTAAACTCAAAATACTGAACTGTGTTAGTTGTATACCAACTTAACGGTATAAATTTATGCGATCATATTTTATTCATGAATACCACAAACAAAAAATTATTGCCGAAAATCCAAGTAAAGAACTTTTTTTAAATCCAACAAAATCGTATGCTCGTTTCACTGGGACACATTTTCGTCTTTGTGTACATCACTCGTTGAGCCTATGTTAAATTCAATTATAATGCATTTGAATCCCCGGGAATCTTCTACTTCTGAATTTTAACAGCAAAGAAATAAAAATCTCTCCCATATACCCATCCAGTTGAAATGACCGTTGTTATTCATGTTATATTACATTACAAGCTAGAAGTCATGTTTATTATGCTCGTGTATCCAATATCCTAAAGCATTTTTAAAACTAAATTCACAGTCAAAGTCGAAAAAAATGGTTTTATTATTTGAACATTTTTCAGAAATTTCGTGAATTTATTTTTGAACGAAGAGGGAAATTTCACTTTTATGTTTATATTATGTTAAGGGGACCCAATTTTACATAAATATACTTGCTGTTGCATATGTATGCATGCTATGAGGGGTGATTTCATTTTTTATTACGTTTATGATGACCATAACAATATTTTATTAAACTTTTGATTATTGAATTATACATTTTTGGCACAGTGTACAGTAATCAAACGTTCTAGAACATGAACTGTAGCAGCAGCTGTGTGAATATGTAGTGATTTGGAGACAAAATTAAAAACCCATCTGAATTTTATCGAAAACAACTATTGTATGTAAGTCTTCTCATAACTTTATTTCCACAGACCGACGAACTTGTTTGCTCAAAGTACTCAGAACAGTAATAACAACAAAAACCCTTTTTAAAGGGGAAACGTGACGCAAGTGCTCGTCTTTTCCTCCAAAACAACTGATATCAATTGGGGTGACGCTTACAGCTTTGAAAAAAAATTTTGAAATGTTTTCATGGTTGGTTAAAAAAATGCGTCACGAATGCCGGACCCACCAATGTTTTTCTGTTCTTTCAGATTTGACACGAAAAAAAAAAGTGTTGCGTGATGTGTGGAGTACGAGTAGCCAAATTTTTGGCGTGCGAAATCTGAAAGCGCAAAAAAAATATTGCGTTGGGAGGGTCCGGTATTTGTGACGCATTTCTTTAACCAAAAATGAAAATATTTCAAAAGAATTTTTTGAGTTCCGAAGCTGTAAGTGTCACCCAAATTGGTATCAGTTGTTTTGTAAGAAGAGACGAGCACTTGCGTCACGTTTCCCTTTTAAAAAGGGTTTTTGTTGCGATATCAGTAGTTTTGGAAGAAAAGAGAAAAACATTTTCGGCGAAAAAAAATTTTGACGAAAATTTCCGGTGAAAAAAAATTTCGGCTAAAGTTCAGTTTACCTACCCACCTGAAGTGGGAAGATTTGATACCATAGGAAGATTTGGGGCCTATCGTTATTCATAATCCAGGGTAATATCCGGCCGCTCGGCCAAGCGCACCAGATGGTGAGTGAAATTCGTCAATATCAATTTTTACTTTTTTGTTTGTTACTTCTACAATTTTTCTTCGACAGAGTTGATATGCATAACATAAGTATACAGATGCAACCCAGATCTGACCGGACATCGGTGGAAATGGTCCGGTGTGGACAGCTGAAGACATTACAACACGATTTTGACCATTTCTGGTCGACCCGGACCATTTTTTTTGTGTCTAGAAATAGATTTTCCTTTTACAAAATGAATAAAAATGCATTGAGTGATCAAAGAATCAATTATCCTTGTACAAAATGATTATAATTCACGATTTTACTGCAATACAACTTATGAAAAAAAGCTTAACTTAATAGAGATCATTGTTTGGTTTTACGATACGTTTACCAAATTTTCTTATATCGCCATCATCGCCATCAAATGCTATGAATGTGAATTATGGCGCTTTAAAAAATGTTAGGTAACCGACTAATGATCCCTTTCATGAAATGTTACGTAAGCGACTGATGATTCCTTTTACGAAATACAACGGATGCGAATTATGTTGCGTTTTCAAAAATGCTAGGTAAACGGCTGATGATCACTTTTTCGAAATGTTACGCAAGCGACTGATGATCCCTTTTACGAAATACAACGAATACAAATAATGTTGCGCTCTAAAAATGTTAGGTAAGCGGCTGATGATCACTTTTTCGAAATGTTACGCAAGCGACTGATGATCCCTTTTACGAAATACAACGAATACAAATAATGTTGCGCTCTAAAAATGTTAGGTAAGCGGCTGATGATCACTTTTTCGAAATGTTACGCAAGCGACTGATGATCCCTTTTACGAAATACAACGAATACAAATAATGTTGCGCTCTAAAAATGTTAGGTAAGCGGCTGATGATCACTTTTTCGAAATGTTACGCAAGCGACTGATGATCCCTTTTACGAAATACAACGAATACAAATAATGTTGCGCTCTAAAAATGTTAGGTAAGCGGCTGATGATCACTTTTTCGAAATGTTACGCAAGCGACTGATGATCCCTTTTACGAAATACAACGAATACAAATAATGTTGCGCTCTAAAAATGTTAGGTAAGCGGCTGATGATCACTTTTTCGAAATGTTACGCAAGCGACTGATGATCCCTTTTACGAAATATTACGCATGCGAATTATGTTGCGCTCTTTTTTTTCTCAATTTCAAGACGAATAAAAATATAATTGATAAGGTAATTATTGACGGTCTCTGACATACCAATAGATTTCTGAAAATAATTGCGCTCTAAAAAAATGTTAGGTAAGCGGCTGATGATCCCTTTTACGAAATGTTACGTAAGCGGTTACCTTTTGCGAGATGCTACTAATGCGAATTATGTTGCGTTTTAAGCAATTTATGTTGAAGTTCGTTGACACTTTTCTATAAAATAAATGTTTTTATTACTTCTTCCATTAGCTTTCTTTACATTAAATCAGGTGAAATTTCGGCCACATTACTTTCCTAACTAATTTTTAACTGTTTAGACACAAAAAAATGGCCCGGGTTGACTAACTAGCTAATTTTCCCTTTCACGAAATGCCACTAGAACCCAGGTGGATAACAAAACAAGGGAATTTCCGCTTAAAAAAAAATGTCACTTGTTCCACTACGCTTGCACACATGAAGCAGCACTAATATGGGTGTCATTAGCAAACTGACAACCGTAACTTTTCAACATAATCAACATAATCCATATGGGTAGCGTTAGCTAACCGTAGCTTTCCAACGTTACCCACATCAACTCTGTCGAAGAAAAATTGTAGAAGTTACAAGCAAAAAAGTAAAAATTGATATTCACGAATTTCACTTACCATCTGGTGCACTTGGCCGAGCGGCCGGATATTACCCTGGATTATGAATAAGGATAGGCACCCACATCTTCCTATGGTATCAAACCTTCCCACTTCAGGTGGGTAGGTAAACTGAACTTTAGCCGAAATTT
>CM055405.1:13558491-13577530 GCA_029228625.1 Pseudolycoriella hygida | reverse complement strand
CGAAAAAAGTTCCCACAAAAAAAGCGGCAAAAAAATTTTCCTTTGACACGAAACTTCTACCTCCAACTCAAAAAAAAAAATTTAATTTTCCCCCTAAGTCCGTCCCATACCACCGTCGGCCATTTTGTTGGTCACCCTGACACACTAAACACCCAACGCAACAACTTTTCTTTTGACACCAAAATGCTATCTACATCCTAACACAGTCCAAAAATCTTGCTCATATTTGACCCATACTTTGAATACACTCACACACACACATACAAAATATTCTTTGATATGTGCGCCTTCTAAGAGCCCTGGCGCCCAAACGAGGCCGGCACCTCCCCCCCTTTTTAAAATCTCATATGGCGTTAGAATGCCCACCCGAAGGTCCCTGCAAAATTTCAAGAAAAGTTACGAGCCGTTTTCGAGCACGAGCCGAAAAAGTTGGTTCTCATACAAATGGCTCTGGAACCAACTAATTAACCCACTAACTAACGTAGAATGTTTCCATTAACTTTAGCTTCTATGAAATAGCACATTTTGTATGGAAAATGACGATTTTCTAAAGGTCATATCTTCGGATCCACCGAACCGATTTTAATGAGTTTTAGAATTTTCCGTAGAATCCAGGAAAAATATTTTCCGGGGGGGTACGTCGCAACTTTAGCAGTTCCCACCAATTTTGCGTCATCAAGGTCATTCTCCACTTCTCCAGTCCTTTACCCTCAAGTAAGCATTACTGCTCAAAGAGACAATATTACGTCCACCCTAGATTAGTGGGCAGGAATTACTCCTTGCTCCTAAGCCTCCAAAGGGCCCGCAGAGAATTAAATCTTGCAGAGAATTAAATTCTGTTAGATGAGATCAGGAACTCCATTATACGCTTAGGAGACAATTATTCCATCTAAACATTTCCATAATTGGCAAAATGAAGACTCCAATTCCATCTAAACGAAAGCACAGGCAAGTGAATTTCAAACACTAATCTTTGGGATCCACCCCAATGTGACGAGAGAAAACTCAATCAACAAAATGTCTACACAATCAAGAATTTAGACATACAATAGTTATTTACGTCACAAGGAAAGAGCTGTTTTGAATGAATTAAAGTCGACTCTTATGTGAAGCGTGTAAAAGCATTTTTGTTCAAAATAGGACTGCAACAGACAGTCACAAGAATCATTATGGCCTTGCAAAAATATTTCGGTCAGGAATCTAATTCTCGATGCAAACTCAATTCCTAATCGTAAATACAGAGAGCTTATATAGAAACCTACCCGTATGGCAACACGTAAATATTAACGGTCACTTTCAGGTGTGCACTAAAAAAAACAAGTTACGAAGAAAATGCAAACATAAAAAGCGTCCCCTAATCAAGAAAATTGACAATATTTTTAAATAATCAACTGAAGCGTGAATAGCAAAGGTCAAAGTATTTTATTTTATTTTCGTTTATTGTCGATTTCGATTTATAAGAAATCAAAAAAAAATTGCTACTTAAGGCGTGAACAAGAAATATACTCGTTTGTTGCTACCTTTTCGATTAATATTTTTGAGAGAAATAAAAAAGATTCATAAAAAGATGGAAATCATTTATTTTAGTTTTTTGTTGAAAACTTCAATGAGGACACATTTTCTTCAAACGTTCGAGCACTCCACGTATCGGACCCTTTACTTTTATAACTTGCCCTAGATAAATATATTTTTTTTACTTAACGTTTTGGTTCGTTAAGTATATTTACAGATTTGTTACAAATCGAATTTAAATTTTTTTATCGTCGTTATTCATTGGGTTGAATAAGATTTATATTTTGAAAACATTGTAAATTATAATTGGATTTTATTGTAAAGAAAATATTTTTTTATGGAAATAAGTTTATTATTAAAAGATTTTTGTTCGCTGGTATGAATAATTGACCATCTAAAATTATCCATTCGGGGAAAGAAGCTAGTTTTGCATTAAACATTTTTTTTTAAATTTTTTATCGGTGGCAATAAATTTGAGTTTACGTTTCTTTTTGCAAAATATTCTGACATATAACGATCGAAATATAATCAAATTTGATTTGCTCCAGTTTGTATTTTCCCTGCAGAGATTATGCTAACACCTTTAGATTAGACCTAAATTTTTTTTTTAGAATACGTTCTTGGGTGTAACGTGTTAGTTTTTGGTGTAATATGGGTAACGTTAATGACGTAACGAAGTGCTACAGTTACGACATTTAATTGCCGTTGTATAGTTATGAATTCATTATTGAATTGGTTGCCACACCCACACAAAGTTAGGGAAACAAGTTCTTATGTATTCCTACGATACAGCGATGTATGTTGACATATGATGCTTCGACGTGCTGTGTGTGGCATTCAAACATTGGCGAATTTTACAGCTATGCTAGTTATGAGAACGGATGTCGTTCCCCCTTTTCTCCTAATCTTCATTAAGTTGAAGCATATCCCAAATCGTGCAAATTTAAATACGTTGGAAAGCTATGAAGGAATGCTGAGAGTAAAACGTGGGGCAGTGAGTGAAAAAAACGTCAAGTGAACAAGAATGAATAAAGAAATTAGAGAAACTTGTGGCCACGAAACGATCGCGATGCGATTTAAAATTTAAAATTCAAATCTAGGGAGCTGAAATCCGGAAACCGATTTCCTCGTTTTCTAAAAACCCGTTTTTCGGTTTTTTCTTAATTTTCAAATTTTAATGATTATATGGGCTGCATTGATCCAATAGTTCGTCAATAATTTATTAAGAAATGTTTGTGGTGAAAAGTGAAATGGGCACAGTATTGAATTCAAACCCGTCAAACTGAAACCAAAACAGACAAAGTGTCCTATAAGAATTTTTAAAGACATCTCTATATTATTTAGTAATTATTTTGAATGACAGGCAAAACTGTTGACGAGAATACTGGAGCTTCTAGTATGAGCTCAGGCACTTCAGAAGTGAAAACGTCAAACGTCAACGTCAACGTCAAAAAGACTCGTGAAAAATTAAAGGAATCTATCAAACAGGAACTGAGCAAGGGCATGAGATTTTGTTATGACGAAATGAATAAATTCATCGCAAAGTGAATAAATTTGTTGATCAAAAAAGATTTTTTGAAACGCTGAAAAAACCGGAAACCGGTTTTTGAAAGCCGGTTTTTCGATTTGAAAACCGAAAACCGGTTAGTGAAAACCGGACCGGTTCTGTAGAGCCGTATCTAGTCAGCTAAATCAGGGTGGGCGCGCGCCTTCAGAATGAAAAAGTTATAGAAATAAAGCAAAATATATCCTTATGTGATATGTTATACTCAGCAAGTTTTCTCACGAGCCCATGCTTTTAAAACGTTTTCAAATTGAGTCTGTAAATGGTAGTTTGCCTCCCATGACGAAAAGTAGTCACTACACATACTAATTAAGTAATGACAATAGCGCCGCAGGCGAAATTCTTGCGACTTTTAATTCAAATTGAATTGTCCAACAGCATTCCATGACATTGAAATTCGAACATTATTTTTACACATAATCTTCATCACAACAAAAACCTCTTAAAAGGTAAAGTGTGACGCAGTCCCTAATGTCCACTTCCAAAATTAATGATATCAGTGGAGGTGACGCTTACGCTGAAAATACGCAAGAAATGACGATGCAAAAAAACTTTTTGAAAAATTCATATGTTTGAAATTGCGTCACAAATGCCAGAGCCAACGACGAAATAATTTTTCTGTGCTTTCAGTTTTACATAGCAAAAATTTGACCTTATTGATGCCTGACTTTTGAGGATAGATTTTCTGGTCGAGGCGGCCAACTGACCTTGAAACACAGATCCTATGATCCTTTGTTCCTTCCCCGTTACTCTTCTATCATCCCACCTAGTCATGTATTTTGTCTTAGTTAGATTCCCACATTTAAATGTTCCCATTTCAGAACGCATAGTTGTAACCGGTACGCTGAATAAGCCTCGTCGTCTGAGCACACGCACTACGATACATCTTCTAGCCTCCGGCACAAGCCGTACACGCCAAATGAGTCGGGCTGTTTGGGCCCGGACATTACGATATATCTTCAAGCCTCCGACTTAACTATGCTTATTCTAAACGAGCCCGTAAATGCAGTGTATCACACACAACTGAAGTACCTTTTTCTAGGGCATTTGTGTGAGCAACCATTAATCTGTTTGTTGGACCACATGCTTAATGTGAATTCCGAACCACGCCTATATATTGTAGCTACATATAGGATTTCATCTGGTGGTCATTATATCTCCGCCTTAAGATAGACTCAGATATCTGTACACAGAATTCATCGTTTATGGGTGACGTCATACATGTCGTTCTTCTGTGTACGGTTCGTTATGGACATCAAACACCACAACTACCCATTTTTAGAAGCTTGGATATGCTTAGGAACGTTACTTTCATGCTACAAATTGAAGAAAAATCCTATACAGAATTTTGTCCTCACCGGGCTTGAACCCGGGTATTCTTGGTGGAAAGCCAGTACGTTACCACTGAGCTAGCCCGTTCCATGACTTTTGAGGATAACTTTTTTACTGAGTTCAAAATTAATTTTTCAAACTCTTCTAAAATGTACCCAACTAACTTTATTAACTTAGTTTTTGAGAAAATTTTGCATGTGAAAATTTCTGACGCAATTTCAAACATTTGAACTTTTTAAAAAGTTTTTTTTTTGCATCGTCTACTGATATCATTAATTTTGGAAGTGGACATTAGGGTCTGCGTCACACTTTACCTTTTAAGAGGTTTTTGTTGTGATATCAGTAGTTTTGGAAGTTTTCAGTTGTTGGAAAAATTTCTATTTTTTTTAAAAAATTTTCTCAAAAAAAAAATTTTCTACGAAAAAATATTTTCTCGAAAAAAAATTTTCTCCGGAAAAAATTTTTCTCCGAAAAAAATTGTTCTCCAACACCTTCGGCTACCATCGGAACACTTCGTATCACCTTCGGCTACCTTCGGAATACTTTGTGTCACCTTTGCCTTCCTCGGAACACTCCGTGTCACCTTCGGCTACCTTCGGAACACTTCATGTCGCCTTCGGCTACCTTCGGAACACTTCGTGTCACCATTTCTTCTTACTGATTCATATAACTTTCCTGAAAAAACCAACTGTCTAGGTATTCTTATACAGAATTTAGCAAAAAATCCGTCACTTTGACAGTTGGCAGCCATTTTCTAATGATACCAAAAAATTTTCCTGATGAAACTCTATAACTTTCTAGAAGAAACTGTCTCTCTAAGTAGTGTCATTCCGGAGCTAAAATTCGAAAACCGAAAAAGCATAAACAATAATCCAAGATTTCGCCGCTATGACAGCTGACAGCAATTTTCTTATGATCCCAAAAAATTCTCCTGATGAATCTCTATAACTTTCTTGAAGAAACCATCTCTCTAGGTAGTGTCATTGCGGAGCTAAAATTCGAAAACCGAAAAAGCATAAACGAAAATCCAAGATGGCGACGCTATGACAGCTGGCAGCCATTTTCTAATGATACCAAAAAATTCTCCTTATGAAACTCTATAACTTTCTAGAAGAAAACAGCTCTCTAAGTAGTGTCATTCCGGAGCTAAAATTCGAAAACCGAAAAAGCATAAACGAAAATCCAAGATGGCGCCACTATGACAGCTGGCAGCCATTTTCAAAAGATCCAAAAAAATTCTCTTGATCAAACTCTATAACTTTCCCGAAGAAACCAACTCTCTAAGTATTGTCATTCCGAAGCTAAAGTCGAAAACCGTTGGTGGACGTTTTTTTTTGGGTGTGGGGACTGCGTCACGCCCTCCGCTACCGCTGCGGGCATGATTAAAAAATTAAAGTACGCGAGCGTAGCGAGCGAAATTTTTTTAAATCTTGTTTCATTTGTACACTTGTTAAAAGCAAACATGGCCCAAATTAATCAAAATTGACTAAATTTGCTTGCTTTTTCGAAAATCTGAGGGTGGGCCCAAGAAATCTCAGGGTGGGCGGAGCCCACCTCCGCCAGTACCTAGATACGGCCCTGCGGTTCTGAATTCGATATTCAAATCGGGACACCTCGTCACGATCATCATAATGATTGAGGTCGGCTGGGTTACAACCAGGAGGTAGAAGGAGAAACAATTTTTTAACCTTAAGAAGAAGGAAAATGTGGAATCATGGAGTGGGAGAAGACCCAAAAAGGTTGAGGCTCTAACCCTAAATTGTGAGCCTGTGAACCTCCTAAAATGCATGCGTTAAAATGTTTTAAAAATGGGTCTCATGGCTACACACTTACGTCTAAATGTTGTTTTTGTTTTTCCATATTTCATATTGATGTTGAAAGAGCAAATTTTCAATTCACCAGTTGCATTACCAGCTGCTTTTATTGATTTTATTTCTTACTTCCTTATACCGTCACTATTGATGTTAGAACACTCTTTCCCTGTAGGTATTTGAAACTAAAATAAATTGAAATATAAATCTTATGAAATATTTTTACTAGAATATAGAAAAAAAATGTTGAAAATTATAAATTTATTATATCGACGGTCATTAGTTAACTTCAACTTTGATCGTTGTCCATCAATCTTTCGACCAATTAATATTACCACATCTACACATTGACCTATACGAGATTCACATAATTTTAATGAAAACTTTATAATAAATGTGTTAATTATATTTATATATTTTCTTTAACGTTTGACGTGGCACAAGGTTTTTATAATATACCGACGAATTTAACATACTAATTTCTCTGAAAAATCTCAAAACATCCATTTCGGTGAGTAGTCAATAAATAAGACATTCAAATTGAAAAACGCTTGGAATTATATTTTTTCACTTCAAAATCGTAAACTTTCTTCACAAACTTTGGTATCAATGGTGCACGAACTACAATTGCATTCACTATTCAAATGTTAGATAAATTAGGGAGTACGATGGTAATGTTTGTCTAGCGTTTAGAGTCATTTCGATACAATATTTAAGCATCAGGCAACTTATAGTTCCATTTTCGGGATCCCGATTTCACCCATTTAAAGTAAAATGTTGAACAAGTGGCGCTCTGTGTTTATTAGGCCTCCCCCCTTTTGACGATATTTTGTGCCCTTCCTCTTCCATCCATGTAGACGTCATGACGAGCCTGAAAAAATAAGTCATCAAGAAAAAATTGAGTAGTGAACCAACGTTTACAGTGAGATTTGGCTGGAATGCAGTTAAATGGTTCGCGACTTGAAGATGTCTGACATGAGGAATCTTAGGACAACAGCAAAGGAAAGAAGCAGTGGCGTAACCATATTATTAGAACGATGTTATTAGGGAAAATTTAAGGGTTTGGTCAGTGGTAAGGATCGGAGTGGGTTGACCCACACCTGACCCACAGTTGTAGAAGTAACAGAAATCGTTTTTCTGTGCGTTCTAAAACTGTAGGTCAGATGTGGGTCGACCCACTCCGATCCTTAGTCAGTGGAAGAAGCGGAAAAGCAGACATGACAGCCGAGAAATTTTTTCAACACGGCTAATTCCTCGACTTGATGTGTCATCTAGAGCTTTACAGTCTTTGGCAAATCATTAGGTAACAATTAACAGCCGAGGATTGGCTGCATACAAAATGAAAAGTTATAGCTCGGCTAAGGTCATATTTTAATCAAAATGGGAAAAAGTGCCTCGGCCGACCTATAACTTTTTATTTTGTATGCAGCCGATCGCTAACACTTTCACAAAATGATTCATCGAAAGCTCAACAACGTCATCTTCACGCCAAGCTTGGGCTTAAGCCGACTTGAAAAAATAGGCAAAGGTTAGTCGTCTCCGCTGGTTTGGTTACGATGATGGGACTTGAATGTACAGCTTCAATGTGTTCTTCCTAGAGGCAGGCCGAGTTTGAATTAGATTTAGTGGTTAGAGGACTTTTATCAGACAATCAAAGAGGGTGGGAGATGGCTCAACACTAGACCTTGTAAGAATATCAATTTGATATCAACATAGTCATCGCTTTTATTTTTATAATCTAGTATTCAACGTTTGTAAAATTTTTATTCTAAATTAAATTGTCATTTCGTAAAGACGTATTTTCTTCTAAATTATTTTATTTCGGACGTTTGGGAGCTGCGCTGATCCTGGAAAACCAACAGGTTATGGGCCCAGGACACGGAAGTTGTGATCGTGTACAAATTATTGAAAATTGTAAATAATTTCGGTGAATGCAGATGATACACATTTTGGTAAATTTTGAGTGAATGCAGAATTGTGTGTGATTCGATGGCAGTTGGGCTGTCGCAATGGAACTTATAAGGCGATAGCGGAGAGCTATCGCCGATAGTAGTTGGTCTATCGAAAACCGATTCGAGAGCCGGTAGCAGTGGGCTATCGCCGGCAGCAGTGGGCTGTAGTCACCGAAAGTCGATAGCGGAGGGCTATCGCCGATGGCAGTGGGCCATCGCAACCCGACCCAAAAGTCGATTGCGGAGGGCTATCGCCGATGGCAGTGGGCTATCGCAAACCAACCCAAAAGTCGATAGCGGAGGGCTATCGCCGATGGCAGTGGGTCATCGCAACCCGACCCAAAAGTCGATAGCGGAGGGCTATCGCCGATGGCAGTGGGCCATCGCAAACCGACCCAAAAGTCGATAGCGAAGGGCTATCGCCGATGGCAGTGGGCCATCGTAAACCGAAACAAAAAGTCGATGGCAGTGGGTAATCGCCAACAACAGTGGGCTGGTGTTCTCGTTCAGCACTGTGCCAAATTTTTCAGTGTAGCACTGGGCTACCGTCATAGCAGTGAACGAAACTGAAAGTTACATTTTTCTTTGTGAGGCTTATTTATGAGGATGTCAAATCGAGAGGAGGTGTTGAATTATCAAATTGAGGGGGCGTGTAAGAATATCAATTTGATATCAACATAGTCATCGCTTTTATTTTTATAATCTAGTGTTCAACGTTTGTAACATTATTATTCTAAATTAAATTGTCATTTCGTAAAGACGTATTTTCTTCTAAATTATTTTATTTCGGACGTTTGGGAGCTGCGCTTATCCTGGAAAACCAACAGACCTTACACTAAAATGTAAAGTATGATACTGTAATGATGAGCGTTTAATGTATGTATTACCAATATGAGTGCGTCGAATACAATCATTAGCTACTGGATTGTTACTAGAAAAAATACATTCTTTGCCATTGTAGTGATGCGAATAGTGCTTTATTGGTGCTAAAATTTTAGTTTGGCTTTGGTTTTGAATGGACGTTTTCTAGGCTTCTCCTGAAGCTAAAATCCACATTGCGAAGCTCCAACTATTACAGAACAAGTGCCTGAAGATCATCTACCGCTTGCCGCCGTACTACAAAACCGCTGACTTGCATGATCTCGCCTCTATACCAATGGTTCACCACCAAATTTCGAAGATCAACTTGAACTTCAAGTCAAAAATTTTAAGCTCAGTTAATCCCATCATCAGGAGACTGAACTGAACAACCTTTAACTGTGATATTAGTCCTTAGTTCTTAATTAAAAAATAAACTCATTTGAAGTTTTTTGAAAATTTTCTTCTGCCCATAAATCAAAAAAACATTTCAAACAAGAATAAGATTTTAATAATGATGATAATATTATAGTTTGAAAAGCTAGAGTAAATAAGCTGAACACTAAACACTTGATCCACAGTACAATATTTGTAACAATTGATTTATTGAATAAAGAATATATATAGGCTTCTCCTTGTAGAACAAATCAACATTTTCTTCAAGAAAACAAAACATTTCAATTCTGAAATTGACTTTATTGTTTTTCAAAATATTCGCCATGAAGGTCAATACACTTTTTCAATCGTTTGAACCAGTCGTCGTAGCATTTTTTCCACTGAATTTCGGACACTTCAGAAACATGCATTTTCAAAGCCTCAACCGCCTCTTATACGAATACCGAAGACATAGGCGGCCATTTTCTTCGGAGTGCTGCGAGAACAAATAACTTTTGTTGGAATCGGCTCATCTTGGAACACCAAAACAGTAGATTGTTGTATCGTTTCTTGTTCATATGCGTAGATTCACGATTCGTCACCTGTATATGTCGTATACCAAATTTGTAGCACTTCTGTTGTATTTTTTCAATGTTTCTTTGCACCAATCGACACGCGTCTTCTTTTGAGCGATAGTCAAATTATGTGGGATCCAGCGAGAACAATTTTTTTTACGGCCAAGTGTTCGTGTAAGATTGCCTGTATACTTTTCATGCCAATGCCCAAGTTTGCCTGAATCTCACGGTAGGTTGTATGACGATCAACCAATATCATTTCACTAACAACATCGATGGTTTCAGGTAGAACGACCGATTTTGTACGATCTTCACGAAATTCGTCAACCAGCGACTTACGGCCCCGATCAAATTCATTGTTACCAGCGCATTGTTGTGACAAAGCATGGTGCTTCCTCGCCATATAGTGAGTTGAACTCATCTAAACACTCCTGACGAGATAATCTTCAACGAAAAATGATGGCACGAAAATTTTCACGAGTTAATTCCATTTCTTCACTGACAAGCAACTTTCTGATGACTGTAAACAATAAAAGAAAGGGCGCGATGTCAAAACGTTCCACTGACACTTACCATCAAAAATGTCAAACTTTAAAGTGGGCCATTTTTTCGAAATTCGAATTGATGGTGCCCGAGGCTCATTACTTAGAGTGCAACCCTCGTAGTTGCGCTCTTTCAAGCCCACCTCACACGGTGACCTAGTGCATTGAAAGAAAAAAAAAACTTTTTATTTGTGCGGAAACTGATTTCGTTCCGCATGCCGGATATTCATAGATGGCAGAAAGAGCAAAAGTGTTTGGGTGGTCGTCTAAAATTGAAAGAAAACATTTCAATCTCGTCATATTGTTACTTAATGCTTGAGATGATTTACTGAAGCAATTAATAAAAATAGAACAAAAGAATGTTTCTTCATTTGTTTTAAAAGACTGTTCGTAAAAAAGTTGCAGTTGTTTGTTTCAGTCATCATAACACTAGCAGCCTACTCTACGGTTAAACTTATTTCTTTCAAATGTTACAACTGTTTCATGAAAAGGGGTTCATCGCGACGCATCATATTTTCTTTATTATGCCGAAAAAATAAATAAACAGAAATTAAATTTAATATGTTTCAAAATTTATAACTCAAAAACAACACTAAATTATACTTATTGCTTGAGATATGCTACTATAAACTTGGTAAAATTATGGGTTATTTAATGGGTTATTATACGAAATGGAACTTTATGAAATAAGTAAATATTAAGATGAAAGGATTAATTTGTCGTGTGTGTTTACGATGCTTAATTTGGCTTTTTATAATACACCAATTTATTCATTTTTTACAAGAGCGATTTTCTGAATATTATTTCAAAAGCATTTTATTGATCAATATATTCGTGCACATGACGACATTATCTCTGGAAGAATACGATGCAAGAGGCTGATCACGTGATCACCCTAAGTTCTATCAAAGCTCAGCAATCAAACTGTGTTAACTAAAGCTCTTTCCTAGGCCTTCAGATTGAAATTTGTGAAATATATTTTTATAGAACGTGCACTTGGTTATCACCACATCAATCAATCCAGGCAAAAAAAAAAAAAATACACGAAAATTGAACCGAAAATTAACAGTCGTCCAGCCAGAAGCTTTAATATGTAGACTTCACAGAGTACGTACCCTTCCCCTTGCGCGCATATTTTCATACACTAGGATGTATAGCAGCACACTTTTTTACCGCCCTTCCCTAGTAGGGTGCGTAATTTGTGAATGGTCTCTTGTCACACAGAAAAGATCGTTTTTACCACCTACTTTTCCAACATTACACAACTCCATTAAATGTACATTTTTATGCACTTTAAATGTGCATTGTATGGGGTAAACTGTAAGGTTTCACAGAAAAATGTATGAAGCTTTCAATAAATGTTAAAACTTTCACGCAAGCTTATTCGCGCAATATAAAATATTAGAGGGTGTTCCACAAGTTGATGGCGTACTTTGTTAGTTTTTCTGAAAATCTCCGAAATATCCAGCAATAAAAGTTCGTTCACGCAGTGGATTGTCCAAAAAGTGCAGTCTCAGTGAGTACTAAAATTTAGTGTACTCACAGCCTCAAATCAGAATCTCAGAAGTACTCAATTTCGCTTTTTTTTACAAAATCATCATTAATGAGACCAATGAGTACACTCACTTTGAATTTTTTTTTAGATATAGACTGAATGAGGTCATTAAGCACACTCACTTAGACTATTAGAGATTGCTGAGTATGCTCATTTCGAGACTTTTTTAGGCTGTTGGGCATGCTCAATTGTGAAAAATATTTTTTTTAGCCAGTGAGACTGTTGAGTGTACTCATTTTCGACAAAAACATTTTTCACAATTTCATTGAGGCTTTTGAGACTGTTGAGCATGCTCAATTGTGAAAAATATTTTTTTTAGCCAATGAGACTGTTGAGTGTACTCATTTTCGACAAAAATATTTTTCACAATTTTATTAAGGCTTTTGAGACTGTTGAGCATGCATGTTGAGCATTTTGAATCTGAAGTACGCAGCCTTCAGGAAGTTGCAACAAGCGAAAGACTGCATTTTCGGCTATGAAACCTGGGATCAGGGGCGTGACAGTCTTTTGTTTTGATCTTTACAAGTAATATTCAACGTAAAGTTAGCTCAGGTACATGACAGTCTTTTGTTTTAGTCTTTGCAACTAATACTCAACGTGAAGTTAGCTGCAATTGCATAATCAGCTGATTTTTGAACTTTTCAATGAAGTCAGCTGATTTTAGTAAATTTATTAATGAAATCAGCTGATTTTGTTGCAACTGCAGCTAACTTCACGTCGAGTATTACTTGCAAATTTAAAAACAAAAGACTGTCACGCCCCAAAATTGACCACTGTGCGAGAGTTAGCTGCAGTTGCAAAAAAATCAGTTGATTTTTGAACTTTTCAATGAAGTCAGCTGATTTTAGTAAATTTATTAATGAAATCAGCTAATCTTTTTGCAATGAAGTTAGCTTCAGTCGCAATTGCAGTTAACTTCACGTCGAGTATTACTTGCAAATATAAAAACCAAGACTGTCAGGCCCAGCGGGGTGGCAGTCTTTTATTTTAATACGTACAAGTAACACTCAACGTGAAGTTAGCTGCAGTTGCGACCGAAGCTAACTTCGTTGCAAGAAAATCAGCCCCCCCCCGGTTAGGCCCCTGCCTGGGATCAAAAAATGATGTTAGGAAATGTTAGAGCCAATAGCGAGTACTTTATGGTAAAATAATTGTCAATTTTACACCAGGCTGCGTACTTTTCCATAATTCAAGGTCAAGAAGAAGGCAGCCTGGTGTAAAAAATTGAAGTATATCACTATGACGTCACTAACGAATGCTTTACAATGCATCAATTTTCATCTTGACTCCAGGAGCTGCGTTCTTGCGCTATGTTTGTTTAAATGTAGATGACAGCGACAGCCTGGTGTCAAGTTGAAATACAGTGCGTTGTGAAGCCTTCGTCATTACAGTCACGGTGATATGCTTCAATTTTTGACACCAGGCTGCCTTCTTTTTCATGGTACAAGATCACATAGAGGGCAGTCTGTTGTCAAATCGAAAAGTATTGCGCTGTAAAGTTTTGATGCAAACAATCCGAAAGTATACATCACCATTTGTTGAACGATTTTCTTCTAATCAAAGTTGAGTTTAACTAATGGAATACTCTCTTCAATCTTCCTCTACCTTTCCCTTGGATTTAACTCAAAATGATAAATAAAAGAGTTTTGTAATTCAATAATTGCTTTTATGTTCTGATCACTCTTAATACAATTCATAACTAATTTTTTTTTTTCGATTCTCTGTACAATGTCTCCAGGGTATCAACCATCCATAATACACATTGTGTGGCATTGCTAGGAATATATGAATGAGTGGCTCTGTGTAAATAAAATTTATTGTTGTACTTATTCCATCACAGAGTGTATATTTGGAGTGAATTATTGAGGCCATCTGTTGATTTTTGTGTGCGTGGTTTTTATTTCGGAATACAGAATTGCGCATATCCGAAAAATTAATATTTTTTAATTTAATTACTTCGTTCAAACCGTTCGACATACAATGGACAAGATTCTTAAGAACATTGAAATGAGATGTTCTTTGATTTACAAAAAAAAGGGAGAAAAAAATATTTCCCTCACTTGTCCATCCCTTGTCTCTGAGACATTTTAATATTGGACTGGATCTATAGCCACAATTATTCGCATTTATATCCTATGCAAAGATCATTAATCAAAATGCTGTAGACAAAAGGGATCCCTCAATTCATATTCAATATTAAGGCGAAAATGTCCTTTCTGTGCAAACATTTTCTGATTTCAACCAAATCTTTTGTATTCTTACATGGATGTTCTCTTTCAAAATCGTATTGTACCAAATAACTCCCCCATTCTATGAATAATTTCCTTCTGTTTATACTTGAGATTTTATACCTTACTCTTTGGTATAACATCATCGGTCAGTTTGAATTATCTGCATAAAGAAATGAATTTCACTTGGGGTATGTTTCGGGCTGCAAACGATTTATTTTCGGTAATATTGTCCTCATGCATATAGAACTATTTTCTTCTTGATTATATTTGGTGATAACCGTAACGATAATGTGAAATGTGGCATTGCAATGGTCGAATGGAAAACAGCGCTCTTTCGTTGATGAAATTGTAGAGATCATGCCCGCAGCGGTAGCGGAGGGCGTGACGCAGTCCCCACACCCCAAAAAAAAACGTCCACAAACCCAAAAAACTCCATACAAAAACCTTTGGGACAAGGAGCCATATATAGGCGAACTATTGAGTTTTTTCCCCTCGCCCCCCTCCCCCTCCAAATTATTTACCAGCGGAATAATTTTTCAGCACTTGCAGTTTTCACACGCAAAAAATTAAATTTACCTTAAACAATCTACGCAATAGGAAACAAAAGTCAAATTTTTGCAGCGCAAAAACTGAAAGTACAGAAAAATTATTTCGTCGTTGCGTCCGGCATTTATGACGCAATTTTTTAACACAACGTAATTTTGTTCAAAAAAAAAGAGCTGTAATTTTTTCAGGAAATTAAAACTTTGAACACAAGGTTCCCTTCAAACAAACTCTGCGTATTATCAGCGATAGCGTCACCTCAAGCGATATCATTAATTTTGGAAGCAGACTTACGGACTGCGTCACACTCTACCTTTTAAGAGGTTTTTGTATGCTAAGAATTACGATCTCTTCGACGAATTCCATGTACTTCATGAAAGCAAGTAATTTTTTTTTATTATTTAAGCCAAGCGCTGTAAATAGCTACCTGGGTCTAGTAACTATAAAGAACACAGAAAAAAAAAAGATATTACGAATAATAATAAACTAATTAAGGAGCATGACACAGATTTTGAGTCAAGAAACATCAGAAAATTGAAAAGATATCTTATATATAAATTGCATCGGACCGAAATTAAAGAAAGATGAGTAGTCTTACGATCGGCAAAACCTAATTGTAGCAAGAGTTCAATGAGCACAAAAGAAAAATAAAACGATCAAAATTAAAGAAAATATTACGAACAGAAATATCGCTCAACCGTCACTGGTAGAATTCGCGAGAAGAGACGACAGCCCATGCGGATGATAGTATAAAAAAGTTACCACAGCAGAATTGCAGGCAACAGCACTGATATTAGCGACATGTTTACAACTTAATGAAACGTTTATCCTTTAATGATGGAAGAAATTTTTCGATTTTTTTAAAGTTGGCGGCATGGATTGAAAATATGAGGCAGCTGCCGGCACAAAAAGTCCTAGAGCCACAATTTCGTCACACTTGAATTATATTCGAATCAATTTTATTATCATAGGATGTACTTATACGACTAAGGGTAACAAATCGTGAGTTGTCCACTTTTGACGATTGTCCCAACCCTCGTTGCACTGAAAGTTTTTGCAATCTGGTACTAACAGTAGTCAATTACTTTTTCATGAAACTTACCATTTTCTGAGATAAACGCCATTGACAAATCGAAAAAACGTTAACTCGTTCTGTTATACCCTCGTTTTAAAAAAGAGTCTATTTGTATGGAAAATGCTCGTAATTTCTTCCCGACGCCATTTCTAGAACACACAGCATGACAGGATCCCTTTCTTTTATCCTTTCTTGGTCATTTACACTTAGTAACACCCCGGTAACATCCCGGTAAACGTCATTTTGTATGAAAATAGGGTAAGACTCGTTAATGGGAAGGCTGGGTCAGTGGTGAACGCACTGGACTTTCACCGAGATGACCCGGGTTCGATCCCCGGAACGGGGAATTTTTCCCTTAGAAATTATAGATTGTACATCGTTCACCCAGCGTATTCACATATTGGAGTTGGTATGTGTACTTTAAAAAACACGACTGCCACCTATTGCACAATGGGGAAACTTGCACAATGGACAACAACTTATCAACCAAGAAAGCGCATCGACGTGCACGATTTCGACCTTTCCAGCAAATGGAACCTGTCAATAATAATCTGTACACAGATGTTGCTCACTAGAGGTGAGTGGGCTGCCCAAAAAAGTAGGCAATGGGCATGGGCATTTTGAAAATATGGGCATGGGCATGGGCGTTTTCAATGAATATGGGCGCCCGTGTAATGCAAGAAAGTGAGAAATATTCCTGGAGTTCCTCATCGGGACGTTAAGTCATATCATCAATAATGTGTTTGCATCTGATAATGCGTAATGTGCAACAGATTTTTGGTAATTGTGAATTTGTCTTTTATAGTTCGCATATAGTTTAATAGGTAGCAGAATAAAATCTCTCTCTCTTTTATACATCCTCAGCCATTAAGTTGTGGGCGTAGGTATGGGCTGGGCATTTTTTTGAAAAAAGTGGGCACTGGGTGTGGGCTGGGCACTAAATTTGGCATGTCCACTCACCTCTAGTGCTTACAATCTGCAATTGTGATGAACGAATGAAAAGTGTGAACAGATGACAACCTCAATGGTCTTCACGATGTCTGTAATGAATGCAATGCCATCAATTACCGGTTGCCGAATCAGTTGGCTAGGCCATCCTCCCGTCAGATTGCATCTGATAAACTATGTAAATATAATCAAACTGAGTATTAGATATAAGACAATATGTAATACTAGAATTAGTTATAATAAGATTGTTGTCATACGATAAATAAATGAATAAATCTCAGAAAATGTTAAATTTTACGAAAACGTCATTGACAGCATGATGGCACTGTTGTTAGTACCAGATAAAATTTATGATAATCGTGAGTTGTCCAATTTCGTATTAGAATTTCGCAAAAAAAAAAAAAAATAAAATTAGCGAAACAATTAAATAAAAGATTGCCTAGAATCTTATGTTTAATTTTGTAGCTAATTTGATTTTTTTCGGCGAATTTCGTTGAAAATCTTCGCTGATTTTCTCTAAGTTTTTTCCTTAAGACTGCAACATTGAACATATCACGGTTTATTGAACCGTGAGTTAACCGGTCATTTTTGGCTGGAAAACTCTCCATTTTTTATTTTATGAAGTTAATTCCGCCACTCTCTTTAAACAGTCCATCGAAAAGGTTCGACTATTTCCTACATTTATACCCTATTTTCGAAAAATGAATTGTAACAAGATTAAGATAAGAGAATTCAAGAATCTTTGTACGGCAAAGTAATTTTTCTTTTATTACTACTCTGAGGGCGTGAAAAAAGCATACCAAAAGTTTCTAAATTCGGGAAAAAGCTCGACACATTATTTTTCGACAAGATATTCGAAAATTTCGGTGCTGTCCAAATGGAAAAAAAAAATTGAATCAATTTCTGCGGTCAAAATAGTGAAGCTCGCGGATGAAATTATTGCGGAGTTCTCTATCAAGTTAAACTAGCTGAACCAGAAAAAATCTGGAGAACTAAAAAAATGCTTTCATCCTAAGAGAATTTATGAATGTTACACTTTACTTTCAATTTCGTTTTTAATTTCCTTGCACTAACCGAACATAAATCCGTCAAATAGATTAAAAATCTCCGTGTATGCTTAAACTTGGTAATGGAAAATAAAATATGAAAAAAAATTTTATTTCAAAATGTTTGCATGCAGTTTGTTCAATTTATGAAAAACGCTAACACACGATTAAATGGGAGTGAAAGTACGGGTGGATGATATTCAGCTACAGAAGTAGATAAGTTTGTGTGTAATAAAGCAACGTTAATTTCCTGACTTTTTGTGTGGCTGTCGAAAAAAAAAGACTTCAAAATAGATGAACATGTAAGCCTCTATGAGAGAAAATATTTGTACGAAGAGGGTGAGTTTTTTTCCGAATTTGGTATTCGAAAAATGAAAAATATAAAAATTTGTATCCGTGTGCACCAAAAAAAAACATCGGTAAATAATAAACCAACCCTATGAGCATTCCAAACTCGATTCCGAACCATTCGTATCATGTCAAACAAAATTACATCATACAATCTCGTAAAACTAAAATGTCTCCCTTGATGTCTCCATCATTGTCAAAGTTGATTTTATTTAATTAAAATAGATAGAAATGTGAAAATTTTAACTTTTGTCCTATCATATACGAAAGGTAATGTCTGCTAAACATCCGTTTCTCAATTGAAAAGATTGAAAAGGAAGTTTCATAACATGAGAAATTTATTCTCACGATCTTTGATTTGTTTTTGATTTAAATTGAAAGTGCTAACCATCAATGCCTTGTTGGGGTAGGCAAGAGAATCAGTTAGCCGATTAATTGACTTGTTAATAATACTAGGTCAATTAAGTCAATTAATACCAAAAGACCCATATGTTCTAGCTATTGCCTGTAAATTGGCATGTACATAGATTCTTTAACTGGTCCCCACCTCAAGTCTCTCTCCTATTACTCTTACTCTATCTGAAGTGCATCTGCAAAAGAAGTGGTACAGCAACACTGAAAAAATGTCCACTCCATCGCAGAAAAGCTATTAACAGCTATTATATTTACCGTCTCGTTCAAAACTGATTTTTTGACATTTAAAAGCCACTCACAATTCTTCATCCTACTTATAATTGTTTAACAAAAATCCTCGCAAAAATCGAAAAACTAA
>CM055405.1:13536257-13557991 GCA_029228625.1 Pseudolycoriella hygida | reverse complement strand
GCCAAGTTTTTGGGCGACTGCAAAAGTATGGCCTGAAAATTGAATTATCGAAGTGTCAATTAGGGATGGAGGAAGTGAATTTCCTTGGACATCTTATTAGTAAACATGGAACGAGGCCGCTGCCGGACAAAGTAAAAACGATTCAAGAATTTCCGCTTCCCGAAACTGTCAAGGAACTAAGACGGTTTCTGGCCATGATCAATTTTTACCAAAGATTCATTCCGATGGCAACAAGAAGTCAAAGGAAATTACGTCAATTATGCCCCGGGAACAAAAAAAACGACAGAACAAAGCTCCAGTGGACCGACGAAACAAAACTAGCTTTTCTAAAGTGCAAGGATGAACTTGCCCAACATACAATGCTAGCCCATCCAATACGACAAGCTCCATTATCGTTAGCATTGACGGTAGACGCTTCAAATTTCGCCATGGGGGCCGTCGTTCATCAGGTTGTAGAAAGTGGTCTCCGGCCACTTGGATTTTTTTCAATGAAATTAACTGAAAACGAAGCCATTGGAGAAACGTACAATCGGGAATTACGTGCCATATATCGCGCGGTCAGACACTTCCAATCGGTACTTGATGGTCGAGACTTCACAATTTACACCGACCATAAGCCGTTAGTCAACGCATTTAAACAAAAGCCGGACAAAGTTAACGAAACCGTACTCAGACGCCTGAGCTATATAAGCCAATTTTCAACTGACATTCGAAACATAGCGGGTAAGGACAACGACGTAGCCGACTGTTTGTCACGCATCAACGCCCATGGTGAAATGGATTTGAGCAAGGTGGCCGAAGCACAAGCGAACGACAGCGAATTACAAAAACTTCTTCAGAAAGAACCGCGTCATTCTCTCGCACTAAAATTGATGAATTTTCTATCAGTTACCGGAAAAGTTTACTGCGACGTGGCGACTGGAACCGTGAGACCATACATTCCACAGCTTTTTAGAAGAAATATCATCGCTAACCTCCACGGACTATCACACCGTGACATACGACCAACCGTAAAATTGGTTACACAACGTTATGTGTGGCCAGGAATAAAGCGGGAGATCAACAATTTTGTCAGATGTTGTATGGCCTGTCAACGTACAAAAATTCATCGGCATAATAAGGCACCATATCATCCATTTTTGGTCCCGAACGAACGTTTTGCCCACATAAACATTGATCTCGTTGGACCCCTACCTTCTTCAGGTGAATTTAGATATGTGCTTACGTGTATAGACAGATTCACAAGGTGGCCAGAAGCATACCCACTTCGCGACATTTCCGCTGAAACGGTATCAAAAAAATTGGTCGAGGGATGGATATATAGGTTTGGAGTACCTAAAGTCGTTTCAACCGACCGTGGAAGACAATTCGAATCGGAATTGTTCAATTCACTAAGCAAAATTTTGGGCACCAAGCACGTCACAACTACCGCTTACCATCCACAAGCAAACGGGCTAATAGAAAACCTTCACCGGAAACTAAAAACCGCGATCGGAAGCAAGGCGAATCAGTCTTGGCCCGAGTCATTACCGATTATCCTTCTGGGATTAAGGTCGACCATCAAGGAAGATGTCAAGGCAACTCCAGCAGAACTTGTATACGGAGCTACATTACGCTTGCCTGGGGATTTTTTCGAACCATCAACAGCACCAGTTTGCGAAGCGGATTTCGTAAAAACACTCCATCGGACTATGGACAATCTGCAACCAACCCAAACGTCAAATCACGACACTCAGCATCGATTCTACGTTCAGAAAGAACTGCACAAATGTTCACACGTTTTCGTCCTTGCTGGGGCAAAGAAAAATTTACACTCAGCATACGTTGGTCCATTCAAAGTTGTCCGGAGGGAGGATAAATACTTCGTAGTACGAATCAAAAATAAAGACGAAACAATATCCATCGACCGGTTGAAAGCTGCATGGATCGAAAGTCAGGACGATTCAAAATCTACATTAAGTAAGGTGTCAAAGAAGACCCCTACCGCGCCGTCCGATCAAACTGTTATCAAAGACGACAACCCATTGCAAAACCCGTCTAATGTTAAACGCGTCCATTTTAACGATCAACCAGAAGAGTTTACAAAATTTGGTCGCAAGGTAACGAAACCTCAGCGGTATGGTTATGAGTAAGACTCATTTCATTCCCATTTACAAATAATTCTTAACTAAGTCATATTTTACTTAAAATTTCGTAATTACTACTAGAATCGTAGAATTCTCTAGAGGGGGTGTAGTGCGGCGGTTCAGTTCATATTCATTTCACTGAACTCACCACCACCAACCTAGTATGATTATAAAGTTGTATTCATCTAGAGATTCATTCGTCGACCGTCAAGCGAATAAGTATTCAGTTGTACACGCGCTAGAAAATCAATTGGAAATCAATAAATTGTAAGTTTAAAATAAACGCAGTTTTTATTTGCTATCGTGAGCCTCACTACGATTGGATGCATGTCATTTCGTTTGAACATTTTGGAAGTAAAAGAATTGTGAGTTTGTTTCGGTTAGGAAGTAGGATTAAGAATCGTGAGTGGCTTTTAAATGTTGATTCAAGCGGGTGGACTTTAATCTGCCGAAAGTACAGCAGCCATAGTAAAATATTACTTCTATGGGTGTAACTGTACCACAACGAGAATTTTCTCAATTTTTACCCTGATTTTTTGGATTTTCTGGTCATGTGCATGAAAAATTTTGTATTGTCTTCATGGGAAATTTGTTGTTTCTAAGTTTGGGATGCAATCCTCCCCTTTGGCTCGAAATACAAAAATCGCAGAAGATGTTGAAATCACTTCAGCCTTAAGAAGTAGTCATCGGTAACCTATACATTGTCGCTACTATGTACCCTTGGGAACGATTGTGTTTTGTCTCATGTTAGTACAGATCACATTGAAAGAGTGAAAGAGATGAAACTCTTTACCCAGGTAGCGATTTCTTGTTAATTTGCAGTGAGCTATTCAGTGTCACCACAACACATTCTTTCGGTACTTGCAATGCCAAGTCTTAGTGAGTTTTCGAATTGTTAGACACATAGTATTTTATACTAGAAGCCTCAACGAGACACACAGAAAAACTGTTTCATTAAATTGAAATTTTTCGTCTACTTTCGAATGACTCAATTGATTTGATTCTTTCGTTAGATTAAAACCAAGAAACAACTTCGAATTGCCGTAAGTTGCAATGTAATTTTATCTTGCGATAAACAAGGTAAGTGTCTATAAAAGTGGTCATAAATCTTTAAGTCTACAATTCTTTTTTAGGTCTAAATTACACCTTCACCCGTCCACATACGTTTCGAATTATGTATACATTCGATAAGTTAAAATAAAAGAAACTTAAAGCAATTGCATTTTCAACAAAGAATCTTTTATCTCAATGCAATAACATCGTATTCGTCGCCACAAATCCAGCGTAAAAAATATTATTCTTAATATGAAAATATCTAATGGGTGGCCCAATTACCGCAAATTAAAACATCGTCCACAGCATCCGTTAACAAGTCAATAAACGAAAGCGATGGTGCGCCCACCACATTGCAATTGATTGCATCAAAATTTGAAAGAACATAAAATGCAAATTGAAATAACACAGAGAAGATCATTTAAAAAAAAGGATATGCTTGTGAGGGATCGTTCACAAATGGCGTTTAGAAATTTCAACATTACCCCCTCTTTTATGTCGCGCAAGAAATACCAACAGATCAAAATCACAACTCTTTGTAAGAACCTCCATCTCCCACAGTGGGCGTCATTTGTGAACCTACCCCAGATGTGTGGAGCAACGATATATATCAGTGAGTTGTGCTGATTTTTTGCATTAAAGATCACACTCGAACTGTTTGGCTAAAATCTTTAATTTTTTTTTAATTGCAATGCAACCGCACCCACCCAGATCGATTGAGTGTTAGATCTGTTAGGTGGTTGAGCAATAAATGTACTTTTGGGTATATAGGTGAAGTCGTGAGCATTGCTTGTAGTTAAAGGGTTATCAAGAGATGCACATCGACATTCATTTATTTTATTTCAATTTGGACAGATATTTTTATTTTGATTGTAACAAAAATGCATACACCCGATATGCTAAACATAACAAGAAAATGGATTTTGTGAAAATGACTCGCTTCATACATATTCATTAGTTCTGAGATGTTGCAGCGATTTATTGCCTCTCAATACAAAAAAAAACAAACAGAACCCTAATATGACCCCTGTCGTGTGTCTACCTCTTTGAGTATCACCAGCATCATCCGATTTGATGAAATTGCTCTATTTATTTGTTAAATCTTTTGCTTTACTACACTCTTCTCAACCTTACGATTAAAGGATAGAAAAAAATAAAAAAAATGGCTCGAAGGGGTTGTTAATAAAACATTTTTGGGAAGAAAAGAATGGGATGCAGTTTTTTTACAGAGTTAGGAAGGCTTACGATCAATGTAATTATATAAACTAGGGTAGTCGCATTATTCCACACATTTTGTCATTCAAAGGAACCAAAATAAGTTTGGGTTAAATTAAAGGTGAAATTATTGCGGATGTTATTCAATTTATGAAGTCAATACAAAGGATTTGGGATTAGCAGGGTCAAACAACAGCTGATCAATTTTTGTAAACACAGCCTCATTAGACTTTTGACTAAAGACAGTTTTAGTTTGAGTCGACGTTGTTTAAAAGAAAATACCAATTGAGTGTTAGACATGATGACGACCCATCTGCCAAGAAATGCGAAAGTGAGATTTACTGATGGATCCAAGACCTTGGAAAGCACAGGGGTCGGAGTATACAAGGCAGCAAGTCTTCACATCAATGAAGAAACATTGCCGATTCGTCGTCGTAACCACCAAACTGATCAAAGAGCGCAAGGATTCTACTAGACTGTATGGGACAATCAGATCGCTGATCAGAAAAGCTCGCTAGGGTATATTTAAACGCTCCAACGAGTGCCGGTACGGTGAACCATACCGGCAAACACCAATCACCATGTATGGATCAAGAGACTGGGAGCAATGGAACCACGAAAAACGCTGAAAATCGAATGAAGGAAGCGCTCAAGCGAAACGCTTTCTTCAGAAGCCTGGTGTAAAATAAGCAAGGGATTTGTAGATCAAGTATTATCAGAAGGTTCGTAGGATGGACCAAAATGACCTCAGCTACGACTTCATTTTGCATAAGTACATTTCAGGAAAAAAGGTAAATCAGACGATCTCTAAAAAACCATGGCGACAAACAGACGGATGGATATTGATATTTTCATTTTGGCATCTCCAACTGAAACGAATTTCTAACCTCCACACAAATTATAACTCCAAACATAACCAAAGACCCGTACGTATCAGAATAGATGTGACAAACAGAATAGATGTGGCAAAGTGACTCGAACGTACCTAAATATACAAATAAGCAAACAATCCAACGTTTTCTGTTCTTTTATAACTGTAAGAATTTCAAAGATCAATAGAAATTACCCAAGGTAATGTCAAAGGCCCTACCGAAGTACGTTTCAGACCATTCAAATCTAGAAAAGCTTATATCCAAGGACTAAGTCGTTTTTCCCTAAAGCCCAGAAAAACGTGTTCGCTTAAATTTAATTCTCAACAACTTCGCCTTTGGAACCAACTTTCTAACTCTCATAGTTCTGGAGATCTGGGTCATCCTGCCCAATTATGGAAGTGGCCATATACCAGGATTGGGCCATATTTCCCCAAAACCCTGAAACACGTGTTCCTTATATTTAATTCTCTACAACTTCGCCTTTGGAACTAACTTTCTAACTCTCACAGTTCTGGAGATCCGGGTCATCCTGCGCAATTATGGAAGTGGCCATATATCAGGATTGGGCCATATTTCACCAAAACCCTGAAGTACGTGTTCGCTTAAATATAATTCTCAACAACTTTGCCTTTGGAACCAACTTTCTAACTTTCACAGTTCTGGAGATCCGGGTCATTCTACCCAATTATGGAAGTGGCCATATACCAGGATTGAGCCATATTTCCCCAAAACCCTGAAGCATGTGTTCGCTTATATTTAATTCTCTACAACTTCGCCTTTGGAACCAACTTTCTAACTCTGATAGTTCTGGAGATCTGGGTCATCCTGTCCAATTATGGAAGTAGCCATATACCAGGATTGGGCCATATTTCCCCAAAACCCTGAAACACCTGTTCGCTTAAATTTAATTCTCTACAACTTTTTCTTTGACAGTAAATCTCCATATTGCATAGTTAAGGCAATCTAGATGAAAAATTGTTTTCGTATATGGCCGAGAATCTCAATTTCGTTCGTTCCATTGGTCCCAGTGCCCAGGCCCCTGTACGGATTCCCACAAAATTTTTATCCCAGTTTTGTGATATCAAATGCTTTCATTTGACACCAAAATGAGGAATTTTCGTACTTTACTTGCTGAGATATTTGCGAAAAAGCTTCACCGACCTTCGAAAAACCATGTTTTTGGTCACTTCCTCGACCATATCTCCGGAACCACTTGATCGATTTTGCTCATCTTCGAACTTGAATCATGGAAGACATGTACTTTTCAGGGGAAAAAAGTTTAGGCTGATCGGTTCAGCCGTTTAGAAAAAAAAATGGAGACAGACAGACGGACATTTTTTTTATTGCTGATTCGTCATCTCTAGACGATAATAGATGCATCCCCCCACCCTCCCACCTCGATCTACCCCATGTTACAATAAAACTGTTTGTAGTAAACGTATAGGACCTTTGTACTTCGTATAACTAGCAAATTCACTGAACATATTTGATTCAAAACCACAATTTTATCACTTAAAAATATATTGCGTACCCCTTACAAACTAACCTAACCTGTATGTTGGGTGATGAGACAAATGTGTTCTGAATCCACAAATCCAAAATCGAAACCATCCAATTCTCTTTAAATTTGTTTCTAGAACTAATCATCCACAAATTCGTCCAAATCAATTGCCTTTATATCCAAAACTAGAAGCTGTTATCTTAGATGTTGTTAAGAATAGCATTGGGTATTAAAATTTACCCCGAAACAACGAGCTTCAAATCACACGATGGCCAAATGGCCCAACTGGCCTTGCCTTGTAACAAAAGTGACAAGGAATCACGAGCAACAAATTAACTCTCAAGAAACAACTTTACTGTTCTGCGTCCAAATACGAAAAGAACGAACTCTAAACTTGTGTGAAATCTAGCAAATCATTTGTCAAATCGTATGACAGAATTTCTCATCACATGTTTCCCGTGCGACATCTGTGGCTCAGAACTATCACCACCATATGTCTTCAAATCTTTCACCGGGTTATCTCGTGCGTATTTTCTAGTGTTATGTAGTTAACAAATTTCTTACCACTAAGCAAAAACCAAGTTACACAAGCGGCATAAAATATGTCCGTATGCATTCATGGATTAGATGAAACTTCCTTCTGAAAACCTATACCCACACTATTTGAAATTGATCATCATTCAACTAAAGGCTCCGAGAAGGCAAAAAAGGAATTCCATTGAGAGGAAAAATAATTCTCTTCTCTAAATTATGACAAATTCAATCAGCGCTACAAGTCATTAAAATGGTAATTGATAAATTCAGCGTCCTTCAAATAACGAATTTAACACTTGCATGCAAAAATTGAAGAAATAAAAACGAAATTAGCCTCGGTATGTGTGTTGCATGAGAGTCTAATTAAAATAATTTCTACACAGATGTATGCAGCTCAATTGAAGTTTAGTTAAACAAAAGAAATCTCAGCATACGAACGAGTAATAACAATCGATGTTACATTGTACAGCATCCAAAAGATCCTTCTTCATTACTCACATTTCACCTCAATATAAAACGTTTTTTCATTAACATATCACTTCCATTATCAATCTTATTTTTATCCAACAAAGTTATAATACACACACCGGAGGTAGAACAAATCCATTATAATCACAAGTTGTAAGCAATCAAATCCACACATAAATCAAATGAGTTAACTCATTTATTAACAAAAAAAATGATTATTTCTTTTTTCAGCTTTTATAATTTAATATTTCTTTGAATTGAAGTGTTTTATTAAAATGTTACCTTGCAATTTGACGATATGAAAAAAAAAAGGTTTCTTAAAGCCAAATGAATGGAAGAGTTCGTAGTTTCTCCGTTTTAGTGTTGTGTGGTTTTGTTTGAATTGAATAAAATATTGTTTATTTGGAATTTGTTAATTGAAAATGGGAAAATTCATATAATTTTCGACAATGCAAAGTAAATATTTGATGCTTCATGGTGGGCTATTATCAGCCGAGTTGTTTTTCTACACCAAATCGGACATATCGGTAAGTTGATGATAGGGTTACTTTATGGAACTGATTCAGATTCATTGTGTTTGAAAATTGTGCGGCGAAATCGTTTGATCTTTGATTCGGTAGGCCTACCTACGTGTGATTTCGCGACTACTGATTTGGTTCATTGTAAATTGTACACCGTGTTGCACAAAATGGATATTTGGAGCATCAGTCCTATGTTTTAAGGAAAACTAGGGCATGTGCTACAAAATCCACTTGTGCAACGAGGTTTACATGAGGCGCATGTCGTAGTCGTCACACCCTCCGGCATATGTGCTGAGGGGAAATTAGCGCCACTGATGCGCCTGAATTTGTGCTGATGAATGGTACCAATTTTGAAATTTGTGCTGCTCTGGTGGAGGAGAAGGTTTATAGACTCAATTAAATCAGATTTAGGAGTTAGGGGGCTCAAGACCTCACGCCGAAAGGTATAAATGGTCTATAAAGTTTGATGATGATGATGATGATGCTGCTGCTCTGGTCATTGGTTGAAAGATACCTTATATATCTCTCTATGTTTCTCGACCGTTGGATACAAGCGTTGGTAGGCTGAAAGTAGCCATATTTCTTTTTTAATAGCGGTCAATCGAAACAGTACACCTTGAGGTACTATTTGAAATGGAATTATTTTGTCATTGTAATGACGCTCAGATGTAACTCAACTAGAACAGTCGAGTTGAAGAATACATTAGAAGAGCTAATGTGGATATGGCCTGGAATGTGCATAACTAGATTGGGTCATGACATAGATTGCATAATGAATAATGGGAAATGCAAAAGAATTGATGTTTGCATAAACGATGACACCAATTTATATAAAACGAATAATATTTACAGATATGAAAAGTGTAACGTAAGACTTTCGTTTTCATATGCGAAGGTTGATTATTATAAAAGACATTTTTATATAAACCGTTTTAGTTCCTAATAAATCGTTGAAGTAGCAATATCTCTAGCGTTTTATTATACTCTAAGGGTTCTCCCCCCAAAGGAGATCCCACACTGACATTTCGGAATATCGTTCCAATCGTCAGTCAAGTCATTCAACTTGATATGTTGGGGGTGATGAAACCGAGATATTGATGTCTCTTATGTGCAATCTTCGGTAAAACTGCGTCTAGTGAATTACAACTGAGAATGAATGGCGTTTAATTGCCATCTATCGTCCATACTCACAATCTAACTCCATCACAAGCTTCAAGTGTGTCATAGCTTATTGGCTGGAAACTGCCATTTTGTTATGATGATGATGGTGACACAGCACAAATTCATCAAAAAATGAAATTTTGATTTTTCGTCATTTTTGTATGGGAATCTACTTCAGTTCAAGTTTTCTTCAAAAGACTACTGCACCACGATTTTGTGATGGCGATTGACACCTACTTCAAGATTTTACGACATCTGCGACACCCAGCACAAATTGAAAAACTGGTCGAAATTTTGATTTTTCGCGTTTTTTGTATGGAGACCCTCTCGATTTCGAATTTTATTGCGAAACCTTTACACCACGAATTTTTTCTGAATTTGTGCTGGCGATTGACACCTGACCCAAGATTTTAATACGTCTGGTTACCCAGCACAAATTGAAAAACTGACCGAAATTTTGATTTTTCGCGTTTTTTGTATGGAGACCCTCTCCATTTCGAATTTTATTGCGAAACCTTTACACCACGAATTTTTTCTGAATTTGTGCTGGCGATTGACACCTGACCCAAGATTTTACTACGTCTGGTTACCCAGCACAAATTGAAAAACTGACCGAAATTTTGATTTTTCGCGTTTTTCGTATGGAGACCCTCTCGATTTCGAATATTATTGCGAAACCTTTACACCACGAATTTTTTCTGAATTTGTGCTGGCGATTGACACCTCACCCAAGATTTTACAACATCTGGTTACCCAGCACAAAATGAAAAACTGGCCGAAGTTTTTCTTTTTCGCCTTTTTTGTATGGAAACCCTCTCGATTTCGAATTTTATTGCGAAACCTTTACACCACCAATTTTTTCTGAATTTGTGCTGGCGATTGACACCTGACCCAAGATTTCACGACATTTGGTTACCCAGCATAAAATGAAAAACTGGCCGAAATTTTGCTGTTTCGCGTTTTTTGTATGAAGACCCTCTCGATTTCGAATTTTATTGCGAAACCGTTACACCACGAATTTGTGCTGAGTTTGTGCTGGCGATTGACACCTGACCCAAGATTTTACGATATCTGGTTACCCAGCACAAACTGACAAACTGGCCGAAATTTTGATTTTTCGTGTTTTTTGTATGGAGACCCGATTCGATTTCGAATTTTATTTTGGTGCGGAAATATTATTTTCGATAGTAGCGTCGTATGAAGATATTTTATCGCAAGAGATGACACATGTCGGTCCAAGACGAAGCTGAGGTCGACAGACATCGAGTGCGAATATGTTCCACAACTTGCGATTTTTTTTATACGAAACATAACAATACTTCGCGCACAAACTTTTTTGTTTATTTAGAATTTCGTTGGGGTTCAATCTAATCACATCTGCGAATATTCGCAGATGGGACTACGAGAAAAATCGTTTCTATGAAGTGAAATCAAAAAAACATGGAGAAACTACACTGTTTCGGTTTCCTGATTCCTGGAAGGAATTGATATTCAAAAGATATTCAAAGAAACGTTATTATTTTCTGCTTATATTTATTCACATAATTGTAAATATTGTGGCCAAAATATTTCAATTGTTTAACGACGAAATTAATCAACACGAACTATTCAAAATCCATGTCATCAATTTAAAGTATCTACGTTGATTTCTAAAACGAAAAATAAACGCAAGACATAAGGCGTGTCTGCAAGCTAAATTACATAATAAATGATAAGGGTGTGACTTTCGACTTCGACATAATGCGGGTGAAATACCTTGAACCGCCCTCTTTCTGTAAACACCTTTACACCGTCTCAACCGTTTGCCTTTTTTTCCTTACTCTGAAAATATTGATTTTTATTTCTTCGTCTTAAACAATTTTTTGCCATATTTTTTTGTACAGAGACTTAACTTTGTCGCTTCTTTAGATCGTTGCTTATGTTCATCTATTTCGCTTTTCAACAAATAGAATATTTTTCCCTCGGTTTTTCCGGATTTCACTCATCAAAACGTAAAAGACTAAGTTGTGAATAAATGGAACATTTTAATTAATTACCAGATGTAGTCAAAATGTGCCTAATAGAAATTAGACATTTCGAACCGTGTTTGTAAAGGACTTTAAATATTTGTTCAAATCAGACGAAGTTTGTTTACATTTTTGATCAAAAATTTGCGTTATTGCTTTACGGACTTTTTGTTCGGTAAGAAGAAGGATGAAGATTTACAGAAAATTGTCATAGTTTACATTCAATCATCCCTCTCTGTTTTGGGCATACTGGAAGAGTCGGATGTCCTTTATGTGTGTCCTTCAAGGCAAAATTTTTTAATCTTTTGCCGTATTTTCAAAGCTCCCCCTAAATTTGTTCTAACGGACTTTGAGCTATTTTTTGCAGATTCAGAAAGCCTGGCGCTAAGAAAGTTTCTATGAGAATGTTAAGGAAATGAATACATTAATGTGCCCTCAGTTACGATTCGGCACCAGGCTGCGTACTTAATAGGTATGAGTAGCCTCATAGAAAGCAGCCTGGTGGTGAAAATCAGTAAGTCATTGTAAATGTAGTAAAGAATATTATACGTCATATATATTTTAATACAGCACCGGGTGCTGCTGCTGCCCTCTACAATCACAGTCTTGAGTAGATTCAATATTTTGAGTACGCAGTCTGGTGCCGAGTTGAAATTTATATGACAGGTGGTATTCGTTACTGCCGTTACGGTTTTGCCACATTCATCTACATTCGTCTACATCAAATACTGTGACATTGGCTGGTTCGGAGAAATTCTCTCATTTTTCGCAGTGTTGCTTGATTAAAATCAACTTGGTGTGGCAATAGAGTAACTCTAATCAGGCAACACTACGAAAAATCAGAGAACTTCCGAACGAGCTTCGAGTCATGTGACCATAATCGTACTGTGAGATTATGGTCACATGACCCGAAAGTATTGCAAAAAATCAATTTGGTGATGAATGTGGCAAAGCCATTACGATGACATTAACATGGCTCCAAGCTGCGTTCTTTATGGTTACTTGAACTTCTCAAGTAGGCAGCCTGGTGCCGAGTTGGAACCAAGTGCATAGTAATGTACTCGTTCCCCACTCCAACATTGCCATTACCAAGCTGCCCAGCCTGAAATGCAGACATCTGTTTGTTGCAATTTTTCCCATGAAAATGTGCTATACGACATAATAAGTTCATGCGCTAGACAAAGACCAGTCTAACTGTAGTAGGCGCGCAGCAACAAAGATCGCAAAAATTTTTTTTGTTCCAACAAAAATTGAAAAAATAACAATTTTTATTAATTCTAACTATTTACGACCCCAACAATTATCAAATATACTAAATTAATTGCATACAAAAATTGTCTCAACTTTCATACCTTTCCCGGAGGAATTTCTTGTGGAAACCCATGAAATATGGTATCAAATTGCTGATGACAACAAACTATGCTCTACTGTTTTACTCCTGCACTTTCAAACAACATAAAATCACGGACTAAGAATTATATTACCTTTCCTGGAGGAATATCATGTGCAAACCCATGATATCAAGAAATGAGCTCTTCCCACTCCCGATATTCTACTCAACAGCAGTGTTAAGGGAACCACCGTATATAATAATTGGAACAGAAATATCAAATGAAATTGAACCAAGACAAGCTACTAAGTTGATATCATTACAAATAAAGATCAGATAAGTAAAGGTAAAACAGTGGATCCAACAACGGTAATATCAATTATATCTACAAGTTAATAGTATATTACAGAGGAACACTGTTATGAGTAATATTACAGGTGTGCGAGTTACCGTAACGCACACTTGTAATATTACTCATAAACAGTGTTCCTCTGTACTATGTTTTAACGTGTACCCACAAGGTAAGTTGAAATCTACAAAACATCTTATTTCGTAAAAATCAATTCAAGTTTCAAATGTTGTTATGTACACTCTACGAGCGAATCAAAGTTGCCGCGTGCCAATTCATTCATGTTTGTATGAAATGACTTTAGTTGTCGGTTAAATTTTTATTTAGTATCGAGATTTAATTCGAGTTTTTCATCTTTATTGAGAACTTATAGGCGGCCTTAAGGAACAAAAGTTTTGCCGAGAATTGAGTTATGCCATAGGAAGGACATTCGTTTCCGTAAAATCCTACAAATTTAAGAAATTTGAGAATCACAAACTTTTACTATATCAAAACAAACACATCGCATAAGATTTACCGACTACTCTGACTACACGTACGTTATGAGCCATTTACCTATCGCATCGCACACCGTTTATATCGACTTACCGAGTGGATACACATTAAAAATTATATAGTAGCTAGTCCGATCACAAGTCGAGCGACGCGACGGTGCTTGTTGTTAGTTTGTAAGTATACGCATGCCAAGTTGCGGTCCAGCGCTGTTATTAATGAAATGTAAATTTCACTGTTAACTTGATGGGTAAAACGAGAGTTTCTGTGGGTACATCCTTGTGGTTACCAAAGAACTCACGTTCATGTCCTACTGGTCACGTTCACAGGAACCAGACTTGTGTGTGTCAGTCAGTCAGTTAGACAAAGACCAGTCTAACTGCATGAACTTCTTACTTCATCGTCGTCTAGAACATTTTCATAGCAACAACAGAGGCCCCTTTTAACCCACGTAGTCTGCGCCTCGCTATGAGTAACAGCTGAACGAATTCTGGAATAATTTCAGTTTAGGGGACCTATCTATTTGAGGATGGGAAGTGGTAGGGAATGATAGGGGACCTCCCCCAGATCACAAATATGCAACCTGTAGGTGGCGCTCGAGCTCCGTTTGGAAGTTACAGCGGTTCAAATTTTAAAATTTTATATGTCCCGAAGTTTCAAAAAATGACAAGAAAATAGTGTAATGGGCTAATTAATAGGTGGGGATGAATGGAAACCACAAAATCAACTTCAATATATATCCGGCAGGTGGCGCTAGCAACACAATAAAAGAGAATTCGACGCTTTACCTGTGTGAACATTCGCTAAGTATGCGCTTACCCAGTTTTGGAGTCATAAAATACTTCGCTATTAACGAAGCGAGGGGTCCCCACCTCACTACAATAAACGGCCCTTTTCAGGGTCTATGGGATACTTGTAAACAGCCTCAACGTGCCATATCCTGGGTAAGTGCATACTTAGCGAATGTTTGCACAGGTAAAGCGCCGAATTCTCTTCTATTGTGTTGATAGCGCCACCTGCCGGATACATATTGAAGTTGATACTGTGGTTTCCATTCATCCCCACCTTTTAATTAGCCCATTACACTATTTTCTTGTCATTTTATGAAGTTTCGGGACATATAAAATTTTGAACTTTGAAACGCTGTAACTTCCAAACGGAGCTCGAGCGCCATCTACCGGTTGCATATTATTAATCTGGGTCAGGTCCCCTATCATTTCCTCCCACTCCCCCCTCAAATAGATAGGTCCCCTAAACTGAAATTTTACCCGAATTCTGGATATAAATGAGAAATTTCTAATTTTTCAAATGTTAACTCATCATATCTTCTATCTGGCTTACTTTCGATTTTATTTGTTTTCATTACATCGCAAGAGTTCTAAAGTACCGTTCGTCTTGTAATTCTTATCAGATCTTCTTTAAATTGTGAAACGACGTTACCAATTGGAAAAAATTGTTCGGTCTTCTTATAAGACGCGGTAAACATTTTTTCTAATTTGAATCATTCCATTTCTTGTGATTTTTCAAGGGAATATTTTTACTTTATCGAAGGCGTAGGATTTCTCTCAAGCATCAAATACGGACATTTAAACAAGATATAATTCAAATTCCACCCTGACATGATGAAATTCCCATACATTTAAATAATCGTCCCAAGAGAATTCTCTCTTTTTTTTTTGATAAAATATGTCGATCATGACTCCCCACTGGAATTACACGAGTAATACCTACTAACCCAAATGCAATAATCTTGTAAATTTTTACATAAACTTACTTCGGTAAAAGTAAAGGAAAAAGAAAACGACAAGTAGCGTGTAGGATATATATTTGAAATGTCACATCGAATGCATATCAAAAAAAAAAAAAATCTCAGAATAATTCCCCCAGAACATCAAAATTTTGTTTTCCTACATTTTATGGTAGACAATTTATTATAAATACCGAGGAATCGCATATTTTGTTCTTCCGTTTTTCGGTGGAAAAAAAATTATATTTTCCACTTGATGGTGAGGGTGGAATTGAATATGGATGTACAATATTGTCTCTACGCTGTCAGAGTTATAATGTCAAGCACAATTTTTCAGCCCTTGCTAGTCACACAACATTGCATGATGGCATGAGAAAAAAAAATGTTGTGGTTCAGTGGAATACTATTTTGATTATGTTGGCATGTAACTTCTAGTTCAGCGTATCGTATAAGTTCAAGATCATTGAGTTCAAACTGCTTCCTCGAGAAATATTTTTATTTATCGGAAGTGATTTATTCAAGATAGTATGTCGCTGTTGGCAATGACTATTAGCAAGATGTTAGAGACTCAATTTTCAAAGGCAAGGACTACAACTGAATTTTTAAGTATTCATTAGCACGACTTAAATATCAGAACAACGCTGACTCGCTGATTCATTATTCAAATGTTCACATAACAATCGTTTAGAACTCATTATAATGATCTTTACAGCATTAAGTCAGGACATTAAGAGCATTGTTGATGTGAAAACCACCTTGGAAACTATGAGTGTGTTGGGTGGTATTTGAATGAACTATATAAGACGTCCGGGAGTATTGAATGGGTGCAACTTGTAAAAATGAGCAAATGCTGTAATATTATTTCATATTTAATATTTATTGCACCAGCCCCTCTTAATTCCTTAAGTTGAAACGTCAACACAGGAGATCGACAATATATGGTTCGATCTCCATTTTCACCACGAGCTTAACATGGAAAAACACAGCAGAGTTTTCCATTTTTCAGCTATGTAAAAGAAATTTACTTGTTATTAACTGTTTAACACGGTCATTTGAAGACAGTGTCAAAATGTCCATTCCAAATTTTGACTGCCCTTATTAGCTGCGACTCGACCTAATTATTAAGTAGCGATAGCTAGTTTATGTTTTCATTCTTCATCTTCGCACGTCCGTCCGTCCGTCTGTCTGTGCACCGTCACAAAAATGACGTTAGGGGACATCCACATATTACGTACGCATTGGGGGAGGGGGAGGTGGTTCGCTGAAAGCGTACGTTTCATATATTCCGAGATTTTTTTCATACATTTTTGCGTGCTAGGGGTGAGGGGGGGGGGGGGTCTAAAAATCGTATTTTTTGCGTACGTAATATGTGGATGGCTCCTTACAAAAATGACGTCACAAAAATGACGTTACAAACAAGACGTTATAAATACGACGTCACAAAAATCACGTCACACAAATGACGTCACAGAAAGGACGTCACACATGACGTCACAATTATGACGTCACAAATATAACAAAATGTTATGACGTCATGTTTCGTTTAATTTTTCAACTGTACACTATCACTACTGTTTATACCCAACCCATGTCAATGCTTTATTGATCCAGTTCAACAGTCTTCTTTCGGCTTCTTTTATCACAACATTCAGTTTTCTGTTCATTTCTTTATCATACATTTCTTCAATTCAATCGTGCAGTCCCAATGAATACAGTGACGACATTCTGTCCACAGCGATCACAGCTGTTCTTGCTGCTCTTGGGTTGACATCGTTTGCCCCTTTTTTGAGTATTGGAAGTTAAGTGCCATCATGCATACAAGCGGTAGTTTCTTTACGGTTACTTTCTCGACTGTTTTTCGTATGCACAAACGTATGCTACGTATATGAGTGGCGTCACATATATAATGATTCCCATAACTACCCAATTTATGAAGCTTGGATGAACTTAGGGATGTTCCATAGTGATTATTTGTTACAGAAAAATCATTTACATCCCGGGGATGGAACCAGTATTTTCTGTGTGGAAGGCTAGTAGTTTTACCACTTGACCATTTTTTGCTTTTGAAAGCAATTCACGGCATACATTGTTGGTGACATTCATTGAGGTCACTGCTCGATGGATTCTGAAGTCATTTGTAGCTCATTTTTTATTCACTGGAACACATGCAGCATATAGTAATGCCTGTAATGAGTACATTAATAATAATAACAATAATCCCAATGGCACTGATTAGTCGGGAGCAGCACCGTAAAGTGTCTGGTTCTACTACCGGTTTTTGACACTGATTAACTGCCAGCTAGTGTGAGTTAACCACGCTAGGGACCACATGCTTAACGTGTATCCCGAGCAACGCCTTCGATTGAAGGATTATTTCTTTTCCGATTTTGTCGCGCGCTAGTACATCTAGCAACACCTAAGCGCGCATCGAACCGATTCGAATCACAGCCCTACCGGTATGGAATTTTTCATTATTTTTTTGACGTTTACACATACCTTAACGTAGCAGTTCGATAAGAACCTGCTTGTTTCGTACCCAGTGCATGGAATATGGGTGACGTCATACTTCGTTGTGTACAAATCGATGCGATGTTGTTACTCCAACTACCCATTTATAAAGCTTGGGTGAGCTGAGGAACATTACTTTCATGGTATACATTGAAGAAAAATCCTATACAGAATTTCCCCAAACCGGGGTTCGAGCCTGGGTATTCTTGAAGGAAAGCCAGTAGGTAACCACTGAGCCAATCCGTTCCTATACTATACGTGCTTGACGTATATATTCGTTCTAGTCATATATTCGCTAAGGTGGTATCGCAGGAAGACAGGCTGGTGCCAAAAAATTGTATTAAGGGAGTTTGAATCTAGTATCCAATACATTACGGCGCAAAACTTTTTGATTTGGCACCTGGCTGCCCTCTATGTGACCTTGAACAATGAAAAAGAAGGCAGCCTGGTGCCAAAAATTGAAGAATATCACTATGACGGGATTGACGAATGCTTCACAACACATCAATTTTCATCTTGGCGCCGGGCTGCCGCTGCTTTCTACATTTAAACGAGCATAGCTCAAGAAGGCAGCCTGGTACCAAGATAAAAATTGATGCGTTGTGAATCATCCGTCATATTGATTTGCTTATATTGTTGGCACCAGGCTGCCTACTCTGTGCCGTCCAACCATGATAAAGTACGCAGTCTGGTGTCAAATTGAAAATTATTTTTCCAGGGAGTACTTGCTATTGGCTGTAACATTGCCTTACATCATTTTTTGATCCCAGGCTTCCTAGCCGAAAATGCAGGCTTCCACTTGTGGCAACTTTTTCAAGGCTGCGTACTTCGGATTCAATATCCAGTAGTTTCACACACTAGAGGAAAGATCATTCTAGTGCATGATTGCTGAATGTATTGGAGAGTCTCAGTAAAACTGCAACAAAGTGCGCCATCAATATGTGGACCTTCACCGGAATTTTCGTGTGATTCCTTCTAAGCATTTTTACATCTTACTTCTGTCCTCATAATGCCAAAATAAGTTGCAGCAAACGCCTATCAAATACAATGTTCAAAAGAATGTATTGTCGGTATTTCTTTGACCGTTCTTTCGTTTATCTTTTTTTTTTCTCAGATGTCTGTGGCTGCACACAAGATAATATTTCGACACACTTATCATGTTTTTTATGCTATTTCATTAAAACTTAGTGGGCAGATGTCTCAATTTGGTTGTGCAATTTCATGTCCTTTACAAACAACAATTTGAACAAACAAGACCTTAAAAGGATGAATTGTTCTGTGATATAAACGACTGAAACTGTTGTGCACTTAAAATAAATTTGAAAAAAAGGAAAACATTACAATAAAATGGAAAAGAATTGAACATGCATACGGAAGTTGTCTGACAATTTCGGGCGATGATTTCAATCTCTCGATTTTATGGTGTAAAACATATCCTGTTAAGCCATTTTACTCTAAGGGACGGTAAATTAACATGCAGAACGAAATATTAAATTTGAACAAATTTCAGATTTAAAAACTAAAACATTCCGATGCACATGTAAAATCCAAGCTAATGCATATTTGTGGTGGATGTTTTAAATTTGTATAATGAACAAGGGTGAAAGGTTCTCACGCTCAAAACCACAAAATGTGCTTGTTACTCTACTTCTATGCATAAAATGCGACATTGCGACAGGCAATCGAAAGGTTGTTTTTATAGATCTCAAGGGTATTAACTTTAAAAATTTTATTTCATGTTTGTGTTCACGTAAATGTTCTTGTTTTAACTAATTCGTGTTTCCGGATTTTTTCGATACATTTAATAGTTCGAAAATATCAAGTGGTGTCTACTTGAGTGTGGTAACACGGGAATGCATTAACATTTGTTTTTAACTCATTTTTGCGGTTTGTCTTTTAGTTCCGTATTATGTACGGTACAAACAGTTCCTTGCGACACATGTAACGAAAGAGAGCTATTTAGGACTAGAAAGGTTACCTATGTTTCGCCGGGAATCATCAGAGACACTGAGATGTAGTGAGATGCATTAAGGTGCACTTCTATTTATTTATACAAATGACTTTAGGAAATGTACGAATTCGATCACTATTATCATTCATTATTATACAAGTTATCACTTAAGTCTACTTTCGTCACACGTTTGTATCCAATCCGTTGATCCAAACTATTGCTTCATTCGTCGTATTGTGAATGTCATTTAATGCATAGCGAGCGGTATTGTTGTGTTACATTGACGGTTCATCGCCAATGTATACATAAAATAAATGCCACGAAATTGCACGAAACCACTTATAAGCTGCACGAAACCATGTAAATCTAGTTACTGTGTAAGGTATGAAACGCTCTCATCGTACTAAACGAAAAACATGTCCGCTTTGTTGTTGTCAAAGCGAACGTGTGGAAAATATGTGAAATTTTTGGGTGTGTTTTCAGCATACCGCTCGCTTATGCATTAAAATTTTGAACTGAATTGGCTATGATATGCAGTTGTAACACATCTGCGATTACGACACCTCGCCTTTGGCTCGGATATCGCAAACTTTCGCAGATGTGTTACAACTGAATTACATAGCCAATGCAGTTAATAACTATTAAGTTTTCGAGGAAGCGTTGTACGGTGGACTCACTCAGTATGTGTTCCATAGTTCGGACATGTCCACATTCCCATAGTGGGGAGTCGGCAAACTTCCATCTGTGCATTAGGAATGCACAGCTGCCTTCACCAGTTCGGAATCTGTTTATTCTCAACCAAAGTTTTCTAGGTAGCTCGAGACCTTTGACTTCTTCAACTGGATCCACGATTAACTGCTTGTTCGCTACTTTTGCATATTGCCACCACTCCCTCCATCTGGTTCGCAGGTCATTGACATTGTCTTTCTCTTGATAGAACCGCCAAAACGGCTTTCTGGATTTTAGACGTAGCCTGGTTGGTGCTGAGTGCTGATTCGACATCGTGATGCAGTGGGAGTTCGGGATCCGTTTCAATTTTTCTGCATTCTCTGAGCGCCGCTTCCTGTCTGCGAATGTGTAGCAACCTACGTTGCTTAGAATGTATAGCCATTCTATTTCGGTCGGATCAACTGTCCCGGTGACGATTCTTAAGGCACAGTTTACTTACGTATCGATCTTACTTACGTGAAGCTATTCATCCACATCGGAGCGCAGCATTCGACAACGAGTAAAATCATTGCTTGCGCCGTGGTTCGAAGAGTTTTTGCTGTGCACCCCCAAGTGGTCCCAGCCAGTTTTTGTATAAGATTAATCCTTGACTTCAGTTTCGTTTTTTACGTTCTGAGTTTGCTCGGTGAGTGAGGCTTTGATCCAATACATTTCCCAAGTAAAGTGGATTCGCTTCGTGCTTCACTGTCTTTCCATTCATTATTTAATTTCCGGTGCGCTTGCTGGTTGTTCAAGTGAAACACGCAATGTACGGTCTTTCCTAGATTCGGTCTGAGACGCCAGTCCTGGAAATACTTTGACATGATAGCTAGGTCTTCGTTCAGTTTGCTTTCAAGTTCCTCGAATGTTTCAGCTTGACTTGCGATAAGGTGCATTATGGGCAGTAGGGTGGTCCAAAAATGTGTGGAAAAATTAAAGTGTCGAAAAGTTTGGGGCACCAGCGTTAAAACGAGTCTAAATAGGTCCCTGATAAAAAGTGCCTATGGACGCAGCTCAATCCGGAGTGATCTAGGGGTTCCGCAAAATCAAAATAGTCAAAAAATCCCAAAAACAGTGAAAAATGTAGACTTTTGCGAAATTGCATGAAACTAGTATGAGGGTAGGAGTCATGTTCAGGCAAGTTTAATGAAATCCGCTCAGAATAGTCCGCAGAGAGCGTTTTTTGCCTTAC
>CM055405.1:13479481-13535757 GCA_029228625.1 Pseudolycoriella hygida | reverse complement strand
TGCTCGCTTGTCAATTTCTTTAGGAATGTCGTAGAAAGTTGAGATGTTTATCTTCAGTCGTTTTTCTCTATGCTTCTTGATGATATTTCGGATCGCCGCTTCGTGGTATCCATTCGCCCGACCGATGTCAATGATTTTTCCGCATTCCTCAACTTCTCTCTCTTGAGTCATTGGGATGTTGACCATAAAATGAGCCATTGTGTGGAAGGCTGCCATTTTGTGTTGGTGGTCGTGGAAAGAATCACAAGTTATCAGTCTCTTCGTGTTTGTTGGCTTTCCATAGACGCTTGTTTCGATGGTGCCATTCTTTATCTTGCACATTACGTTCAGAAACGGGAGTTCTCCTTCGTCTTGCCTTTCGATGGTAAATTTTATGGCATCTTTTTTTATAGAGTCCATAAATTCTTTGAAAAGGGTCTTCACTGCGTTGAACATCCTCGCGTTTTGTATCACGAAAATATCGTCGTAATATCGCTTGTAGAATCTAGGGAACTGTGGGTGGGGTGCCATTTGTGTTTCGAAATGGCACATAAAGAGCTCGGCTAGGAAACTAGATAACGAATTTCCGATGCTCGTCCCTTCATATTGTACATACCATTTCCCTCTAAACTGGAAAATGTTTTGGTCCATGCATAGCTTGGACATTTTGACGTACGCTTCCGCCACTTCCCTAGTTGTACCAACTCTAACCAATCACTTAATGAGTATGTCTAATGTGAAGGGGATCGGTACGCTCGGGTATAGTGATGTGACGTCATATGAACCTATTTCTTCTGATCTGTTAATTTTCATTCCACTCACTATATTCGCGAACTCGATGCCATTTTTGACGATTTTACCTTCAGGTGGGGGAAGGGAGTTGAAGATTCTAGACAATTTTTTCGCTATAGCTTCAGTTGGGGCATTGGTGTTCGACGCCACTGGTCTGGCCTTCATGATACCCTCAGATACCCTCAAAAAACACCGATTTTGACCACTTTTTTGGTCATAACTCCGATTACCGAGACCGATTTTGCCCATCTTCGAACATGACCTTCCATTTTCGATTATCTTTTAGGGAATAAAAATATTCGGGGAGTCGAAAAATTTCAAACGTAGGAACAAATGACTTTCTGCGGCTCTAACATTATCGTGAAATATGGGTCAACTTTTAAGACACAGGAAACTTCAAGTTTGTGAATTGAACCCAAGTGTTATTTTTTTAAATTAAAAGTACTATTCATTCCTAACATTACCCTTAAATTAGTTTGCCACTACCTGATGTAGTCGTCGCGGTCTGGCGCTAGGAAAAGTTGGGTACACTTTGTTCTTCAATGGGCTCCCATGATTCCAACAGCGTGCGGAAACTCGAAGTAAGGCAAAAAACGTTCTCTGCGGACTATTCTGAGCGGATTTCATTGAACTTGCCTGAACATGACTCCTACCCTTATACTAGTTTCATGCAATTTCGCAGAAGTCTACATTTTTCACTGTTTTTGGGATTTTTTGACTATTTTGATTTTGCGGAACCCCTAGATCACTCCGGATGGAGTTGCGTCCATAGACACTTTTTATCAGGGACCCATTTAGACTCGTTTTAACGCTGGTGCCCCAAACTTTTCGACACTTTACTTTTTTGGACCACACTAATGGGCAGTGATGTGCCTGAAGGTGGTGTGAAATACATCAATGTGAAATCACTAGCAGTCAGATGTAACGAAGAAGCGGTGAGAAGGGGTTGCGTCGTTTCGATGCATTTGTATTTGAAAATACAACAGCCTTGTCAAAGCCAAATTCCGAATATCAACATTTTTTCGAAGATTTAAAAAGAAATCGAAGTTTTTTTTCGAAATCCTAAAATTTCTTCGAAAATACAGAGAGAAGGATAAAAATTGACCATCCATTACTTACGTCGCGTCGTCGCTGCTATTATTTTCATCAACAAAGAAAAATAGCAATTTGAAATAATTCGCTACGGTTTCGTCTTTTCTAATAAAGTCAATTCTGTTATTCTTTATGATTTGGTACTCTAAATGCAAATGAATTAATTAATTTTTATTTCCAAATTAAAAGCAATTCCTTGTTTGTTGCTTTTGTTGATTGCCTTATACGAAACAATAAAAAAACGGAATTAACCACCACAATGACTAATTCTGCTTTACATTTCCTTTTTTTCACAATTCAAATTAATTAAAAAATTTAAATCAACTTTTTATTTCATTAGTCTTTTCGTTCATATAATTTTTTATTCGGTGTGGAAAAGGATATGCTAACGAATTATCCACTTGATTTGTTGCTCAGTATAATGAATATTGAATATTTTTATGAATGTCGTTGGTGTTATATCAGAAATCCATAAGCGCAGGTGTTTCCATCATTATTTTTTATGTAAAAAGAATGGAAGTGATACGGTGTAATGTCACTTCTTTCGATATATTTACCATTTTTTAACATTTTTTGTTGGTATGCATACGACTTCCTTAAGCGGAAGGAGTTTATTTGATTTCTTATATAGGTAAGAATTTCAATGGGAAGGTTTTTCGAACGGATTGATATTAAGAGTTCGTAGATTGGACGCTATTTCGATATTCTGTCACCACGTGCTTCTTTCTATGATTTCTGTCAATGTCATATTGTTTCTATCACATCGAACTTAAAATTGAAGCGAAAATGCTTTTCATCTGTAACAAATTCACCACGACATAAAAGTTGAGTTTATTAGAAAAAGTCCGTCTGTCAACATGACGTTTCAAGCGTCAAGCGGCTATATTTTTCTTCCTTTCTTAATCAATTTTTCTGTCAACTGTTAATGAAAAACATATTATTTTTGGCTGTTTTCTGTTTTGCTCACTAGTTTCCATAACTTTGACGTTCAAAACGTCATTTTGACGACTTTCGTCTCCTACAGACTCAATTGTAAAATGGGCGAATTTAAGAGCACGTCGCAAAAATGTGAATTGTCAAATTTGCGATGTTTTTTTAGATCAGAATCCTGCGTAAATAACAAATTATCCAAAATTACATCTCATGTGGTTTGAGAGGATGACTCTTACACTGCAGATGAATCAGAATTCAAAAAGTTTGAGTAAGAAGGTCAAAAGGGTCTATGATAATTCATCGCATTCCAAGTTCGTTTGCGATGTTATTTTAGAGTAAATTTGTGTACCTTCATAGTTTAACATTTTGAATTCTAATTCATCTATTATTTTCGTCATCCTTTCGCAGTACATGAGCTATAATTTTGAATAACTTTTTATTTACGAAGGATTAGGTTCTGAAAAAACATCGCAAATTTGACAGCTCACATTTTTGTGAAGTGCTCTATATTTTGTGTTAAGAGCACGTCGCAAAAATGTGAGCTGTCAAATTTGCGATGGTGCGATGGCTCTAACTGAAGTAATGATGAATCAGAATTCAAAAAGTTTAAGTATGAAGGTACAAATTTGCTCTGAAATAACATCGCAAACGAACTTCGAATGCGATGATTTTTCTAAGCAACTTTCGACCTTCATAATCGAACTTTTTGAATTCTGATTCATCTGTTATTCGTGTAAGAGTCATCCTCTCACAGTCCATGAGATATAACTTTGAATAATTTTTTACTTACGCAGGATTCTGTTCTAAAAAAACATCGCAAATTTGACAGTTCGCATTTAAGAGCACGTTTCAAAAATGTGAACTGTCAAATTTGCGATGTTTCTTTAGAACAGAATACTGCGTAGATACAAAATTATTCAAAGTTATAGCTCATGGACTGTGAGAGTATGACTCTTACACGAATAACAGATGAATCAAAATTCAAAAAGTTCGATTATGAAAATCGAAAGTTGCTTAGAAAAATCATCGCATTCGAAGTTCGCTTCTATGTTATTTCAGAGCAAATTTGTACCTTCATACTTAAACTTTTTGAATTCTGATTCATCATTATTTTCGTTAGAGTCTTCCTCTCACAGTACATGAGCTACAATTTTGAATAATTTGTTATATACACAGGATTCTGTTCTGAAAAAACATCGCAAATTTGACAGCTCACAATTTTTGCGACGTGCTCTCAACTAATTTACTGTTGTTTTGACGTTGGAGATAGTAGTGTTGTTGTCCACTTTCCATTGCAAGTTCGCTATATTTTTATTCGTTCAAATACAAGAGATGTATGAAACAATCAAATCGAATGAATAACATATTCTGGTAGGTAACGTGGTAGGTAACTCGTTATCAAATTGTTGTTTTTTCAGAGACATACATTTTTTGTTTTTGTCAAACTTCTGTTCAAAACTAACCGCAAAAAAACATTTTTATTCATGAGATAAAATTGAGTTATAAAATTTGATATTTTATGCGCATATTTCGTTTAAAAAAAACTTTTATCTGCGAAATGGTGTTGAGTTGAATTCTGAGATAGTGACACTGGTAAATATCACATAAAATTTTGTATAAATTATGAGCATTAAATGAAGTAAAATATAAAACTTTACACCAAGCTTATTAAAGCGATATTTCAGCGTACATTGGGAATTTTAAAAAAAGTCCTAAATAATTTGCTTTTGACAATAGTATGTTATAACACAAGGGTTCTAATACTGAAAGTCGGACCTTCCATCGTTTCATCATCATTTTTGTTTCGACTTGGCTATTTTAAGCTTGGAAATGATCAATCCGAGTAAAACAATCCACACTCTTCATTGTTTATTTAAGTGTCCACAGAGCTTCATTTTTCACTAAGGCTATTAGCAAGTGCTAAAATATTTAATGAATTGCCCAATCAAACATAAATGAGATGCAATTTGTCAGGAAAAAATTAAAATTTGTAACGATAATTCGATCCTTAATATTAATGTTCGACGTTCGTCTGAAGTAATTAGAAAAAAAAACATTTCACAAGTTTTAGTACTTAATCTTTCCTATGCATAACAAGAATAATTTTTTATTATTTTTTTAATCTTCTGATTGTTTTTTGTACCGGGTGTCACTTTCATCAAATGGTAGTAACTTGACAACCGTTTTGTCACTCAGTTAGCCCGTGCAACTGAGTTTTAACGATCTGACGAATCCTTCTGAGAATTCGAAAACATGATAAAATGTACAGAAATTAAGAAGGGACAAACAGACATCGCAGAAAGTACAGGATTTTTATAATTAAGTGACACCCGTTGACGACCGTGTTACATGTTTTCAATTCTGTTAAACAAAAATCCCGCATCGATGAATATGAAGATGTTAAAAATATTCACTCTTCGGCACTTTGGGATTGTTTTTTTTTTTTAACATTGGATGCGTGGTGTAAAACAAAGTGGATTGCTCCTCTTGTACGGACAGCATGACGTATAATAAATAATTTCAATGATTGATAACATCGTTAGTCATGTGCTCTTCGTGAAGCTCATATACAGAATATATCGCTGAATGAGTGATGTTTTGTGTCTACATCATTTTTGGTTTCAGTTCTGGGGAATCGATAATGTTGTCTTAAGTCGATTGATGGCATTTGGTGATTGTGGTAGTTACTTTTCGTAAATGAAATATCTACACAAACCCAACTTTTTGTTACACTTGCTAAATCATAAAATGACCAGACTTGTATGAGCTAGAAAAACTGACCAATTTAGAATTGTTGTGTTCCACATTTACCACAAACCTCATAGTGTGAAAACTGACGAAATAAAGGCTGTGATAGTTAGGCAGCAACACGCTTGACATATAGTAGTGGCTCTATTTGACTATTATGACGCCTCCTTAACCCCGCGCCTGTGCGGGACTACCTGCGGTGGGTTCATTACTCCCTGTACGTACACTGAGGAATATATCTACAAGCGACGTAGGAATTATGTTTAATATACGCCGCCGACGTATTTTATCCACCGTGCACGTATTACGAACGCCGTGCACGTATTATGAGAGCTCATAACACTTTCGTTACTTATGGCATACTACACAATAAGATTGATAATACATACATCACGTATATAATACGTCGGCGGCGTATATTATAAACGCAATGCCTACGTCGCCACAGTGGGAAAAACTGATTTCTTCGTGTTCATAAACCTAGTACTGTTATAACAGTTTTGACAAAATATGTACACTGTTTCAACAGTACTAGATTTATGAACACGAAGATAGGAGTTTTTCCCACTGTGCGTTGCTTGTAGATATTTTCCTCAGTGTAACACCGTCGCAGGTAGAATTTCCCCCTATCAGACGATTGGAAGCTACTTTTCTGCGAATTCAAATCTAAGGAATGAATTGAAATGAAACTCATTACGATTACTAATCAAAAATACAACCTTGGGTAGTGATTGGAGATGTCGTGAAATATGATGTTTGCGGAAAAACTGAGATATAAAATTTCATTCGGAAACGCTAAGAAAATACTAAAACAACGCCCGTTGAAGTACACAGACTATGAGAGTCGTAAGATAAGGAAGCACAACTTACTTCGATAAAGTGTGGGTACTTTAATGATTTAGTAACTGTAAATTAACTTTCTCGTTTTTTCTGAGTCTATGGCATTCTATTTGGGTCAAGTTGTAAGGCGATAATATTTTTTCTTGAAATACAATTTTGTGACGATTGACGGTAAATGACATGACAACTTATATCAAAACCTGTCACATACATTTCGTTTTCTTTCATTCGATGATGATCATTTTAGACTTTTTACTAACATGCCTTCATTCAAAATTGACACCAGCTCGATGTTAAAATATTATAATTGAATAGATTCTAACGGCCTTTTGTTTGCAAATCAAATAACATTTTCTACACCTTAAAACTGCTTGCTTTTGTATAACTGCCAGTCGATGTATTCGCGATCGATAGACCACTCATTCAATGTTGAGCAGATAAGCAACATTGTGTGAAGTCGACTTTATGACCTATGAATCATGTGGTTTGATTCTTTTCTCTTTATATTTTCTTTGGTACTTACATTAAACGAAGATAACAAACTTTGTTAAAAAACATAACCAAAGACCCGTACGTATCAGAATAGTTGTGACAAACAGAATAGATGTGGCAAAGTGGCTCGAACGTACCTAAATATACAAATAAGCAAACAATCCAACGTTTTATAACTGTAAGAATTTCAAAGATCCATAGAAATTACCCAAGGTAATGTCAAAGGCCCTACCGAAGTACGTCTCAGACCATTCAAATCTAGAAAAGCTTATATCCAAGGACTAAGTCATTTTCCCCTGAAACCCTGAAACACGTGTTCTCTAAAATTTTATTCTCCACAACTTTGCCTTTGGAAGCAACTTTCTATCTCTCATAGTTCTGGAGATTCGGGTCATCCTTCCCAATTATGGAAGTGGCCATATGCCAGAATTGGGCCATATTTTCCCAAAACCCTGAAACACGTGTTCGCTCAAATTTAATTCTCTACAGCTTCGCCTTTGGAACCAAGTTTTTAACTCTCATAGTTCTAAAGATCTGGGTAATCCTGCCCAATTGTGGAAGAGGCCATATACTAGTATTGGGCCATATTTCCCCAAAACCCTGAAGTACGTGTTCGCTTATACTTAATTCTCTACAACTTCGCCTTTGGAACCAACTTTCTAACTCTCATAGTTCTGGAGATCTGGGTCATCCTGCCCAATTATGGAAGTGGCCATATACCAGGATTGGGCCATATTTCACCAAAACCCTGAAACACGTGTTCGCTTAAATTTAATTCTCTACAACTTTGCCTTTGACAGTAAATCTCCATATTGCATAGTTAAGGAAATATAGACGAACGAAAAACTGTTTTCGTACATGGCCAAGAATCTCAATTTCGTCCATTCAATTGGTCCCAGTGCCCAGACCCCTGTACCGATTCCCACAAAAATTTTTTTCCAGTTTTGTGACATCAAATGCTTTCATTTGACACCAAAATGAGGAATGTCCGTGCTATACTTGCTGAGATATTTGCGAAAAAGCTTCACCGACCTTCGAAAAACCATGTTTTTGGTCACTTCTTCGACCATATCTCCGGAACCACTTCATCGATTTTGCTCATCTTCGAACTTGAATCATGGGAGGCATGTACATTTCAGGGAAAAAAAAGGTTATCGGTTGAGCCGTTTGGAAAACAAAGTGGAGACGGACAGACGGACATTTTTTTTATTGCTGATTCGTCATCTCTAGACGATAAGAGATGCATCCTCCCCCTCCCACCTCGATCTACCCCATGTTACAATAAAATTGTTTGTAGTAAACGTATAGGACCTTTGTACTTCGTACGGGTTCAAAAAGTTTGCAATGAGGCGGTCGTTACGACAGTTATTTCACTTAGTCTCGCAATATTTTGTGAGAAATCCGAGGAATAAATTTTCTATACAAAAATCTAACGAAACTAAAATGTGAGTTAACTTAACCCATAAAATAGTTTGCGCTCATACTTACCTTTTTGAGAGAAATGTACTTTCTGGCAACAAGGATAATTGAATTTAGCTTAAAGGCGATTGCGAAATTACAGATGGCATGGCATATAAAACAGTGATTCTTATATATCTCACGTTCATTGGGTAGACGTATGCCTGTGAGATAACTGTAAAATTTTCCACCACCTACTTTTTCGAACCACCTAACACCACCCTATACGATCTGTTAGTGTTAGTGATATACATATACCGAACAATATGTCCATATGACCATAGGGTCACTATTCCAAAGCATCAATTTTATTAGTATCCCCTTCCCAAAGCAGAGGGCATAGCTGACGATTGGCTATTCACCTCCGGAAGCAAAAAGCTTCAACAATATTAAAGTTACCCATACATTGGGCTACCTTTGTTGTATAAGCGCACGACATCCAAGGTATTACATGACACGCCGAAAATCTTCTTTCGTAAAATATGAAGACATAAATAATTCCTTGCGTAGACATACGACAATGACTTTGTCTATAGCTTTTAACAACGAAATACTGTCGTTACAACTACTTAGCACTCATTATTGAAAACATAACAATTCTGTGCGGTGGAAAATTTCATCGTTTTCGGTTTATTTATGATTTTTTCAAATTCACTCACTAATAGTGTAGAATGCGTTCTTAATGGATAATAATTCTATTTACGGCTTCTTGGGTCACCACGTTAGGTCAACTGTGTGTGGAATAAATCCAGATGAATTTTTTTCTTTGGAAATTCTAATTTTAAGACGTTCTTCCGAGTGCTGTTGTTAAACGATTATAACTTGTACGTGCGTGTAAATACACTTTCATGCGATGTTCTTGTTAGAATATAATAAGAATTTATAATCATTAGAATGAGAACAATTCATATTCTAATAAGCTCCTTCTTAATACATAGATTTCTACTTTCCTATTTATGAAAATAGGAATAATTTTCTCATTAAGCCATACATCTGTTTTGGGATAGTTTCCAGCATAATTCATTTCATAACATTTGAGTGGTTGGTTCGTTTGCGCTTTGGAAAACGTACAAAAATATATTTTTCAAGATTGTAGTGAATGGATATAATTAATGGTAATGTGTTGAAGATTATTTTCGGGTAGGTGAGGGGATATGCAGTTGTGTCATTTACAAACGAAAATTGGTAATTAAATTAACCTACAAAATAGCTTGGAGTGTTGCGTTCATGTTGTCATTTAGTTGGAATTAAATGTTAACAATTTTTTAAATTAAATTTATTACACAACGATGTTCACAGCTTATTGTTTAAAACGACAAACAAATGTCCGAATTTAATTCTAATTTCTAAATCATGAAGGGAAGGAAATACAATAGATTTCTTGAAGTCAATTGTATGAAATGAAAAACTTACAAAGTAAACATTACTTCATAAAAGACTTTTCAACCAGAAGCCATCTGCAATTTTAAAGAATATGTGTATACACTGAAAGAAAAATCGACATTGGTAGTGAACTGTGTATTATGACTGTGTGACGTATAATGTGAGTGCGGGTCGTTTGTTTTACATGTGTAATGTAATGTTTATAATTGTTTTTGAGAATATCTTATATATTACTCGAGCTTTGCTTGATCGTGGAACAATTAAACTGAAACGTGGAAATTTTACTTTAATTTTCGATCACATAGACAAGTAACAGAAGGTCACAGGTTGAGAATTTTTATTTGAATTATTTTGTCATTGTAATGACGCTCAGATTGAACTCAACTAGAACAGTTGTGTTCTTGAATATATTAGAAGCATCAACATTCCTCATAACAAAAATAGTGGTTCCGCCACTAATCGGCTATGACACAGCAAGAGTTTCAGTGCTTGAGTTAGGATTAACTTTGGAGTTTTGACGTTAGATGTAGTTATACATTCATTCTCAGATATAATTCACTAGTCCTAGTTTAACCGTAGATTGTTCATATAGAACATCAAATAGTCGGTACTTCACCCCATATCAGCATATCAAGGTGCATGACTTGACTGATGATTGGCACTGGATGCCGAAATGTTGATGCTTCTAATATATTCAAGAACACAACTGTTCTAGTTGAGTTCAATCTGAGCGTCATTACAATGACAAAATAATTCAAAATAAAAATTCTCAACCTGTGACCTTCTGTTACTTGTCTATGTGATCGAAAATTAAAGTAAAATTTCCACGTTTCAGTTTAATGTTTATAATATTCCTGCTGGCGTTCGTTGTAAAGTTAAATATATGCAAGGGCCCCGTGCGCACCAGAATAGATGTGGCAAACAGAATTGATGTTGCGAAAAGACTCGAACTCGAAAGTATCTAAGTAAATATTGCCTTAACTACTGTAATTACGTCCACAGTAGATTTTTTTAGATTTATCAGCTTGGGACGATCGTTTTACCAATCTTAAAACACAGATCTGACGATCCTTTGTTCCTTTCCCGTTCATCATTTAAATCAGCTTCCCTACTCAAGTTAGTTAAACCTCCCGGTCGCCTCCAAGAACTTGCTCAAAGTAGCTGGTTCTAGGTTAGCAACTTCGGACATACCCTCCCAGCAGCCTGCACCTCAGTTGGAAGAAACTGGGACATTGACATAATAGGTGAAATCCCGTTTCCTCCTCTAAGCCGCACGCACACATAGAGGTCGCCGAGAGCCTAAGCTTTTTCATGTGCCCATTCAGCCCGCAATTTCCAGTGATGGCACCCACTACTCTCCTGATGCGACTCCTGTCCATACCTAGCAGAGATTTGGCCCATTTCACATTAGGTTTCGGGAAAAAGCGCTTGGTGTGGATACCACCATAGTATCCTTCCCAGCGCTCCACATGCTTCCTCATCACCCAGCTCCCCAGCGCTTCTACACGTACAGCTCGAGTAATCGGCAGAAACGGCTCAGGGCCGTGACCGAGAGCTTCGGCACCCGCCTTGGCTAGCTCATCAGCTTTTTCATTCCCCTCCACGTCAGAGTGCCCAGGTACCCAAACTAAAGTGATCTGATTCCTCAGACCTATTTCGTTCAGGTAATCTCTGCACTCTTTCACTAGCTTGGAGGTCACTCTAGGCGGTCACTCTAGGCGACATCAGCGCCTTGATCATTTCCTTACTGTCCGAACAGATAAGCACCCTCTTGTCGTGTGTTCCAACAGGCAGAGTCTCACAAGCTGCTGACAGTACCGCGAAGATCTCCGCTTGGAGCACACTAGCACTAGAAGCAATTTCCCTCTCCAGAGCCCATGCCGTATACACTAGCACCTACTCCTTCACGAGATTTCGATCCATCTGTAAATCTAACAACGCAGTTCCCGGGAAGACTCGCTGGCCATCCACTAAGCCATTCTTGCCTACTGGGAACTTTCTCTTCAAAATTCCTGTCGAAATAGGTTACCACAGTCATGTCGTCTCTCGGCATTTCAAACACCGGGATCGTTATTATCGTTGCAATCTTACCATGCCCAATGTGAAAATTTGGAGTCCACATGCCATTCTGCATCAGCCTATCAGCCGTGGCAAAAGCTTTCGCTTTAACCACAATATCGATAGCAGGCAGAGCCAGCAGCGTCTTCATCGCTAGGGTTGAGGTGGTTTTCATAGCGCCCGTGGTACAAATACACACTAGCCTTTGAATCTCACTTGACAGTTTCCTAGCGCATTCCACATCTAGCCTTGGCCACCACGCCACGTAACCGTGGCTAATCATCGGCATTATCACAGCCTCATAAATCCACAGAATTGCTTTTGACGGTAGGCCCCAGTTTCTCCCGAAGGAGTTCCTGCAAAGCCAAAAAGCCGCTACCGCCTTCTGCGCCTTATCCTTGACATGAGCAATCCAATTTAGTTTGCTATCAAGCGTCACTCCTAAGTATTTCACCTGCGGAGCTAAATCCAGCACCTTATCGAAGAGCCTGATTTCACCGACCAGATTTGATTCTGAGCGCCTTCTGCTGAATAGCATAAGATCTGTTTTGGCCGGATTGATTTTCAGACCACGTCCACAGTAAATTAGATGGGAAATTGTCGAAAGGGCAATATTGAAAAACCAGTCCGAAGCATCAGTGTAGAAACCTCTACAAATATCCACGAAACAAACAAAATTTAAAGAAAAAGTTAAAACAAATTTTTTTTGTATTAGGACCGATCTTAAAGCCGACCATGAGCAATTCATTGCCATCAATTTACTCCAAAACATAGAAAAAAATATTTTACGAGGTTGGGCCGACCGTAGGACCGACCTGTTGCCCTAAGGAGCGGCCTCGGACCCATACTTGCATGGACAAAACAGTTTAGTTGTTTCTCTACAACACTGCACAAAATACCTCATCATTAAAAGAGTATACGCTGAAAACACCAAATATCGTCTAGGGTCGCGTAGCGTAATTTGGGCCCACACTAACCACCCTACAGCCCCAACCACTCAACCGATTTTCACTTATCTAATTTTCGTGACATGTGATATCCATATCTTTCGTTCAAAACCTTGAAGAGAAACTTCCTCTCTAATTTCACAGATATATAAGACAGAAAGTTTCACTGACCTTCAAAAAACCACGTTTATGACCACTTTTTTGACCGTAACTTCGAAAGTTCTTAACCGATTTTGACAAAACTCAATTTTATAATCTATTTTCCATCCATCTTACAGAAAAAAAGGATTCGGGAAAGATTTACCCGATTTATGTAGAAAAAACACGTTGGGCCCTAATGGAGACTCAGTGTTAGGGACCTAGCTGAGTCCACGAACTTATAATCAAAAAGTTTTCTTCCATAAGTTGTGGCCTTTCCGATTAAAAAATTTTTTAAAATCGAAAGTGATTATCATTTTTTAGCGTTTGGTTTTACAATTGTATATTAAATTCTCATTTTTTTACAATTATGAAAGAGGTCTTTACGACAGGTTTGGTTGTTTTCATCATGACTTGTACGTTAGAACATAATAGTTGTTGCTGTTCATTCACACTTTCCATTCACAATTGATTTGTTTATTCGGATGCTGTTATCGGTAGGTTGGGTCTAGCCAACAGTTTCAGCGACCGGGTGACGACATCTTTTGTCTGGGACTGCACGAACCCATGTGTGACTAAGCTGTCATCATCGTCTTTTTTTCTCGTCTCGTGGCGCCATCTCTACTACTACTACTACAGCTACTTGTCTGACCGCTCGCAATGTGTCACCATAGGACTTAGCTGTGGGTTGCCACAAGGTTCAGTGCTAGGCCCATTGCTATTTTCGATCTTTATCAATGATCTTCCTCAGCGGTTATTGGACGGTTCATGAAGACAGAGCTTCCACTGATGTGGATCTTCTGAATACTGACCTAGCGGGGGTGAAGGCTTGGGCGAAAGATAACAGGTTAAAGTTCACGGTAACACGAAGGCGATGATTGCTTCAGTCAGTGGTTGGGAAATAGAATTTAATGGGGTGACAATTGTGTATGAAGATAGTGTCCTGGATCTGGGCCTGGTGGTGGACTCCAAGATGGGGTGGGTTCAGCAGGTTCAATCTGTCTCTGCTAAAATTTTCGCTGGTCTTCGGAACATGTGCTCGCTTTATTCCACAAGAGACAAAGAAGCTCCTTGTGAAGTCTCTCCTGATGCCTCATCTTATATACTGCAGTCCCACTATTGGAGAGCTGAGTACCAGCGCTACAGAAATCCTTGTTAAACCCTTCAATGCGTGTGTTCGGTCTGTGTACGGTATCGGCAGATATGAGTCTGTGTCATATTTCAGCAATAAACTTCTCGGAACTGACCTATTCTCGTACCTTGACTATCTTAGCTCTACTTTCTTGCATAAAATCATCTTGACAAAAGAACCGGGCTACATTTACAATATGCTTAAGTTCGGCTCATCTTCTACTACAACGTTCAATCTGTTACTACCACGCAACGACATGGATGTAGTAAACCGGTCTATGTTTGTTCGGGGAGTAATGGAATACAACGCCTGGTGCGATAAAATGCAGGCTTTCGGTAACTGGCTTCAAGCATGCGTGCAGAGATTTTTATGGTTTGGGAAGCCACAATTGACCCGCACACTTTCTTATTTGTATTCATAGTTGCTCTTTTTAACATCATTGACCTGACATCCCCCTTACACCCTATTATTTTTCAGAAGTGTTAACCACATTGGGGCTGATGCATCTTAATGAAATGCGATCCGTTCGATGGAATTTTTCGGTGCGTTTTTGGATTCTTTCGTATTTTTTTTTATATTTTCTTGAACAATTAATGAATTAAGAACTTTTACTTGTCATTTTTTTTGTATTCACTTTTGTTGTACCGGGTCTAATATATGTAACTTAAAAAGGTTTTACGGCCTTACACATATAATATGCCATAATTAATAATCAATTAATCTGGTTCGCTCAGTGGACTTGTGGATGTGTCAACCATTTACCCCCATTTTGTTGACCGTTCATGCTGCTGTGAATGACGTCATTGCATGTACATGTTTTGTCAAGGGCATCGAATCCCGATAACTACCCAATTTATGAAGCTTGGGTGAACTTTTGGATGTTGCACTATAGCTATATTTCTCTCAGAGAAAAACCGCTTCCTTCAGTGTCGCACCGGGACAATTTCGGGCAATTTCGGTGGGAGTACAGTGCGTATGTACAAAAGACCAGGAACCACTTAAACGCCCCTAGCTCCAGATTCAATTCCATAAAATAATTTTTGATTATCTTTCAGGGGAAAAAAAATTTGAAAATCGTTTGAGTTTTACTGGTTTTACTCGAGTTGACGAGTTGACAGACGGACGGGAGGACAAATTTTTTTTTGCAAATTTCTCTTATTTAAACCCTAAAACGAAAGACCCACTAACTCAGATGAAAGTATACAACCCTGAAGGTTTTATTAGTTTTTATTAGAAAATTAGTAAAATTTTTAGTGGGAGAGTTTAGTCAAGAGATAATTGACGCGTGTAGTGCGACATCGGCATCTTTTAAAGTAAAGCGCATTTCGCGATACAAAGCATACGCTGTCAAGTAGTTGATACGGATTTTTATGCATATTATCATGAAATCACTATACTTCACTACGTCAATTTCACTGAGTTGGTAGTGTTCCTACAGTTTAAACAAATAATTGCGACATATTTTCACATCTCAACTCGTATTTTATCTCAGTGTATAGAGTCGTTCGAAAATTGTATGGAATAACGTCCTTTTCTGTCTATTCTTTACATTCATTAACAGTCCCAAGGAACAATAAAGAAATTTGCCATTCAAACTGAACAAATTACCTTCGTTCAAAAGAAACACCGCCACATGAATATACCTCAACAGATCGCAATACTATTATTATTATTATGTGTGTTCCTAAAATCTAGTTTACGGTCATTTTGTGGGAGTTAAAAGTTAATTATGCGAATTTTATGGCCAATACGCCCAGTTTAATTTTAGAATGTTATCGGACGTTTAACATTATTTTACCGGAACAATTGTTGGTATACGGGCTAACATACACAATATGTTGGTTTGGCTTGTTTGGTCATTGCCACAGAAGAGAAAAGGTCGACAATTTAGTGATTTATAGTTTATGGTCATTTGTTTTGTAATATGCTTTAGCATGGAATTGTCTGTATGCTCATTCTATTAATTTGATCGTCATTTAGGAATGCTTGAAAAAGACTATTTATTTGCGTACCCTTCGCTATTGTATGATAGTGAAATACTTTGTAGTTTGAATTTGTTCGGTATCAACCTTTTCAAGTTCAATGGATGTTTTTTCTTTTTCGACTGAAAATTATTTTTTGAATGAAACACGCTGTTCAGATGTTGGAAAATTCTGTTATAAAATAAACCATTGGAAATGGTATAAGAAAGTAGCGGTAGACTAATTTTCTTGGCAAAATAATTTATCCGTCTTATTGCCTATTAATCCATAGTATTTACTGTTACTGACACTTTAATAGAACTGTATGAGGATGTTGGCATAAGTTTTAATGGTTAAATCATATAGACTGTTTACAAAATTAATCTTTGAATTATAACTCTTTGCTATCATAGCTCGAGGGAATTATAACTCTCAGTTATAAATTTTTGTGATCATTACTCCCGGGAATTACGACTATCGATCATAAGTGTTCATGATCATAACTCCCGTGAATTATAACAGTCACGACTCTTTGTGATCATAAGTACCGGGAATCAGACAGCCAGAGGATTGACATAAAGTAGCTACCGCTACCTAATAATCGATGACAAATCATCATTTTCAACTCATCTCTCTCAACCGGAAAGTTTCGGACAAGATGGAAAACGTCTTATATAACTCCAATTCTCAAAAGTGGTTTTACAAGTAATGTCGAAAATTACAGAGGTGTAGCTATTTTACTAACAATAGGAAAACTATTTGAAGCCATCGTCACCGGTATTTTATTTCCGAAGTTCAATCGAATAATTTCAACGTCGCAACATAGCTTTATTTAGCTGAATTTGTTAGCTACGCTACTAAAGTTATGGAATCCAGGCCTCATATACACGGATTTCCTAAAAGCATTTGATTCTTTTGCACAAGTTGAACCAAGTAGATGTTCATTCGAGCTTGCTAGCACATATTGCATCTTATCTGAATTGACGTTCACAATTCGTCAAACTAGGGAATTGCTCTTCTCGAACGTTTAACGTGACCTCTGGTCAATGCCTCCTTTACCAAATTGCCCACTGGCGCCCGAAAAAGCTGGCGCCTAAATCGCACTCAAAATAGGAACATGCTCGAATTTTGTTAGGTAAAACTTATTTTGCGAAAAAAATGTTCAAAAGAAGAAAGAAGAAGAAGCCTTTTGAAGAAGAAGTTTGTTTACAAAATCTCTTCGGTGGGTGTTTTTTTCCTATTTTATTGATTTCACCAGCATATCATTTGATATAAGCGCTTTATATGATATTTTAATGTTTGCTGATCATAGAGGTCATGAAGTGCAATCGCTAAATTTCTGCCGGAAGTGCGGCCGTCGATGTCCTAACAGCTGTAACTGATCTGTGTAATTTTATGCTTCGAGGCGCAGTAAACCCGATAGTTTGCAGATATCTGTACGGAGCGTCATTGTGCGCTTTGACCAAAAAGCAAGGCGGCATTCGTCCAATTGCCGTTGGTCTTTCGATCCGTCGACTCGTTTCACAGCTGGACTGTGCACATGCAAAAGGAGTCATTGGCGACTATTTCGGATTCAAGCAGCTGGGATTCGGGGTTAAACACGGATGCGAGGCTGCCGTTCACGCTGTGAGAACATTCGTTACAAACCCAGCAAACGCCGACAAGATCACCCTGAAGATCGACTACGTGAACGCCTTCAACTCAGTTAAAAGGGACGTCATATTGCACAGTGTGAGAGATAAGACACCACTGTTATATAAATACTTCTGGCAGTGCTACGCGAACCCTACTGCTCTTTCATACAACTCCAACGTGATCGAATCGGCAGTAGGAGTTCAACAGGGCGACCCAGCAGCCTCATTTTTGTTTCCACTGGCAATTCAACCAATCATTAACGAAATGGAGTCTAAACTGAACGTTTGGTTTCAAGACGACGGCACCATCAGCGACTTGCCTGTCATTGTTTTAAACGATTTCTCCCGTCTCATTGAGTTATCTAGCGAAATAGGATTGACACTTAATCCGTCTAAATGCGAAATTTTTTTTCATTCAGGAATAATCGACCACAACATCGTGCAACAATTCAGATCAATTGCGCCGGGTATTCGCGTAGTTTCCGCAGCAGATTTTAATTTACTTGGAGCACCAATTCTCGATGAGGGTTTTGACAACATGACCGTTCCGATTTTGGAAAAAGCGAAGAAAATGTTTAATCGTCTTGAAAATCTACACGCACATTCTGCTTTCTTTCTGCTCAAAAACTGTTTTGCCATACCAAAACTCACTTACCTCATACGTTCGAGCCATTCATGGAAATTTAATAGTTTCATAACCTCTTTCGACTCATTGCTTCATGACACACTAGAAAGTATCCTCAACATCAAACTCGAAAATAAAATATGGACACAAGCAACGTTGCCAGTATCATTTGGCGGTTTAGGAACTCGTCGACTGGAAGACATAGCTCTGCCAGCTTTCATTAGCTCAGTTCATGGCGCTTCATTTATCGTCTCTCAAATTCTCAACTCTTCAGACGACACATTGATAAATAATAATAATCCCAATGGCACTGTTTAGTCGGGAGCAGCACTGTTAAGTGACTGGTTCGACAGCCGGTGTGTTACACAGAGTAACTGCCAGCTAGTGCGGACTAGCCACACTAGGGACCACATGCTTAACGTGTATTCCGAACCACGCCTTCAATTGAAGGATTTGTATTTCGATTTTTTCGCGCGCTAGTACATCTGGCAACACCTAGACGCGCATCGAACCGATTCAAATTACAACCCTACCGGTATGGAAGTTTGTCTTTTTTTTTTTGACATTTTACACACACCTTTACGTAGCAGTTGAATTCGAGTCTGCATGTTTCGTACACAATTGTTTCGAATATGGGTGACGTCATAATTCGTTGTGAACGACTCGTTGCGATATAACTATCTCAACTACCCATGTATGAAGCTTGGGTGTGCTTAGGAACGTTACATTCGTAATATACGTTGAAGAAAAATCCTATACGGAATTTGACCTCACCAGGATTGAACCCGGATATTCTTGGTGGAAAGCCAGTACGTTACCACTGAGCTAACCCGTCCCCATTGATTAGCAACTTGGACTGCGCACTCGATTCCTGGAACTCCCGTTTCCGTTCCATTCCTCCAAATCCTGTTCATCAAAAACATTGGGACTTGATAAATGTATCTCGGATCATCAAAGAAGATCTAAATGTCACGAGCATGCATGACATCGCCAGATTTAGCGCGCTGCAATGCCCCGAATCCAACGCTTGGCTGAACGCATTCCCATCGAAAAATGTGGGAACAACATTGGACAACAATTCCCTTCGCATTTGTATAGCTTTGCGTCTCGGTGCTCCCATCTGTCGACCTCACATATGTTTATGCGGGACTTTCGTTAACGAATTTGGCACGCATGGATTGAGCTGCCAAAAAAGTGCAGGACGGCGATCAAGGCACACCGAAATCAACCGGATATTGTGTCAGGCATTGAACCCTATTCACTTCACTTACACATTAGAGCCGCCAGGACTATGCCGCAACGACGGAAAAAAACCAGACGGCCTAACGCTTGTGCCGTGGTATCGTGGTCAACATCTAGTCTGGGACGCAACGTGCTGGGACACACTTGCCGACAGCCACGTAAGAATCTCATCAAAGAAAGCCAGACAAATGCCGAGATGGCAGCGACCTCGAAGCATAACAAATACATTGAATTAAAATCCAACAATTATATTTTCAACGCGTTCGCGGCCGAAACATTAGGCTGTTGGTCCCTTGAAGCTCAACAGCTCATAAACCGAATAGGTTCTACGCTCAACGATGTGACGGGTGATCCTCGATCTCACGCATATTTGAAGCAACGTATCTCACTTGCCATCCAACGTGCGAACGCCTCGTCAATGGTAGGAACACTTTCCCCCACCACGAAGCTTGACGAAGTTTTTTACTTGTAGGGTAGGGGAGTACATTAATTGTTACATCTTGAAAGTTGTTACAAATTCACATAAATAAAAATTTTTCTCGTCGCGGTACTAATATTGATTGCATGCCGAAAAAAAATTTTTCGCTTCGCTCGTACTATATTTAATTTCAACAAAGCCAATTTTGCTAATCAATAGAAAAAGTGCTTTATTTTTGATTGATTGATTTATTTATTAATATAATATGTGTAAGGTTGTAGACCTTTTTTAGTCGTTGAAATTGTTTATAATAACTTGTAGCTACAAACATTTTGGCGCCCATTTCTAATGTGCCCACTGGCTCTCAAATACTAAAGACGGCACTGCCTCTAGTGTTCCTCAGGGTAGCCATCTCGGCCCTCTCTTGTTCATGTTATTCATGGACGACGCTACTAAAATCTTCTCTACGTCAGTTTATCTAATGTATGCTGACGACTTGAAAATTTTCATGAAAATTAAAAATGTTCTTGACGCAAGTGCTCTTCAACGTGACTTGAACAGGTTTCTACAATGGTGCAAAATCAAACAACTTTATTTGAACGTTAATAAGTGTAAGGTAATCTCCTTCACTCGAAGGAGATCCAAGATTGAGTTTTTTTACAATATCGATGATGTTACGTTGACTCGTGTGAGCAGGCCTGATAAAAACGATGTTTTTCCAGCCAAGCTTTTGTTTAAAAAAATTGCTAATTTCCGAAAAGTACCTCAGTAGCTTAACAAAGTCATTGTTTATTCATCTAGCAGTTGAGCTACTTTTTTGAGATTGCTTAGTTATTTCAACAAACTCCTTGGTCTGCACTTCCAGCCAGGACACTTGGTGCCGAAAATTTGAAAATGCCAAAATTCGTGAAGTAGCGAGTACATTACGTTGTATAAGCTTACAATTCGACATCTGCCTGCGTACTTTGGTCCTTCACCTGGGAAAAAAGAAGGCAGCCTGGTGCTAAACATCTGTTTTTACCAAAGTGTACACATTAGTTTTTACTATTTATTAAAACGTAATATTTAACAGTTTTAAAGATAAAAGATTTCACTCAAATCTTTTTTTGGTGGGATTGTGCCCAAGATCAATGCCACGTTTCCTTTTTGAATTGCAATGCTAATTCTCTGGATCAGATATGATGTTGCACGTTTTTCATTTGTAGCATCGGCAATTTTACTACCAATATTGTTTATCAAATCCAAACCTAATTTTCCAAAAACTCCTGACGTCTCCGTAGCAACCGGAATGATAATGAATTGTTGCGCCAAATCCGTGTAATGGTTGATTTTTTCTGCTCAGCTTGTTTTGCCACATAACCGATATGCTTTGATGATGCATCCAGGTATGAGGGCACAAAAGTGTCTCCACATGTGTAATCCCATAACAATGACCTCCCTCTCGCCCATGGGATGAGGCTCATTCCGTCTGGTTTTTTTCCATCTGGTCTGGAACATCCAGGTGGTTCCAGGATACCTGGAATTCCCGCCGATTTCAATGCACGTTGGAGAATGTTGTTTACAGCTGCATGTCGCGAATTTGTTCCACTCGACTTGAAACATGATAGACCATGGTGTGCATATCGATTAACTTTGTCTCCGCACACACAAACATGGGGTTGAACAATTGGTGAACCAAGGCGCAGAGATATCGCAACTCGGAATACATCGTTGGTTAAAAATGTTCCAAGTTGTGGCGATGGTAGTGTATGTAGCCAAGCACCGGATTCATGCGTAGAGTTTGCTGCAAATCTTGCCTTATGATAAATTAAATAAAATTATTTATTTCATTTCTCGACCAAATACTTATACAAATACAAATTTAATTCCCATTTATTCAGCTCATTTAAGAAACGTAAATAAAGGAAATAGAATCTAATACTTTTGGTACAGATCTACTATGATAGCCTGCCGGTATTGACAGGGAGTGAGAGTCAAATAATTAGACAAAGATCACTTGTGTACCTCTTTAACCATTAATCCTTGAAGCTCTTCTTTCGTCCTTAGTTCTCTGAATTTGTTTATTCACAAATCGCTGAAAATAAAATTTTTGGAAAAATCGAGGAACCAAAATAATGTCTTTTCGTCCAAAAAAATATAAAAAACGCGTAAATTCGAAAACGAAAAAATTGAAAAATGTCTCTGTCACTGTCACGTTATCCCTAAAGTAGCCTAAAGACGCCGTTTCGTCCCGCTAGTTTTGAGGATGACAAAAGTTACATTTTTATATTTCCCGTGAAATATAAAAAGAACATTAGTGATATCTATACGTCATATAAGTTTCAACTTGGCACTAGGCTGCGTCCTCGAGTTAAGATTTTTTGAATGCAGAGGGTAGCAGCAGCCTGGTGCCGAATTGAAACTTATGTGACATATACAATAGGGGTGGTCGCTACTCTGAAATCGCGGAATGGACCTATCCACAAAAAATTCTAGTCACCCCAGGATGTCGAAAAGCACGTTAGAAAAATTAGCTGTGAGTAAATTTATTCAGCGTAAAATCGAAGTCTGTAAATATGCGAGTAGCGGTACATTGTCACACTCTCGAGGTTGCCAAAGGTCGATTTTAAAATTTTTTTCAGTAAGATTTAGTCCTATGCGGATCTTTAGGGTCTACTCTGGTATAGAAAAATGAAAGATAGTGGAAAAGTTTGGTTTTTTGATTTTTGGCTGGAGGTCAAAGTTCCCAATTGTGACTATTCGAAGAAAATATTTAACTTCAAATTTTCAAAAAAGGTACCAATACTGAATGGAACTTTGAGTGTAATAGCTCGTTAGAAAGCTATTTTCATGTAGAATTTAAAAAAAAAATAATTGGTCGAAAAGGTTTGCAATCATTGACTCCAGGTGTGATAATATGATGTACTGTAATTTTCTATGAAAATTTGAAATTTAAGAAAACTGATCTTCGATAGAATATTTGCATATTATTACTTCTTTTATTACAAATTCATTTGAATAACGTGTGAAAATCGCTTTTATTGAATTTCGGCATAACACTTCTGGATTCGAGAACCGTGTGTATGTAGCCATCTCTTCTTACATGACCGGCGACTCGAACTGAAGTTCGGTTACTAGTTTCACGCATCGTTCAGGGTAGCTTAAATAAAACAATTATCAGAAATTTTTTACCATTACTTAACCTAGCAAGTGTGTTGGTGAGATAGCTTACACAAGAAGCACCTGATGAGTACCTACACTACACACTAGAGGTGTGCGCCGGCTCACGCCGCGCCGATCGCCAGCCGAAAAAGTGCAAAAAAAGTACGCCGCAGCCGCCGAAAATATTTTTGACGTTCGCCGATTTGCGCCGCCGCCGAAAGTAAGAATACTGCATCGCCGCCGCCGCCGCCGACTGTTTTTTGTCGGCACGAATTTAGACATAAAATGAAATTCCAAAATTGAAAAAGTTGAAACTTTAGGTTTTTTTAAAAAAACGCCGCCGCCAGCCGAAAAGTTTAAAAAACGTGCGCCGCCGCCGCCGAAATTAAATTTGAGTAGTGCCAAATTGCGACGCCGCCGACCAAAATCAAAAACCTCTACTGCACACACATGTGCCGAAATTCAATAAAAAAAGCGATTCTCACACGTAACTCAAATGAATTTTTAATAAAAGAAGTAATAATATGTAAATATTCTATCGAAGATCAGTTTTCTTAAATTTCAAATTTTCATAAAAAATTACAGTACATCATATTAACACACCTGGAGTCAATGATTGCAAACCTTTTCGACCAATTATTTTTTTTTAAATTCTACATGACAATAGCTTTCTAACGAGCTATCACACTCAAAGTTCCATTCAGTATTGGTACCTTTTTTGAAAATTTGAAGTTAAATATTTTCTTCAAATAGTCACAATTGGGAACTTTGACCTCCAGTCAAAAATCAAAAAACCAAATTTTCCACTATCTTTCATTTTTCTATACCAGAGTAGACCCTTTTTTTTTTTTTTTTTTTCTCAAGGGTGAGGCAACCTTCAAAAGGCACCTGGTCCTCCTGGACCCAGGTAGTGTTGGATTTTTACCAACTAAAACCTCCTTCCTTGATCGCCACGCTCTCGTCTCCCCGGAACCGCCTCACAGCATTACTTCGGGGAGGGGCTGTGCTTTCGCACCTACTTTCTCAGATCAACTGCCAGTCTTCGTTGATCGTCTCTCCATGCACTTTGTAGCTTCACCATTATCTTCGCAATTGCGTTGTCCGCTACTTTCCACACTTCTTCGTCGCGACACATTTCCGATATTATGTTGTCGGCGTTTACGTCTGGCCTGCTCGCGGCTATCAGCTCACATCGCTCCTGTTCAAAACGGGGACAGACAAACACAACGTGCTCTGCAGTTTCTTCCTCTTCAACGCATGTCACGCAGAAAGGTGATTCCGCGTGTCCAAACCTATGCAGGTACTTCCTGTAGCACCCATGACCCGACAGGAACTGCGTCAGGTGGAAGCTAACCTCTCCGTGTTCCCTATTTACCCATGTGGTTACGTCCGGGATAAGCCTATGAGTCCATCTTCCATTTTCCGCGGAGTCCCACTCTCGCTGCCATTGACTCAGTGATTCGACTCTTACTTGTGCCCTCACTGTTTTGGTGTTTTGGCCCCCCCTTTCCTTCAGTCTGTGGCATTCACTGTCTTCCATCAGCATTATGCATATAGGCATCGTTCCGGCTATCACACATACCGCTTCCGAGGAAATCGTTCTGTATGCGCTTGCTACCCTTATGCTTGACAACCTCTGGGTTTTTATCAACCTCCTACGGTTCCTCTTTGTGTCTAACGCCCTTATCCACGCTGGTGCCCCGTAGCGCAGTATCGATAGGGTAACACTTGCTAGGAGCCTCCTTTTACTGCTGCGCGGTCCAAACCCATTCGGCATTATCATGGCCAGTGCTGCATTGGCTTTCATTGCCTTTTCGCACGTATAATCTACGTGGGCATTAAAGTTTCCACGATCGTCTAACATGACTCCAAGGTGTTTTAGCTGGCGAGTGGATGTGATCTCGTTCCCCTCGATGTTCATTACAATCCGCTCAGTTTTCCGACAATTGCTCACGAGCATGATCTCGGTTTTCTGATGGGCCAGCTTCAGTTTAGCCATTGTCATCCAACTTTCTACAGTTTCCAACGCCTCTTTCGTGACGACTTCCACCTCCAACTTTGACGTTCCGATAACTATGAAAATTAGGTCGTCGGCAAAAGCAATCGTCGTAACCCATCTTGGCAGCTGCAGCCGCAGCGCTGCGTCGTACATCGTATTCCACAGCGTTGGTCCTAATATGGATCCTTGTGGAACACCAGCTGTGATGTCTACCATCTTTTTCCCTTCCCTGGTATCATACATTAGCACCCGTCGTTCGAAATAGCTTTTCATTACCCTGCAGAGGAAATCGGGGACTCTCATAGCATGCATTGTCTTAGCTATCTCCGTCCAGCTTGCGTTATTAAAGGCATTTTCAACGTCTATCTTCGTTATAACGCAGAAGCGGTTCCCTGTTCTTTTTTTCTTTCGCGCCTTGTCGGCAATCTCCATAACTCTTTCTATTGCTTCGATCGTCGATCTTCCTTTTCGAAATCCGAATTGGTCGTCGGACAGTCCGTGCTCACCCTCTGTGTTTTTGTGTAATCTGTTCCGGATCATGGCCTCCAGCAGTTTTCCCATACCATCCAGCAAACATATAGGTCTATATGATGGTTCACCTTGTGGTTTCCTTGGTTTTGGTAGTAGGACCAGCTTCTGTTTCTTCCATATATCAGGAAAATTTCCGTCGTCGAGGCACTTCTGCAATGTCAATCTGAGCATGTCCGGCTTTATGCATGCCGCCGTCTTCAAAGCTACATTGGGGATCCCATCTGGTCCTGGCGCCTTGTTATTTTTCAGCTTTTTGACAGCCGTCTGAATCTCTTCTATAGTGATCACCCGGTCCTGTCTGTCTTCAATTTCATCGTCGTAAGGAGTTTGCGGCCATGCGACCTGTTCATGTTGCGGGAATAGCCCTCTCACTATGGCTCCTAGCTTCTCAGGACAACTTTCTTTTGGCACTGATGAACCTCTAATTTTTGTCATCGCTATCCTGTACACGTTTCCCCATGGATTTGCGTCAGCTTCCTGGCACAGCTTCTTAAAGCAGTTTCTCTTGCTAGCTCGGATTACCCGCTTTAATGTTAGTTTTGCCGTACGATGTTCGTCTCGCCTCGCGGCTCTGGCACTCTCACTTTTGGCCCGCTGCATCCTCCTTCTTGTCCTGAAGCAGTCTGCGCGCAAGAGCCTAATTTCGTCGTTCCACCAAAATGCCGATTTTCGTTTATTCTTCGGTTCTATCCTTCTTGGCATCGCTACGTCGCATGCATGCACCAATACTTTCGTCAATTCTTCTGCCGATTTCTCAACGCCTTCGTCTTCTGATTGGAGGTATTCCTTGAAAGCTTCTTGATCGAAATTTCTCGTCTTCCATCTCCGCTCTCTTACTTGATTCATCTGCCTTGCCGCCACCGTACTCTTTTTCAAAGTGTACCTCAATGCCTGGTGGTCGCTGTATGTGTAGCTTTCATCCACTCGCCAATTCAGACTGGGTACTAGTGTTGGACTACAGAATGTCACGTCAATAATCGACTCTCGTCCATTCTTGCGGAAAGTAGTTGTGTTTCCCACGTTTACCAGAACCACATTCAGTCTAGCTAGCGCTTCTTGTAGAATGAAGCCTCTTTCGTTTGTAAATCTACTGCCCCACTCAACTGCCCATGAGTTAAAGTCGCCTCCAATGTTGACTGGGCTTAATCCCGTTAGCTCTCCTGTGAGTAAGTCTAACATTCGTTCAAACTGTTCAATCGTCCATCTTGGTGGTGCATAACAGCTGACAATATACACTCCGTCAATTTTCGCAATCACGAATCCTTCGTGGGTGCCTGATACAACTTCTTGTATGGGATACTTTCCCGTCGTCAATATTGCGGCCATCCCGGCTCTGTCAACAGCCCAGTTACCGTTGTTTTTATTAATTCGGTACGGTTCTGCAATAATTGCTACGTCACATTTTTGCTCCGCTGTGGCTTGCCAAAGAAGTTGTTGTGCCATGTCACAATGATTAAGGTTTATTTGGATCACTTCCATTCTTGTCCCGTCTTTGATTTAAGCGCCTGTTTATAGACTGGGCATCTCGCTCCACCCGTCACGTGGTCATTTTCTGACGTGCACAGCAGGCATTTTGGTGGTTTCGTGCAATCTCTTGCTAGGTGGTTTTCTCCCCCACATCTCCTGCACAACTTGGATCTATCTTCGTTCTTGCAGTTCCTTGCTTGGTGTCCAAAGTCCATGCACTTAAAACACCTTTCCAACTGCTGGGCTTCCCTCAACGGGCATACGGACCAGCCCACCTTTATCTTGCCGATTTTCAGAATCTTAATCGCTGCGTCCACTGAAAGTTTTATTTCCGCCGTTTGGAGTTCGTCTCTCGTTTTTCTCATACGTATCGTCATGGAATCTATCTCGTCATTTATATTACCTTGCTCTTTCAGGGCTTTTCGAAGGTCTTCGCTTGTCGTGATTTCGTCCATATACCTACATTCAATCGTGGTCATGTGGGACAACGCTCTCACTTTTGCTGCTTCGCCCAGTGACTTCTTGACTAGTTCTTTATAATCTGCACTTTTAATTTCTGGGCCCTTCTTGAGTTCAAACAGCATTTCGCCTTTTTGCGTTCGTCTTATTCTCGAGACATTTTCACCCAGGTCCTTGAGGTCTGGGTCTTCTTTAATTTTTTTGAGGATATCGGCGTACGTCATTCCTGTTTCCAGAGTAGACCCTAAAGATTCGCATAGGACTAAATCTTACTGAAAAAAATTTAAAATCGATCTTTGGCAACCTCGAGAGTGTGACAATGTACCGCTACTCGCATATTTACAGAATTCGATTTTACGCTGAATAAATTTACTCACAGCTAATTTTTCTAACGTGCTTTTCGACATCCTGGGGTGACTAGAATTTTTTGTGGATAGGTCCATTCCGCGATTTCAGAGTAGCGACCACCCCTAATATACAACTCACCATTGCCTCCAATTTGGCGCAAACAAATCTTCATCATCAGGCTGCCTTCTTTATTCCCAGCTTTAGGGACCCAAGTACGCATCGTGGTGCCGACTTCGATCCTGTAACTAATAATTTCGCTCCTTCTTAGGCGTTGTCAGAATTTCAGCACCAGAATGCCTTGGTCTGACAAGATTTCACATTTCGGCGGCAACAAGGTCCGAAATGTGATGTGATAGAGGGGAACTAGCTGTAGATCTATGACTTTGAATTCCGTTTGACTTTTTTCATAGCAGAATAATTTGCTTCATTATTCAACACGAATGCATTTTTTAACTGCATTCCAAGTTTTTCAAAACATTACCTCACACTTTGAAGTGCATGAATAGAAAAATCGGTGGGTAAATTTAAACACACAATTAATTTCGAAAGCTCTTTTCATTCCACTAAACTTGAATGGAAACGATTATCGGCAAATAATTTTTTAGATTCAACATTCGGTCCAGTACACCGACGAAAATTGGTGGTGTAGAAAAATGGGAGATAGTGAAGTAATTTACGTGGAAAATTTATTTAAATTTAAATAATGGCTTGATCAATCATTCAGTTTATATTTTAACAAAAATAATTTAATTTATAATCTCGATTAATATGTTAGCGCTTAACACTCCGATAACCAATGTTTGTGTGCAGATGATCATAGGAATCGACGTGATACCGACACAAAATTGGATACACAAAATGCATCCACACAATACAATCGTTTATTATTCCAAATGACAAATACTGTCAAACATGATTTCTCAATTTAAATGAAATGAGTTCGCTCAACTGACACCCTTCGTTTGGGTATTTTTTTTCTGTAATATTTTTATGAGAACACGTGCACTCAATTTTTATTTTTCTACATACGCGTTCGTGTTTATTGTAAATAAAAAGAAAAAAATTGGGTGCAAATTTTTAAACTCAAACTCCCGATCAATTTCGTTTCAAGAGGAGACAACGAAGAAGATATAGTAGAAATTCAACATTGGATTATGGAATTGCGACACCGTTTGTTCAAATAATAAAACCAAAGAAAAATATGTAAATTGTCATCAAGGCAATTCATAAAAACGATCAATTTCTTGCAGACTAAAATGAGAGTTGAAACGAGATTTAAGTTATGAGTCAGAGCACAGCGAGGAGGGTGGTAATTTCATTGAAGTTGAACTTTTTTCAGTTGCGTAAGGTTCGAAAGTCTTTAAAATTTATTAGATCATTCCGGGAAGATTGCCAAATTGCACCACTGGTATTTCTGGAGCTCTTAAGCGACGCTTATTTAAAAAAAATTACGAATAAATGGATAAATATTGCGATCAGCACTATTCGGAAATTAACGAGCTAACAGCTGTCGCTAATTATTGCTAATTACTCAAAATTAAAAAAAAAACATAAAAAAGGTAGAGACTATTAGCACCGGGTGCTAATAGTCTCTTCTATTTTCTGCAGCTAATGGCACCTAGTGTCAATAGTCTGTTCTATACACTGCAGCTAATTGCACCGGGTGCGAATACCCACAGTATTATAAAGAGACTATTGGCACCGGGTGGTATTAATCGCAGGATAATAAAGAGATTATTGGCATTTTGTAAATAGACAAACTTTCCTAGGTTCGTCAGCCGCCCAGCCCGTTACATTTCGTTAAAGCCACCCAGGTAGAGCAGTGTACCGGCGTTTCGTCGGCTGGATCTTCAAGGCAGTCTCTAGCCTTTGGACTAAATCCTAAATTTGTCCAATATTCAGCTAAAATGTAGAGGAGAATTGTACCTAATCGGCTCTCAAATACAATTTTTCTCGTATATGTCACCAGAACAAATTGTTTGAGTTGCGCCAATTTAAAATCGATTGTCAGCCGAATGCGGTCGAATGTTCGATTATAAGTCGGCGCAACTCAAATAATTTGTTCCATTGACATTTACGAGCAAAATTGTCTTTGAGATCCGATTAGATACAACTGTTTTCGCTGAACATTGGACAAGTGTAAGATGTAGTCCTAAGGCTAGAGACTGTCTTATCGACGAAACGGTGGCGCACGGCTCTACACCCAGGTTCTGGAACATTTTGTAAAAGGAAAAACTTAATAAGTTTGTTGGCCACTATACCGAGTCACATGAAAAATAATAATAATAATAATAATAATAATAATCTGCCCTACAACCCATGAAGGGTTAAAGGCTAGATCATTATTTACTAGTTTCGCTGTTTGTGGTTCTACTTTTTGAGATCCTTTCATTACCGGAAAGTTTTACTGTGCCAGTGGTAAGCTGTGCGACAAACCTAGTGCCATCTATGAGATGTAACGAGGAGCGAAACTAGTAGGAGTAGAATACCGGTTCTCCCAACAATGCCTTTTCCGGTAAGCCGTACGATGGCACTACACTCAACTTCACTTGACTTGAACGATTCAATCAGATTTGTTTTGTTTACAAATCTAACAATCGGTACAAATCCGTCTGCGGTTGAGTTTCGAACCAACGCACTGGCAACTCAATCTCGTAGTAGCAAGCAGACGTGTTAACCACTACGCTATCGAGTTACACAAAATGCCATTTACAATTTTCGGAGGTTTTTCACTGTTTCGCTGAGCTACTTGCGGCGTTGTTTAAGTGGACTGTATACTGATGTTGATGCAAACGACTCGGAGGTTAAACGAACAGTGATTTATTATAAATTAATGAAGTACAAAATAGAGAAAGAGATGACGCGTCAGAAGGAAACGACATCTGTTATTAATTATTGTGAATGATTCGAATATAGATTCGAATGTATTTGAATATTGGCGGTTTCATCATGTTCTTAACAGAACATCCTGGGGCCTCTCGAGCCAAACAAGAAACAAAAAACAAAAGAAAGAATTAAACAATTATACAAACTTACAAACTCACAAAGTTTCCTGGCGATCAACGCTGGCTTTACCTTGACGATCAATAAACACAATTAAACTACCAGTGCACATCCCTTAAACCTTGAATGTGAAACAAACCATAACAAAAAATCGAAGATCATAAACGCTCGTTGTTGAGTTGTATTCTTCAGCAACCTACATCTGGTTAACCAAAGACAAATCTTTCGAACACCTCTTGTTAGAATTTCAGACCTGGTTTTCAACCTAACAACTCGAACCTTCGAGTCATTATCCAAAATCGTCTCGACGATCCTCCCCCTCCCCCAATGAAGTGAGACGCCGTGTGTATCTAGGAACGCGTCTAACCCAGCCAAAAACGAGCTCATGTTTTGTCCTGTTTTCAGTGAGCTCATACTCTCCACAAGATGACAACGCTGCGTCATCTCAACACAGTTAAGAAACGCTTCAGTTCCTTCACTGAAAACGTACCTCCCGACCAACAATTAGGAACCATATACCGCCCGATCCAACAATTCGGAACCATATACCGACCGATCCAACAATTAGGAACCATATACCGACCGATCCAACTTTTAGGAACCATATACCGACCGATCCAACAATTAGGAACTATACACCGACCGATCCAACTTTGGAACCAACTACACTTTCCTGCGGCTCTCAGGAACTAATTATACTTTCCCGCAACTCTTAGGAATCAACTCAGCTACTCGCAGCACCCTTACAACTGTTCACCTCTAGTTGTAAGCCTCTGAACACAACCTTGATATACGTGGATTTGCGTCACTCTCGCTCGAGTTGTGATTTGTACTGAATCCGACCAATCGTTATGACCCAAATGTTTCAATGTTTCAGAACGATACCAATTTGACCAAAGTTTCCACACGTCTCGATACGACCAAATGTTGTAACCAATACCTCGATTATGCGCTGACTAATTGTCACCAATTTGACCCTAACTGGACGCTACCAATTTGAACAAAAATCAATGGGACTCCACGCCAGGAACTACCAAGAAACTGTACTGCTTGACCAGGAACCAACAAAAAAACAGTACTGCTTCGACCAGGAACCACCGACACATGACTGCCTGTTTCAGACCGCTCGTTAACCTCTCTTTCCAATTTTGGACCAAAAATTTTCCAAATCTCCAAAATAATTGATGCTCACGACGAACCACAATGTTCTCGTTCAATTAATTGCCAAAATCTTTCCCGATAGACATTATTTCTGATGAATCATTCGGATTCCCATTCCATCCGCATGACTGACCAAAAACCAAATATTTTTATGTGAAACTTTTTTCACCACAATTTTACACACAAAATTCCAAAAATGATCGGCACAATCACGATCTGCAAATACTTTATTTGCTTTCCAATTTAATTTAATTTCACAATTCACTGCCGGTACAACAAATAAAAATGTATCCGGCTCGAAGGAGCATGAGCTGTTTGCGACGTTGTTCAAGTGGACTGTATACTGATGTTGATGCAAACGACTCGGAGGTTAAACGAACAGCGATTTATTATAAATTAATGAAGTACAAAATAGAGAAAGAGATGACGTTTCAGACGTTTCAGAGATGACGTTATAGCGTAAAATTAATAGGTTTGGTAGCCACGTAGGTTTTGAGATATTTCGTAAAGGGACAATCTTTCCATTACCCACAGTATAATAAAGAGACTATTAGCACCCGGTGCAACTGGCTGCAGTATATAGAAGAGACTATTGGCACCCGGTGCCATTACCCTTCTCCACGAAATAAGTAGTTTTTTAGTGTTACAATCGGCAATTTAAGCTAATCGGGTGACAGCATTTGGCTCACATGATTGATTAATATAAAAATTGTGTCTCTCTGAAAACTCCAACTTCAGCACAAAGTAGACAGAGGCTTCCCCAAATAGACTAAAAATGTGCGTAAATGTCATCATCATTTGACATTTCGTCACCATACAAATGCAAAGAAAAGTTTATCTATATTATGACAATGGTTCATGGCTATTTTGACAAGTTAATTTTAACAGATGTAAAACGTACTTGTAAGCAATAAATTATTCTACGGTATACCTTCAAAACGTACCGTTTTTTTTATTTTGTTGTTTTTCTTGAAAAAAAAAATTACAAAACTTTAGCCCCATTTGACAGCCGCAAACGAGCTGACGGAGGCCGAATGTACTTACGAATATTATTTACTATATATGAGCGGTCTTTACGCTGCAAATCAAAAACTATACAATTTTTAGGGTTATTAAGAGTTACATTGTGATTTGAAATTTAATGTAAGTGTCCGCCATCGCTCATTTTTTTTTTTTATTTCGGCGGCTGTATTAATTGAACTGCTCCTTTTTATGCATTTTTCCGGCATGTCGTAAAACAACTTTTTGTTTAAAATAATATTTTACGTCACTTTTGTCGAAATAGCCATGGTCCATTTGTTTCATCAGATTTATAGTCTATGTAGGGAACCCAGCCGCAATGTCATGTCTCTGCAAATTTGTTTTGAAAGACTTTCTCAAAATCTACCAATACCAATTTAAGATTTCGGCCACGACCGTAAATTACTGTTTCGAAGAACTGAATTTGTGACATCTCCTGGTCGTCTGATGTACTTTTCCATCGTTGAAACGGCTGCATACGCACGAAATTATCATCATCATTTTTTTACCACTACACTTTTTCACCAAGGTTCTACCCTAACGTTAATTTTATTTGAAAGTTAAAAACTTAATGGAAACATAAACACTTCGCGTCTTACAGATAGCAAACAGTACAACAAAAAATGTGCCACATAATGGATTATTAATAAATAATTAGCATTTTAATCTTGAATTTTTCGTTATTTTATATCACCAGACGAAGAACCGAGCATCAAAGATTTATTTCTGCATGCGAAATTGGTGTTTCACTTTACACAAAAACTGAAAGAAAAAAAATTTGAATTAATAAGTAAACCGAAAACCACTGACTTGCGTTAGATAGGCAAAATTAAGAAAGTCCTTTATGATAGATTATGATAGATGCATAACGAATGAATAAAATGGGGGTGCATAAATTACGTTTTGAGTAAATTATTAGTCTTTCTTTGCCGTCGTATTGGCTTCATTTGCCTTTCACACTGATAAACGATGAAAATTCATTTATTTTTGAAAAGTTTCAAATATTTTTCCGATGAAATTGTGTGGGAAAAATTACTTGTATACCTAAAGTAGGACGAATATTTTATCGTCTGAAACGTGTCTAGACAAATGTAAAACCTTATGCATCATGTCCAGGAAGTATTTTGTTCGAAACTGATAAATGCACATAAATCAGGTCTTTAAAACTGTAAGGGACATGAAGCACATTTGAGATCGTAACTAAATCATGTATTTTTGAACCATATGGTCGTACAACTTTTTTTTCGTAATTTTTCTCATGGAGGGCATATCAATGTTTAACTGTGCATTTTTCAAGTTTTCTTCATTAAATGAAACTACCTTCTTAAATGTTGGGCGTGAGACTCTATCGTCATGTGCGTTTTAATATTTGTAAGTCATTTTCCGGTGATGGATTTGAGTTTTAAATTTCTTACGATTGTGAAACCGATCTTTGTGGGTAATACGTAACAATTTCAGTATTGGATTTCATTCGGATATTCGGATAGAAAGGGATACGATTTTATTTACTTCATTACACCATGTCCCATTCATTAGTACGTTATACTAAGAGATCTACATGACAGCATGATTCCTAAAGGGTTAATCTGAAGAAAAGTCTCTACGAACTTTCATGGTTTTATGGGATAAGAAATGTTTTTTTTATTATTTCGATCAAAGACAGAAAATGCTTCTTTAATCATAGCAAGGTCGAAGAAATTCTAGTTACGTCAATATTTACGCGTTTTGTGTGACGTCGGCTTATGTCAAAGAGCAAAGACTGATAGGCCGTAATTTTCCGTCTCTTGACATGTTATGAACTTTGTGATGACATTTTGTACCATGAACAGATGTTTGTTAACTTCATTCTGTTATTGCTGATATGCACATGGTCCTGCCGCAAAGGTGCTCTGAAAAGAGACAAACGTCCCAATTAGCCAAACTTTGCTCGTCGAAGTAGATAATTTCTTACGCAATTTATTCCCCGTGTTGCACAGCCAACAAATTTGGTCGTTTCCAAGCAAAACAAATTTCAACAAAATTGTATACATTGAACATAGCCGACGCCGTAATAGACCTAGTCCAGTGAATAAAAGAGTAATTCCACGGTGTAATTGGAACAAGTTGTTGGCGATATATGATTTAGTTGGAAAAAATCACTCTATTCCTATCTGTCTTCTATACTTCCTGACATAATGCGTACCCAACGTTACTTTTAGGGAATGAAATTACCCAAAAAATGCCTTCAGAATTGATCATCTGTCATTAAATATATATATATGCCATCACTCAACAATTTGCAGTAGGGAGCGTGGTGTTTTAAAGCTAACCTGATGATTAGCCTACGGGTCAAGGGAAGAAGTGGGTTGGGCGTATGGTTAACAGCCAACACCGCAAAAAAGCAACTTGTTATGAAACTAGCAGTTGGGCCTCGGACAGGAAAATCGGCAACGACCAACGCTACGGAATGGACTTATGGATATCGACTTAAATTTAGCAACTTGGAATGTGAGAACTTTGTTGCGGCCGGGTGGACTGAGAAATTTAACAGATGTTTTGAATAAGGGCAAATTCGATATAACTGACATGCAAGAAACGAGATGGCCTGATGCGAACTTATTGAAAAGCAGGGAATATTCGTTCTACTACAGCGGAAAAGAAAACAGATCAGGAGAGGTTGGCACAGGCTTTGTTGTAATTGGAAAATCAAGAAACACTGTGATGAGTTTTCAACCATTCGACGAGAGATTGTGCTCTCTTCGCATTAGAGGCAAATTCTTTAATATTACCCTCATTAATGCGCATGCACCCACAGAAGAAAAAGATGATGACATGAAGGATGGGTTTTATGAGAAGTTGCAGGGTATATATGAACGGAGTCCAGCCAGAGATATTAACATCATTCTTGATGACCTTACTGCGAAATTTGGAAGGGAAGATATATACAGGCCAACGATTGGCTCGCACAGCTTTCATGAGACTTCAAATGATAATGGGTGTCGACTGATTGATCTTGCGGTATCTAACAACATAGTTATTAAAAATATACACAAAGCTAGTTGGACCTCATCAGACGGAACGACAGCAACCAAATAGACCTTGTGCTTATCGATGCACGCCAACTGCTCTAACATCCTTGACGTACGTAGCTGCAGAAGACTGAACACTGACTTGGACCATTATCTGGTTAAGGCGGTCTTGCGAGCTAAAGTCAGGACTAGGACAGATACAGAGAGGCGGTGAGACTAGGAGGCAATACATGGAAAAGCTGGAGGGAAGGGTAGCTGCAGACATGAGTGCAGAAACGGTAATAGTTAACGATACAGAGACCATTGGGTGGAAAGAGAGAAAGGATCGAAATGATTGGTATGATGACGAGTGTAAGCTTGCAACGCAAGCGAAGAACGATGCAAGACTGAAGACACTGTAACCTCGAGCAACACGGTCAGCCACATAAGAATATCGGACTAAACGCAGCGATGAACGAAAGCTTTTCCGATAGAAAAAGGCAGAAAGTGAAAGGAAGTTATTCGTTCAGATACAAAGTTTAACAGAAACAAGGGATACTCGAAAACTGTACCAAAAAGTGAAAAACGGATACGGTCAACGGCCCCAATTGTACAAAGATTCAAATGGTGTGGTATTAGCAGAGGAGCGACAGTGTATGGAAAGATGAACAGAATTTTTCAAGAGCCTGCTAGGCCAGAGCGGAACACAAGCGTTGAAGGAAATATCAGGAACCAAATGTACAATCAAGTGCGCAAGTGGCAGAACCTACAGGCAGGGCTTCTGTTATAAAGCTCAAGAATAAGAAGGCCCCTGGGTCAGACAACTTACCTGGTGAACTATTTAAATATGGAGTGGAAGCGCTGTGTACGTAGAAGGGTAACGCTTGGTAACTGAAGTTACTACAGTCTCCAAAAACTCTTCCGGTCTAAAGCACTCAACCGCAAACTTAAGTGTGAACTATATAGACCGCTGGTGCGACCAGTTGTAGCATATGGGTCGGAAGCTTGGTGCATGACACAGCGAGATGAAAACACACTTTTGGTGTTTGAAAGAAGGATTCTTCGCTCAATATTTGAAGGAGTGATCGAGGAAGGATATTGGCGAAGAAGAATGAACTACGAGCTGTATCAGCTTTACAACGAGCCCGATATAGTCAAATACATCAAAATCGATCAGCTGCGGGCCCAACTAAGTAAGTAAGCATTAAAAATGTATAGGCTGGGAATAGATTTAAATCTTTTAGCAGATAATACCAATGATTTGCACAGGAGGATTAACTGCCTCAATGTCGCATGTGAGGAGTGCAGGATGAGGATAAGTGTAAGCAAAACTAGATTGTTTGTAGTTTAAATGGGAAGCAGTTGGAACAAGTTTCTGAGTTTAAGTATTTAGGAACCATTTTTGGAGGATGGCAAGCTAGTTAGGGACTTTGAGGAAAGGAGAAAATGGGAAACGCAGTGGCCAATCAGTTGGGTGGACTGCGGATGTCTTGTACATGACTTGGAGGTTTCTGATATGAGGGTTTTCACGAGTATAGCAAAGGTTTATTGCAGTGGAATAATCGTATCAGAAACGACGACACTAGGGAAAATTAGAAGTCGGTGGAGAAGGTGGCAAGGGTTAGTCGTTTGAGATGGTAAAAGAACGTTGGGTAATAACAGGCTTCCCAAAACGGTTTTGAATGCACAGGTCCCGAGCGCTAGGCCCAGGGGTAGACCAAGAGGAGGTTTGTACATGATCACGTAAACATCCCATTTCGGAAGATATGATGATAATGCACTCAAAATCCTGTCATGTAGACGTTTACTTGTGCCGGATCAAGAAAGACCTGTCGATTATGCAATATACACAGGTGGAATTACATACCGTTTTAATTATAATTTTAAAAAATCTCCTTCCCCTCCCCCGCAGAAACGTGTGTTCTCTGTCAATATCTCCTAACCTAAGTGAGCATTTTTATTCTCATTTCAGTTGCAACTAATGACTTTCGATATATGCATTTGATCATCACTAGAATTTAGTTAATTAGCTAAGCAAAATAATGTCAGTCAGCACTCAATGATCGGTGTCAACGATCCAATGAAACTACATTTATGCAAATGCATTTAACATTAAAAAACAAACGAATTGCACTGAAAAAAATACATAATTCCGCAGCATATTATTCATTATTTAATATTGATATGCCAATAAAACCATGACCTCATAATTTTAATCAACACATTATATTTTTGTACCTCTTTGCATATAGAATAGACGTGTGTATATATAGCGAATGTATGCACTTATAAATGATAATCATGTTTATGAATGTAATTGCGTTAGGAAAATATTATTCACTGATCGCATAATATGAATATTATTTATAACGTACGATGCGGTTTATTGCATTATCAAGTGTATGATACATTAGGATTATACACATATTTGCTGAAATACACTTACTCTTTATACTGTTTAATTTGCAGATATTTGTGCATGTTGTAAAGATAATTTTTAATTATTATAATAAGGTAAAACTAGAGAGCAAAGTACCTGCTCAGAGTTGGAGGGCAACGTAAAAATGACATAATATTTATTAAGTACTTTACTTATCAGAGGATGGCATACGATCGGATTGATTGATGAGAGAGAGAGAGAGAGAGAGAGAGAGAGAGAGATGAATTTGGGCATATAACGACCTCGGATCACTTTATTGTGTGTTTAGCCTTTGAATAAAAATGTACGAACTTTTTTACGTATTGGTTGCATATAATTCTTCCATGCTGTATAATATGCTCATCGGATACACGATGTGTAATTATACTTATAGATGGTGTAAAATATACGAATTTGCTATTTTCTCATTTTTTCCTAGAATACTACGTTGCTAATACATACATCCGATTTTAGTATGTGGCTAGAAGCCAATTCCATAGTTTAGAAAAGAATACAGAATCCCATATCAATAACTTCCAGTCCCCAATGAGTTATCAATCAAACTTTTAACCCTCTAAACTAAACCATAAATTCGATTATATGTTTTCCCCTTTCTATAAAAATTTCAATAAACTTATTCCCAACAAACATTTGGCTTACCGACCAACATGTTTATTAAAATTATAATTAAAAATTCATTCAAAAGTTTTAACAAGGAGGACATTTACAGTGATGTTACCAAATGAGAGATGGGTCGGTGTTGCGTTGCACTAATACTCTGCAAATAATTAAATAATGAACAAAGTTTGACTAATACATTTTCATATTTGAGGTGCGAAAATTCTGATTTACTGGAATAAAGTCTGAAAATTGCTTTTTTTGTCCACAATGAACTTTTACTTACGTCACATTGTGCATTTGACAGTTCATTTAGACCAAACCAAATTTTGAACCCTGCGAGAAATGTAACACGCCTATGAACAGAAAACTCGTATAACATTGAAATGCATGCAAATGTAAAATCACAACGAAAACCCTTTTTTAAAGGGAAACGTGACGCAAGTCCTCATCCCTTCTTCCAAAACAACTGATATCAATTTGGGTGACGCTTACAGATTCGGAACGCAAAAAATTCTTTTGAAATATTTTCACTTTTGATTATGAAAATGCATCACAAATGCCGGACCCAACGAAATAATTTTTCTGTTCTTTCATATTTGACACGAAAAAAATTAAGTTTTGCGTGATGTGTGGAGTACGGGTAGCCAAATTATTGGCGTTCGAAATCTGAAAGCGCAGAAAAAGTATTACGTCGGGAGGGTCCGGAATTTGTGACGAATTTTTTTAATCAAAGTGAAAATATGTCCAAAGAATTTTTTGCGTTCCGAATCTGTAAGCGTCGCCCAAATTGATATCAGTTGTTTTGGAAGAAGGGACGAGGACTTGCGTCACGTTTCCCTTTAAAAAAGGGTTTTCGTTGTGGTATCAGTTGTTTTGGAAGAAAAAGGAAACAAATTTTAAAGAAAAAATTTCCGGCAAAAAAATTTCCGACGAAAAAAATTTCCGGCGAAAAAAAATTTTTCAGCGAAAAAAAAAATTCAGGCGAATACAAACTTTCAGCGAAAAAAAATTTCAGACGAAAAAAATTTTTTGCGAAATAGTACATTACATCACAAGGAGCTAAAACGGTGTATTTAGACCCAGGTGGTCTAAATCAGTACCGTTTTAGCTCCGAGTGATGTATACTATTTTTCGCGCAGACGGACAAAAAGTCAGATTCCGAACAAAACACTCAACAAGCTTTAATACAGAATTTGCATTTTCATCATAGGACACTGCGACAGTTTGTTCCTTATTCTTCATCCTATTTTTCATAACAGTTGTTTTCGATGTGAAAAATAATTGATACGATGACCGAAATTGTATCAAAAGTGAAGTGAATTCGGAAATAATTATGTGAGAACTTAGTTTCAGGCATTATTATTGCAATTGATGTGATGTTTTCATTCAGTTACGATATTTGATTGAAGTCAGTAAATTCAACTGGGCAAAAAAGACTTTTCGGTCCTGGGTCGAAAACGACAGGTGGCAAAAAAAGTTATTGTTCAAAAGTGTACCGAACAAGCCTACTTTACGGTCTCAATATTGTGAGGAAATCTGACGTTTTTTGTCCGTCTGCGCGAAAAAGAATTTCCGGCGAACAAAAATTTATCAGCGGAAAAAAATTTTGGCGAAAAAAATTTCCGACAAAAAACATTTTCGGCGAAAAAAAAATTCCGGAGAAAAACATTTTTCCCCCGAAAAAATTTCGGAGAAAAAAATTTCAGGCAAAAAAACCGGCGAAAAAAAATTTTCAGCGAAAAAAAATTTGCGCGAAAGAATTTCAGGCGAAAAAAATTCGCGACGTACCCCCCTTTTCAAGGTCCTTGCAAAATTTCAAGAAAAGTTATCGAGCCGTTTTCGAGCACGAGCCAAAAAAGTCGTTTTTCATACAAATGGCTCTGGAACTAAGTAACTAACCCACTAACTCACGTAGGATGTTTCCATTAACTTTGGCTTCTATGAAATAGCATATTTTGTATGGAAAATGACGATTTTCTAAAGGTCATATCTTCGGATCCACTGGACCGATTTTAATTAGTAAAATATCGATTTCAAAATTTTACGTAGAATCCAAAAAACTAGATCTCAGGGAGGAATTTCTAAATTTTTTCATCGTATGGGGACTTGCGTCACGGGCGCATTGCTTCCGCGCGCCCATGATCCCAGCTGGTCAAATGCCGCACAATTTTAAATTTCTCTAGTATACAATTAGTGCGGTGTCGACTTATGTCCATGTATACAAAATTTCGCTGGGAACGGCGAAAAAGGGTGTGATTGTCGTTGGGTTTCGTATACGGTCGTATAAGCGGACGTCGCACTAAACGCGTGGATCGTATTGAAAATAGAGACCGTTACTACTCCATGATCTCACTTCTTTATTTAAATTTCGTTTTTATTTTCTCCCCCTATGATGAAAAAAATATTTCCATTGGTTGCTTTATTATAGTTCTTGTGTCTAGATCCATATTGCCCAACCAGTTTGCAAATACGTTCGTCAATTTTAGCATATATGAAGTGTTGGGTGTTGTAAGAACATAAAACTCTTTCCAATTACAAGAAAATAAAAAGTGGCAAACATAAAAACGGCTCAATATATTTTGTTATATGTTCGCCGTAGATGTGTGTAAGTGCTGTAAGCAATAACGAGATCATAATGAGATTCTTTGTAGTCAAGCATTTATTATCTATCAATCATTTTATTCTGACAAGATCTCATTAGACATCGAGCGAACGATATTATTTCTTAATTTTTTTTTATTTACACCAAACCGAATCGTACAATTCAGTTCGATTTACCAATTTCTTAATAATTATTAAATATTTTTGTTTGGATGAAAAGAATACCTCGATACGCTTTACATTTAATGAGGTTTATTGAAGATGGTAAAAAAAAGGTTTCTATGTAACTGACATTGTGCTCGTCAATATTAAGTTATTAACTTGGAATCGTTTTGAATTTTCCATGTGAATTTTTTTGATAATTATTTAATTTTTATAATGAGGTTGGCATTTACAAAGTAACTCGATTTAATGTCTTAATAAGTAGTCGACCTGAAATTAGTTAAAATTTATCACAAGATACTTAAAAGAGAGTTAATTATAGTTTGGCAACGAGCTTTTTATTCGACTTAATTAAAGAGGTAATTGGTTTTCGCAAGTTTCTTTATATAAAAATATAGCAATAGGGACAAGGATAAAATTACGAAGCTTTTGGCACACTTACAAGTTTGAGTGATCACATTTTATTTTTCGAAAGGAGGTAGCGTAGCGCCAATAAAGTGAACTAAATGTTGGAGAGTAATGTATTCAACTTTAACTCAAATTCAATCAATAGATTGTGGTCGTTTTACCTCATTTTTTGTGTGGATAGACATGGCGCTGAAAAAATAGCGCATGTACCAGAAAATGTGCTAGTGCTCAATAGGGTGGTCCAAAAATGTATGGGAAAATTAACTTGTCGAAAAGTTCGGGGCCCCACCTCTAAAAAGTTTCTAAATGTGTCACTGATAAAAAGTGTATATGGAGCCATCTGAATCCAAAGCCGTCCTGAGGGTTCCCCAGAGCAAAATAGTCAAAAAAACATGGAAACCGCGTAAAACGTGGGTTTTAGGAAAAGTGCATGAAACTTGTCAAAGATGAGGAGTGGTGTTAGGGCAACTTTGGTTTATTCCGTTCAAAATAGTCCCGAGAAAATACTTTTTCATGTGCTGGACGCATCCGAAGTGTTTGGGTGTCAAGAGAGTCCGTCAAGTGGCTTTCTTAGTTCACAACTTCTTTGCTCCAGGCCTCGGTGAGTTTCACAGTTTTTGGAAAACGGTCTTCTATGAAATTTTGAGTCTAGATAGGACTTCAAAATAACGCCTAAACAGTTTGACTTGGAAGTATAAAATTCATTAAGGCTGAACAAAAATTTATTTTTCGAGAACCTCCATGAAATTTCATGACCTTCCATGAGCCTGCCTAAGTGGCCGTCCGTGTGTTTCGTCATTATTTGGCTTTTTTGGGAAGGACTAATACTATAAGAGTGGAAAAATGCCGAAAGTCACTTTGATTTACAGGTAAATGCATGCTGGGGATGCCTAACACGTAGGAGTGTCACTCTACTCGAACTTCATATGAATTTTCAAAGATGTACGCAAAATTTCAATAAAAGTATTTTTCTAACAATTTTTTGTGTCTACCGCACAATAATCGGCACAAATCAAGAAATAATTAATATTCGTTCAAAATGTTAATAATCTCCGTATGAGTTCGAGTAGAGTGACATGCCTACGTGTAAGGCATCACCAGCAAGCATTTAGCTGTCATTCAAAGTGACTTTTGGCATTTTTCTACTCTTATAGTATTAGTCCTTCCTAAAATAGCCAAATAATGACGAAACACACGGACGGCCACTTAGGCAGGCTCATGGAAATTCATGAAATTTCATGGAGGTTCTCGAAAAATAAATTTTTGTTCAGACTTAATGAATTTTATGCTTCCAAGACAAACTGTTTAGGTGTTATTTTGAAGTCCTGTCTAGACTCAAAATTTCATAGAAGACCGTTTTCCAAAAACTGTGAAACTCACCGAGGCCTAGAGCAAAGAAGTTGTGAGCTAAGAAAGCCACTTGACGGACTCTCTTGACATCGAAACACTTCGGATGCGCCCACCACATGGAAAAGTATTTCTCGGGACTATTTTGAACGGAATAAACCAAAGTCGCCCTAAAACCGCTCCTCATTTTTCACAAGTTTCATGCACTTTTCTTAAAACCTACGTTTTACACGATTTTCACGCTTTTTTGACTATTTTGCTTCGGGGAACCCTCAGGACGGCTTTGGATTCAGATGGCTACATATACACTTTTTATCAGGGACACATTTAGAAACTTTTTAGGGGTGGGGCCTCAGACTTTTTAATAACTTAGTTTTTTGGACCACCCTAGTGCTCAACTCTTAAGCTAAGTACACACATCCGACCGTAACCGAAATTCCCATACATTTTTCCGGTTAACCGTACAATTCGACCGAAATTTGACATAAGTTCAATATATGATTTCTTCGAGTTATGTTATTGCACCGAATAACGAAGCTACCTTGAATGCATTGATACAGAAACATCCGACGCACCCTGAACCATCATTTTATCCGGATTCATTAGTAGAGATGACACAAATTATACCAACTGAAGAAGAAGTGTCCCGATCAATAATGACTTTCAGAAAGGGTACAGCTGGTGGTCTAGACAGTTTGAGACCTCAAATATTAAAGGATCTTCTGTACATTAAAAATGGTGAATCTGGTAATAAACTGCTAACAGCGATAACATCTCTTAACGAAAAAATTCTGGGTGGTGCTGCACTTACGGCATTGCAAAAAAATGTGGCGGAATTCGACCTATTGCTGTAGGAAACAACTGGAGACGAATTGCAGCGAAAATCATCTGTCGTAGAGTGGCATCAAAGTTGTGTGATCTGTACCTTCCAAATCAATTAGGTGTTGGAATAAAGAACGGCGCTGAAGCAGGTGCTCATGCTGCACGAATGTATTATACATCGAAACACAATTCCATTCGACTGTTCATCAAGATTGACATCAAAAATGCATTCAACGAGTTAAGGAGGGACGTTCTGCTACAAAAAGTTAAAGCAACTGTGCCTGAAATCTACAAATTTGTGGAACAATGCTATCGGTTTCCTTCAAATGTCTACTACAACGAACACGTTATTCAATCTCAAAGAGGAGTCCAACAAGGCGATCCGCTCGGACCGGCCCTTTTTTGCCTTGTAATCCAGGATATCATTTCAAGTCTCAAGAATCTGGATTTAAATATATGGTATCTTGATGACGGGACCATTGCTGGACTTCCAAATGATGTCATGGCCGCATTCAAAACAATCATTCTTAAAGCGAATGAATTCGGTTTGCAATTGAATTATCAGAAGTGTGAAATGTCGGTTTTGGGTACAGATTCGACAGAGGCCAAACTCGAACTGCAAGAACAGGTAAATGCAATTTGCGCAGGAATTCAATTGATGACACCAGAGAACGAATTCCTTTTGGGTAGTCCACTCACACAAGCAGCATCCATTATATGTTTGATTGATAAAATCCTCAAATTGAAAATGTTTTCCGAAAAATTGAAACTAATCAATGTACACAGCGCTTACTTCCTATTGCGACTGTCTGTTACAACCCCGAGGCTTATTTTTTTCTTACGGGGAGCACCGATGTGGCGCAATTCCGATGGTTTGCGTAATTACGACGATGTTTTAAAGAACACAATGGAGACAATCTTCAACATCAATTTAACAGAACAAGCATGGCACGAATTCTCGTTACCAATCAAACAGGGAGGAATTGGAATTCGGCACGCATCTGATATTGCATTGGCATGTTTCCTGTCATCAACGTACAATGTTTCTTCTTTACTCGACCAATTGGTACCAGAACATTATCGGCAAATGAATCTTGATAAAGCGGAAGCGAAAGAACAATGGTGCAGAAATTTCGATGTTCTACCGGATGAGTCGGTCCGAATTTTCCAACGTTCTTGGGAAGAATTCGATATAGATCAGAAAATTACAACGTTAAAGGATTCCATAAACGACCCATTCGAGAAAGCACGTCTGTTAGCAAATTCTATTGAAGAAACAGGCGCGTGGCTGCAAGCTTTACCATCACCGCAATTGGGTACTTTCCTGAGCAACGTTGAGTTTCGGATTTCGATTTCGTTGCGCTTCGGTTTGACAATTGTTCAACCACATAGATGTGTATGTGGTTCAAAGGTAGACACATTTGGTCGACACGGTCTGTCGTGCACTAAGGCGTTTGGAACAAGATCTAGACATGAATCAGTAAATAATTTGATACAACGAGCATTGAAGTCTGCTGAAGTTCCTTGTGTACGTGAACCGCCCGGATGTTCTAGAAGTGACGGAAAAAAGCCAGATGGTCTGAGTCTTGTACCTTGGGAGAAAGGCAGATCGCTTTTATGGGACTATACTTGTGCAGACACTTTCGCTAGATCATATGTTCAACGAACATCAAAGAATCCAGGCTACGCAGCGAAACATGCAGAGCAAGAAAAATATGACAAATATTAAGGTCTGTTGGAGCAATTCATATTCGTGCCTGTTACATCAGAAACATCTGGTATTATTGGATCCGAAGGCTTAAATTTGCTAAAGAAAATCGGAAGTAAGATCACGGAGGTATCCAGTGAGAAAAGAGCAACCTCTTACTTAATTCAAAGAATCGCGGTTGCAATACAAGAGGAAATGTGGCATCAATTTTAGGTACTCTGCCACCGTCCAAAAACTTGGGCGAAATATTTTATATATAATTCTTATACATTTACGCAATTTAATGAATAAAACAAGTTCAATATATTTTCTGTTAAGATTTCGATTACGGTATGGTGGCAGATGTGTGTACTTAGGTTTACTCGAATTCATACAACTGTACATTTGCCCTTCACTGATAAGTGCAGTACTTATAAAAAACATATGATTTTTACGTTGCCTTCCAACTATAAGTACGTACTTTACTTTGTGCAACTACTTTAAAGGGTTAATGAGATAAACCTTCGATCTCATCTCTATCGCCACTTGAACATTGAAAGCTAAAACAATCGCCGCCCCACCGACCGTCATGTACGCACATTCTACCTCATGTAAATTACGAACATCCATTTGTCTTCCAAAGATATGTTCATCGACAAGAATAGATGATCTTATTACAACATAAAAAGGACTTAACAGCACCCGAAAATGGGGAGGCTGGCGCAACTTGGGTTGTACTCTTAAAGTGTGACAGAAAAAGTGTACGAAAATAGAGAAACGATTGAAAGATTGAAAAAGGATTGGTAAGATTGCTTGCATTAAAACATCATTCTGCAATAGACAAAATATGCGCTGATAGCATCATAACCATGCACACAGCAATTGACGCAAGTACCCTTATTTCTCGAATTATTGCTCTGATAAGAATGACAAAAATAAAGAAATCCTCCTCTTTTATATCTGATATATTAAATGTTAAAGGATTTATATCCCTGCCATATGTAACTCGGTATTTATATTGTGACAGGCCACACATACATATATCCCAACAAAATCACATATAAAATTAGGGACCATAAAATAAGATTATCATTTCGAATTGAACATATTTTACAGTGAAATGATAAACGAAAAATTGGTCCTAAGATTTATGTAAATTGTAATAAATTATGGAAAAGATGTCTTCTCCAGTTCCGTTGTGTGTTCTTTGCTAAGTACTTCGGTCGGTGGTATGGTAACATGTAAAATATGAATGAAATATGAATAAATTATAGCAAGCGATATATATTGAACATGTAGCAATCAATTAAGGAATTAAATTGGAATTATTATATACGATTGGGATAGTCAAGTCAGGTATTAATATTTTGCTAGAGTTTGTCACTCAATGGCAATATATTGCCATATTGATTCGGATATTGGTGTAATATAACACTTAGTCGATGTCGTTCACAGCTGAAACGCGTCAATCATAACATTCAACAAGTCATACACTAAGTCCCTTTTGCTGGTCTCTCTAACTGTGCCTCCACAGAGCAATGTCAAAGTGACAGATGCAAAACTTTTCTATTACGTCAACACCGAATTTCATTCAAAACTTTCGATTTATGAATGAAATTCGGGATTGGCTAATTTGAAATATTTCGCATCTGTCACTTCCGGATTGCTATGTAACTGTGCCAGGTGCCTACATAATAGCAATGCGAAAGAGACAGATGCGAAATGTTTTTAATATGTCAACACCAACACCAACGAAATTCGGGGTTGCCTAATTCGAAAAATTTCGCATTGCTATGTAAACCTACAGGAAGAAACTCTTGTGTTTTTTTTATATTTCTACTTTGTCGAATGTCACATTGACAAGATGCATACTTTCAATACCGGAATTTTTGAATGCGTGCTTTCAATACCAGAATTTTTCTACTAGTCTTGCACATGTCTTTCATGTCGAAATCTCTACCTCTTATTATTGGCAAATTACCGAACGTCTTCCTGGTGAAAACCGGAATAGTCGTTTCGAACTCAGGTCTCGGATTTTAAAGCAAAAAGTCTCAGGTTTGTGTCCTGTTCCTGCTTCGGCTGCACACACAAAAATATAAAAAGAAAGTAATACAAACATAGATGAAGTGTTTAGTTTCATGAATTTAGTACACATAACTGAGCCCCTTTTCGAATTCATTCTGATCCGAAATAATCAAACCTGTCCCAACACTTAAGTAGGAGGTGCCTCACAAATTTATGGCTCACTTTGTTACAGTTTTTCTGAAAATCTACAAAAAATTCAGCAATTACAGTTCTTTCATGCACTAGTTGGATACTTCCTCAAGTGCATAAAACTAATGGATCTTGAATCCGAAGTACGCAGCCTTCAGAAAGTTATAACAAGTGCAAGAGTGTTTTTTTGGCCGGGGAGCCGGGTGTCAAAAAGTCATGTCACAGCCAATAGCGAGTGCTTTATGGTAAAATAATTGTCAATTTTACACCAGGCTGCGTACTTTGTCATGATTCAAGGTCAATAAGAAGGCAGCCTAATGTAAAAAATTGAAGCATATCACTAAGACGACATTAACGAATGCTTTACAACTCACCAATTTTCATTTTGACACCAGACTGCGTTCTTGCGCTATGTTTGCTTAACTCATTAAACCTAAATGTACCATATTTGACTTTTTCGACCATGTACAAATCAAAATAATGGTGTCAATTTTCTGCTTAAAAAGAATTAAAAAGAATGGAAGGCATTAATGTGAGAAAGCTGCTCACTTATTATCGACTTGGGACCAGCCTGCCTCCTTGAGTAATCATAAAAAAATTATTGAATTTGTATGGGAGCTATAACAAAGGCGGCTGGTGTTAAAATTCTGCCTACCCCAAATGAAAGGTGTCACTATTAGTCCTAATTTCCATCAATATCAATTTGACACCAGCCTGCCTCCTCGAGGTCTAGTTCAAAGGATAAAGAATCTGTATGGGAGCTATAAGAAGGCAGGCAGGTCTTTGAATTCTTTTTGTGCCGAATGAAGGTATTAGTGTAAAACAATGTTTGCGTAATCGTCAACTTGACACCTGCCTGCCACCCTGAGTTTTAGCTCTGGGAATCCTCGACTTATACTTGGGATTTGGTAAGATGGGCAGGCTAGTGTCAAAATTCTGCTTGAGCCAAACGAGAGGTGTTAATGTAAGGTAGCATCTCACTTTTTCTCAACTTGACACCAGCCTGCCTCCTTGAGTTCTAGTTCGAGGAATGAAAAATTCGTATGGGAGCTCTAAGGAGGCAGGCTGATATCAAAAATCTCTTTGTCCCCAATAAATGGTATTAGTGCAAAACAACGTTTGCGTAGTATAGTCATGAACTTGACACCAGCCTTCCTCCTTAATTGCTAAGTCAAAGACTATATTTTCTCTATTGGAGCTATAAGAAGACAGGCTTGTGCTAAAATTCTGATTTGTACCAATGAAATGTATAACTGTAAAATGGCATTTTCATAAATATGAATTTGACACCAGACTGTCTCTTCGGAATCAAGCGATTGAGTTAAATGTAAATGGTAACGGTAGCCTGGTGTCAAGTTTAAATATAGTGCTTTGTGAAGCATTCGTCACTGCCGTCCGATGTTATGCTTCAATTTTTGATACCAGGCTGCCTTCTTTTTCATGGTACAAGATCACATAGAGGGCAGTCTGGTGTCAAATCGAAAAGTATTGCGCTGTAAAGTACCGGCTACTATATTCAAATTGCCCATAGATCATTTTTTGACCAATGATTTTTATTTTTTTTTAACTTTTTTACATTGAGTGTTCAAAGCCTCCCTGTGATTTGAAAATGAATTTCTGTACTAAAAATAATATCAGCACTTCAACTTCTGAAGAAAAATTCTATAAAAAACACAATCATTTTTCTGTCTTTTCTTTGTCTAAGTAAGACATTAATTGATACTGATACGAGAAAGTTACTCTTATGGGAATCATTAATGACACCCTGCGTTCGTGTTTGCCTAGTCAACATGTAACAACAACTCATTTCCCATGTCCTTAAAACTATTATGAAAATGGCTAATAGCAGCTATTTATATTCAAAGGATACATGCAGCCTTTTGAAACGATTAAACTGTAAAGTCGTAACATATTATCCTTCACTTTTGTATATTCCTTGTGTATACTACACACTGTACAATCTCTCAATAAGGCTTAGGTGTATGGTTACTGTGTTGCCCTTACCAAATAAAAACCGTTTCAAAAGCGATGGTCAGATAGATAATATTTCTTTAAGAGGATGCTCAACAACATTATAATCTGTGTGACGAGAGATTTATGTTAAATAATGTTACTAGCAATTATTCAAACCTCCTACTTTTGAACGTGTAGATAAACGTTACATTGAATTTATAATTGAAATTCGCTTGTTTTGTTACGTAGATTGTTTGTAGACTTGATCGAAGATGTAGAAAAAGATAGCACATTTGTGGATGTTGATAGAAAGATTTCCACTATGAAAAACAAGCACAAGCATTGAGTTAGCACTGGAGTAATTGGTTTTTCAATTTTGTATCTTGCTCCGTTTCTGCATAATCTGAGGTTGAGACGTTTTAGTCTTCGTATTTACGTGATCTTAAGACACATTTCATTACTTATTACTTTTACTATGAACGTGTAAGCTCTCATTTGATTTTTTTTTCATTGACATGATGCTCAGACATTAACACATCTGGAACAATTGTATGCCAATCGTCAGTCAGGTCATGCAACTTGATATGCTGATGGTCGTAATGGACACAGTGTGATGTATAAAAGTTGTATGACTTTTCCACGTGTTTACTGCGATATCGGCTTCTGTCAAAGTATTTGACAATTTGTTCCCTCAGATTTTTAGTCTATGTGGGTGAACCCAGCCGCCATATCATGTATCTGCCAACAAAATGTAAATTCCTCAGGATTTTGCTCATTTCATCATGAAATTTGCTGCACTTTGACAGAAGCCGATATCGATGTGGCTCTAAATGAGTCCATTACTGCTATACAGTGATGTGAGGCTGTGGCATAAATCTAAAATGCAACATTGTTAGCGTTATATTGTTGTTGCACTATTTTAGACAACTTTGGCATCATTTATACAACGCGTGTACAACGCGTATACAACGCGTATGCAACGCCAAAACATGACTATTACGATACAAAGCGTCCAGTGCGCTTTTTCGAGAAAAATTAATGAAATCTTTCACATACGTAGACATCAACTCGCACTCGTTCCTCTAGCTCCATCTAGCACAATTTGGAAACTGAAGCTGCCATTGAAATGTGTGTAGCAAATGAAACACACTGCGCACACAGAACTCATCATCAAAACGTTCAACTGAATGAAAGATTTTTCACGCAAAATGAAGTACAAAATGTATAATCTGAGGTAGAGCGTGCACATATATTAACGTTGGATGAAAGAAGGGTTGCGTACAAAAGGGATTTTCTATTTAATCCTTTGTACTTGATTTGTAAAATTTTTTTTTTGATGTGAAACTCGGTAAATGAGTGGGTTTTCCTACTTAGTTAAAAGAAAATATATAAAGTTTATAAGTTAATCCAAAAATGATTATGCAGTGTACTCATTGTATGGGATTCAAAGAGGATATAGTAGGAATTGGGACATTTTGTAAAAAAAAATGTACAAATATTTCATTTTACCTCATATCTTCTGTCTTCATTTGTATTCAAATCGCAAGACTGCGTTTTATTTGTTAGTCCAGCTTCTTGTAACATATCTAAAGAGACAATAAAACCCAAGGACTGTTTTATTCATAGACTGGTAATTTTTAACAACAAAAGGTGGTTACAAATTGATGGTGTACTTTCATGTACTAGATTGATCGTTTCCCTAGTGCATGAAACTACTGGATCTTGAATTTGAAGTACGCAGCCTTCATTAAGTTGCAACAAGTAGAAGATTGTTATTTCTGCTGGGCATCAAAAAAGATGTTAGGAAATATTAAAGCCAACAGCGAGTACTTTATGTAAAAATAATCGTCATTTTGCAACCAGGCTGCGTACTTTGTCATGGTCCGACGGCACAAAGTAGGCAGCTTGGTGTCGAAAATTGAAGTATATCTATATGACGGCACCGACGAATGCTAAATTGAAATTTCGACAGGCTGCCTTCTTTTTCGTAGTTTAAGGGCGCGTAGAGGTGTGAAATTAAAAAGTATTGCGCCGTAAAGTACTGGCCACTAGATTCAAATTTCCCATACATAATTTTCCGACTTTACTACTGCAGCTTTTACAATTTCTCCGTTGAAAAAAAATACGGATAAGTGATTCGCAATGAAATCAAATAGTGGCACCGAAAGTGTTCGATTCATGTTCGGGGCTGTTCATAAATGACGTCACACTTGCTATAAAATCTAGTTCATAACTCCAAACTGGTCAGACATTTTTTTTATAGTACTTCGGCTACCCTCCCCCGCAAACACACCCCCTGTTTGGGGGGTAGCCAGAGTCCTATAAACAAAATTTGCTTTATTGCAGGAGTTGTGACCTTTTTATGGATACTAATTTTCTATAGCAAGCGTGATGTCATTTGTGAATGGGCCCATTAAGCTAGAGGTGGCCCACCGATAGAGGGTTGCATTACGTAATATGCGCTCAAGGATAGTGAGAGCCTATAGACCTATTTCGTATGGATTTGGTCGTATGAGTCGGTGTATGTTACTATCCAAAGAGAAATCAAATTCATCTTGACTACAAGAAACCGTTAAATTAAAACAAAATTAATTAAAAAATCGATTCACGTTTTAACAATAGAAAAGTAAAATGGAAACAAAGAAAGAAACAGAAGAAAAAGTATTCACTTCTTGTTTATTTGCTGTGATCGCTGTGTACAATATTGCTGTCGATACGATAACACGTTACTGTTGATCGAAGTAGAATTGGTTTTTAAGATCCGGGCAGTGAAATACAACACAATGCTGACGCGCTGTTTACTGTTCCTAATTGTTAGCGTGATAGTACTGAGTAAATCGGCTGAAACTTCATCCTTCCTTGTGATGAGTAACAACTTAAAACATCAAATTTTTCAAGGAAAAAAAAAATATCTACATTTTAGACGATCACAAAATTGTTGGTGGTCAGACAACAGTCGAAGGAGCGCCATATCAAATTTCTCTCCAAGGATTGGACTATAATAATGGTCAATACGTTCACTTCTGCGGTGGTTCAATTTTAACCGAAAAACACATAGTCACAGCTGCTCACTGCTTAATGGGTTTTCCTGTTGAAAATATTACCATAGTTGTTGGTACATCGACTTGGGATGTTGGTGGTGTTCGACATGCTGTTCAGAAGTATGAGATACATGAGAAGTACGAAATGTTGGAGACGTGTGACATTGGCATTATAACTTTAGTGGATCCACTGGAATTTAATGACAAGGTTTGTTGGATTCAATACGGAAGAACTTGGTTATAATATGTTCTGTTCAAATTTAATTTTTAAAGTCGGTGCGCTCAGTTTATTAATTCATTTTATTGCCAAATTAATTTCGACATCAAATCGATGCCATCATCAGTGGCTGAAAACATTAATACAATGAACACATATTTTATAAAAATTCTACAGAGCAATCGTACCTTGAATATAACACGTAAACTCAAAATTGAACAAAGAAAGTGTACGTCGTCAAGAATCATTCCAATGCTAAAATCACAACATGAATTGCATTAAATAATCTTTCATTGAAGAACACAACTAAATCATTTTGGCTTACTTTAGAACATTTTGGTCACAAATAATTTGAAATAAAATTATAAAAAAAAACAAAAAGAATTTAGACGTGTACAGGTAAAACAAATTAAATTAAATTGTAGTCAAATATCTTCCGTTGATTTAACGACATTAGGAACTAATTGTTTAAAAGTTTAAAATTTCGATATGAGCAAATAAATACTTTTAAAAGCACAGGGTGATCAGTAAAAAAGAGAAATATCACAGATGTTTGACTAGAGGAAGATTTTTAGATGATGTTGTTGTAGGCCGTGGATAACATGACGCAATCAGTTTGTTTATTGAGACACTTAGGTGTTTTCTTTATGGCAATCATTTCTAAGATGTCCCTTGTCTTTTGGTCCCACAAGGGTGTATGGTTGTTGGTGATGGCATGATCACATAAAGCACTGTGGCTGTTGTTTTTTATGCTTATGTTGTATTTATGTTGATATATTCTGTCCCGTAATAGTTGTAAAGTCTGGCCCACGTATTTGTATCCACACGACTTTAAAAATTAAATTTGATTAAATACGCTCATAACAAACCTAATGTTCTGTTCAAGGTTCAACCAATAGCGTTCAACGACGAATATGTCCCCGGTAATGTTTCTTGTATTCTAACCGGTTGGGGATACACATTTCCGTTACGCGCACCCAGCTTCTTACCATACTGGTTCATTTCGTTCTTCCGCTTATATCCGAAAGATTTGCAAATTGCTCAACTTAGGACTATTTCTAATGAAGAATGTAGTCGACGATTTCTGGGTAAAGAATTGAGGACTGAAATGTGTACTTATGTGTGGTCGAAAGGAGCTTGCGCGGTGAGTAATGTTTTTTATGTTTGGGTCTTAGAGACATAGTTTACCGCTATCATTATCTCCATCGAAGTTTCTCGATGATTTAAATTTGGAGCTCTTCGCGTGAATGTTTTAGGGCGACAGTGGCGGTCCAGTTGTAAATATGGATCAAAATTTATTGATTGGAATTGTTTCCTACGGATCATCTAATTGCGGTGGATACACTGGGGTACCAGATGTTCATACTCGAGTCTCCCAATTTACTTCCTGGATTCAAGAACGTATTAAGATCTATTAAAGAATACCAAGGTAAATTTGTTTTATTTTGACAAATATTGGCTTCGATGATATTAGCAACAAGAACGACAAAAATAGGAAGTCGTTCAACTGAATCAAAAAGTCATCATGTTGAAAGCTGGAAAGAAAACTCAAAAATTTTTTGAAAATTTTATCTTTATTGTTACAACTTCTACTTTCTATCTCTACTTTCATGTTCAACTACTAGTGGGTTATTCACCCCAGCCCGCAAGCGCTAATAATTGAACATATTTTCCAACTTCTACACGTACTACTAAGTGTTCAACAACCAGTGGGTTATGCACCCCAGCTCGCAAGCGCTGATTGTAGAATACTTTTCTACAAAGAAAACGATTCGCCTGGGGATGTTGTCCCCGTGAACTCCTCGTTCTGAATGCGCTTTATTCATACATTTTGACTCTATTTATAGGCCGATAAATAGGCAACGGCTAAGTTGATTTCATTCAATTTAAATCATTTCAAATGGCTGCTCGATTCTTTATAATTTCATCAGTTATTTCACTTGAGTCTGTTTTAGGTCAGAACAATTCCTGACATTTATCATTCAAATCAATTTGTTCACAATATGCCCCTCCCCTCCCCTTTGCCGGCGTTTTTCGAACCCTCATCCCTCTTAGTAATTTGTCCCTTAAATTGAAATTTTTCGTAGCTTTCTAGGGTATTGGCGTGTACTAAATTAGGACAAAGGGTCGTTTTTCAATTGCTGATTTTGCTGCAAAACACTATTTTTTAGCAAAAGTTAGCAATGTAAAAAATGTCCTCAGGCACAGTGATGCCAACTTAGCATTTCTCTGGCTAAATACTAAAGGTTGGAATCCAGTGGCTGATACATAGCTGGTTTTTCGAAACGTCATTCGAAAGGACAATTGAGTTTGTTGCGATCAAAAGACGGTCTATTCCAACGATTCCAACTGTCAAAATTACGTTTTAAACGTCAAAGCTATAAAGTAAGCGTAGTAAGGAAGTAGTTAGGGAAGAGGTGCGTCGTTTATGTTAATATAAGAGTGCGTACAGCAATTATTCGTTAAATTAATTGGGACAGATCTACCCATATAAATTACATGGGTAGACCAGTCAAAATGTTCACCAATGTACTTCGCCAGCAATAGCTGTACGCGCTCTAATTAATTAAATTAATTAAATGACTATAAGTACTTGACGTTTAAAAGGGCATTTTTATAGTTACAATAAATCTATTTTTGATCCCAATAGACTCAATTGTTTTCAGAAACATTTAATCCCAACAAAAACCTTTTAAAAGGTAAAGTGTGACGCAGTCCCTAATGTCTACTTCCAAAATTAATGATATCAGTGGAGGTGACGCTTGCGCTGAAAATACGCATACATTTCCTTGACGA
>CM055405.1:13450176-13478981 GCA_029228625.1 Pseudolycoriella hygida | reverse complement strand
TCCGAGCATTACCTAAAAAACCCTCAAAATTGACCACTTTTCCACATGCCACGGCTTTTCCAGAATTTTCCCGGAAAAGCGGCATATGAAATTTTTCATTTGGGGCCGAGCAAGTTTTTGCAGTGTTAAAAAGCTGCGCAGAAGTACAAAATTCTATTTGATGCAAAAATATATTTCCGTAAGTGTAGAAACCGACAGATCAGAAAAAAGTTTCCATAATGATGAGAACAATAGAAAAATTTATTCTCCATACAAAAATGTCATTTTCAAACCTCGATATCTCAGCCAATTTTCAACCAATTTTGATGAGTGAGAGGTCGTTTGAAAGCTGCTGCGACGTAGTTTGTGGACGTTTTTTTGGGTGTGGGGACTGCGTCACGCCCTCCGCTACCGCTGCGGACATGATAAGAGGGACCAGTTTTTCGTGCTTATTCCTATTATGTTCGCGTTGTGAAAATTTGATATAGTAGAAATAGTGAAATAATGCATTGACGAGAATTTCTTTATGATTTTCTTTCAAGCTAGAAAATAACTTATGCGAGCGTAGCGAGCGAGAAAATTTTATTGAATAAAACGAACTATGCTGGAAGCAATTAATTTTCGATAAGAGGAAAACACACTAAAAATAGTGTTAAGCGCCCGTAAGGTGAAGTTTTTTCAAATTGCAATAATTTGAGTGTAAGACGAGGGAATCGCGAGCGCAGCGAGCGAAAAATTCTTGCTGAGTGAGACCCAATAGGTGAGCCAATTTTGGGTACAGAAATTGGGTTTTGTTGAAAAGATCATTTTTTTCTTTTTTTCGCTTTGAAATAAATTTAAAAAACACAAAATTGAGTTTATGACAATAGAAGATTGTATTTTAATAAAGAGTCTTCCATAAAAAAAACCGTGGGACTATTCCGGATCGCTGTAGGCGTCGCGTCAGGCATCCCGAATTAAAAATAAATTTAAAAATTGCCCAACTACTGAATATTAAGAATCATTGGGGTGGATTTTTCCTCCGAGCTTGTATGTTATAAAAGGCCCTGGTTACCCGGGCTTTGCCCGGTATATGGTTGTGATAATTTATGAAAACTGGTTACAAATAAACATGTTTTTGATTCCAAACCTTTACCTCCATAATAAGTTCTTTGCCGAAAGTATCTAGGAAACCTCAAATTATATAAAATACTTTAGTATCCTACTTTTAGCTCTGACCCATATTCACGAAGTTGAAAATTTTCTCCTATTTGCGTCCTTAACGACATGTCACGTATACATGCGTATCGTTAGACTCACGACCACTACATAGACCGGCCTACCGGAATCACTCAAAAAATTTCCAAAAACTGAGACCTGAGAAACTGAGAAACATTTTGCTCATAAAACTCCGGCCGACCTCTCGGCTAGACTTTGCTCGTCTTTGAAAGTCATGCTGCAGACATTTCGCATAAAACAAACCCCATCAAAATTGTGATTTTACGATTGAAGTGAGAAATAAGACAGATGAAAAAAGTAATTTTTGACTGTGCTATTTAGACCTTTTGTAAGGCAAACTTCTGCCACAGTCTTGAGAAAAAAATGAAATGGCGATACTCAAAGTGTCAAACCTGCGCGAATGACCATCTATTAAAAATCATTTCTAGATCTTCGACCAATAGTTTCATGAGAAATTGTGTTTCCTTGACGTCTACTGCAGCAAATCAAAAACTAAATTTTGGACCTCGTGATCACCGGCTTCTCAAAATTTTGTTTACGCGTATTTACTGGAATTAACAACCTCTATGTGAAGATTTACTGTGGTGAGGTCTGGAACGAAGACTTCAATGGGTAAAAATGTTCCATTGGACATCCTCTAAAACATTTCAAAAATTGATTTTCTGGCCGGCTGACCCTAGTATCGACCTGGAGGCCTAAGATGATGACTGGCACATTGACAAAAATATTCCAAATATTCGCAGCCAAATACAAAACTTCAAAAATTAATTTGTTGGTCTGGGACCCACAGTTGAATAGACAACAATGTTTCCCGACAGTAGGAATGACCTTGGACCTTAAAGAGAGGCCTCAGCCCTACTTTTGTTGAACACTGTAGGAACTTTGATATACATCACAGCAGAAAACCTTATAATCACCCAAATATTCATGAAAAAAACCACCAACTATCATTATATGGTCGAGACTTTACAACTCGAACCGCTCAATCGACTTTTTGCAAATCTTTTGTTATACTTTAAGGACATAAGTCCTTGCCTTTCTTTTAAAATCTCCAGAAAGTATCAAAGAATGTAAAGAAATTGTATTAAACTAAGGTGTCATATACCTAAATGACATTGAAAATCGAAGAAACGACAATATTGAAAAACCCTTCCGAAGTAACGGACTGACCTGTGACCTTAAGGAAAGTTCTTGGATTCACACTTACATGGGAAAATTTTGAGTTTATGTGACAGCTTTTGTGACTCCTGTAAGGTCACGCCTGAAGTATCGCTTTTTAGTCTTACCTAAGTCGGCCGTCAAAAGGAAAAAAAAAACTGAAAGAAAATCAGCGAAGATTTTCAACGAAATTCGTCGGACAAAATAAATTCTCGGCAATTGTTTTGTTTCATTTTGTCGCTAATTGAATTTTTTTCGGCGAAATTCGTTGAAAATCTTCGCTGATTTTCTCTAAGTTCTTTTTGTTTACGACACGGCAGTTTTGTTTAGCTTTTTCGCTAATTTAATTTTTTTCGGCGAATTTCGTTGAAAATCTGCGCTGATTTTCGCTAAGTTTTTTTTCCTTATGACCGCAGACTGAACTCACCTTTCCACCGATTCAGTCTCATATTTCAGTGCATACCACTGATGTATTGAAACAATCCCCGTTGGCATCCTGGATTTGGACCGTTGCCATCATGGATTTGGACTGTAATATGACAGTGTTGCCGACGAGGACTCTTTCAATGAATCAAATCACTGAAAGAAAGAAGCACTTAAATTTCGACGTTATTTTCATGAATACTTTTCGAGATTACTAGAAACCATCCAGAATTGTGACTCATATACTGCCATACGAAGAAAATATCATCTAAACCGTCTAAACAAAGACAAATTCTCCTCGCTGCCGCACAACGCATAAAAAGATTTTCATACATTTCCTCTCACAAATTCTCCTCGCTAAGTTTTTTATGCGTTGTGCGGCAGCGAGGAGAATTTGTGAGAGAAAATATATGAAAATCTCTCATCTGATAACGTCACCAAGTTTTTTATACGTTGTAGGGCAGGGCAGAGATAGACTAAAATGTGAGCAAATGTCATCATCATTTGACATCTCGTAACCATATATGCAAAGATAAATTTCCCTATATGACAATTTGTTTCATCAGATTAAGAGTACATTGCAAAAATGTGAACTGTCAAATTTGTGATGTTTTTTTAGAATAGAATTTTGCGTAAATCACAAATTATTCAAAATTATAGCTCAGCATGAGGATGACTCTTACACCTTTTACATGAATAATAGATGAATTACAATTCAAAATTTTGAGTATGAAGTTCGAAAGTTGATCTGAAAGGTTATCGCATTTCAAGTTCCTTTTCGATGTTATTTCAAAACAAATTTGTACCTTTACACTTAAACGTTTTTAATTCTGACTCAGCTATTACATGTGTGAGAGTCATCTTCTCACAGTACATGAGCTATAAGTTTAAATAATTTGCCATTTACGCAGGATTCTGTTCTAAAAAACATCGCAAATTTAACAGTTCACATTTTTGCAACGTGCACAATTCTCTTCTCTTATTGACAAGAATCCAGAGAAACGATTAGTTGATACATTAGGTATCACCTAATACATCACATCAAAAGATGGAAGATATATTTGAAATATCAGTTTCACGGTCCAAAAAGAAAAATCGCCTGCTGTAAGCTGAAGATATTTTCCATCCTGAATAAACAAATTTACACCATGTTTGCTTAATTAATTAGCGTTGTCATTTTATGTCCCCAAAGCCGAAAAATCCTTTAACCATATTTTCATAATAATTATATCACAAAAATCATAGTCCCATATTTGATTACAATTAAAAACCATGCCACAGAGTGTATACAGAAAGTTACCCCTTCATTTAACGTTTTCGTAGATCTATCTACCTTATACGTTATGTCGAGTATTAAAACGGAAAATCTAAAGTTACACCGTCCATGATGTATTGTAAGTTGCCACATTTTAACATAACATTACGGTGATCAAAAGATATACATCAACTCCATAGTCTTGTGTGTACTAAAAAGTGGAAGGCTATAATATAGAAAGGAAAAGCGACAGTTATTTCATCAGTTAAAGCATATTGATGACAGTGATCAAATAACAAGAATTCGTTGGGTTAATAAAGTTTTTGAGTAAATAATTAGTGAACGAAAATAACTTCAATTCCTTGTGGAATTGAATTCATTTTAGTTGAGGAACAATCGGTTCTGTAAAGTTGTTGTCATATTTTTACCGAATGGGGGAATGGCAGCGGAGAACATTTTTTGTAAACGAAAAAAATTTGAGAAGTAGAATCGAAACGAGCTTCCTAATTTTACACAGGGTTTCATCAGACTCTGTAAGTTACTTGAGATGCAGATGTTAAGTTCTCAAGTCAAATCATTTGGTTCACTGATGAAGTTATATCGTATTGTAACCTTGGGATGGGCGTATACTTTTCCTTTCCCTGAAAAGCATATCATGGTCGTCAGTCAATTTCTGGACCCTAACGCGAGCTCTATGTCATCTACTACTTTGAAGGAAATTCTCTAAATCTTATGGACACCGAAATATTCACGAAGAACTACCAAGCTTTGTAGTTTTGCGTTCCGAAGTCAAAAACCCTTTCCGATTGACATCCGTGAAAAATTGTATAATAATTTCGTCCAAATAATCACCCGTGACATTTTGCTTGTAAAAAACAAAAGCATTTCACTAAGAATTGGGTTTGAAAACCCTTCTATTCTATTGCCATTCATTATTACATGAGATGAGATGACTTTGTTCGATACATTTTGCCGCAACAATACAACAGTATGACAGCACATGTGGTCGGTTTTTTTATATTCTTCAAATATAATATTACATATTTATACGCCACACATAACAGTTCTGTTTTACGCTTTTCATTCAATTTTCATGTTTTTTAAGGGGGTTAGGGTTGTGCACGCATGTTTGTCAAGAAATCTTAAAAGCGACAAATAGGCAATCATACTTTGTTCGAGTTTTTTTTATTAAATTTGAAACATGTTTCAATTTATAATCAGACTATGGATGTGCTCCAATATAAAAGAAAAAATTCTGCAATAAAGACATTTACGTCACAAGGATTGTAGTCAATATGTGTATGGGTTTATGTATCGAGAGGTTGATCGTAACATAAAACATAAGCAAAGACCCGTATGTATCAGAATAGAAGCACCAAAAAGACTTGAATTCGATGTTTTATGTTCTTTTAGAATAGACATGCGTGAATTTTTCAAAATAGCTTCAAACTATTTTTAGGTGAAAATATACGTTAAAGAAGACAATTCTTTCCATTACACATTATCAAAATAATTTGTCAATTTCCCGGAAAATAATTAAATCGATCCCAAAACGAGGAGACTATGATGTCATACTCTCCTCGAGATTTATATATCACATTGACACACACACACTTTCACAATTAGTTGACCATGTGTCTTAACCACCACAAACAAGGAAAAACTTATACATGTTGACTAAAACGATGACGTCACTAAAATTAAGGAAATTTGTATTGCAAATTTAAAATATTAGTCAACCGTATACAGGGAAAATTTTCAGGAATTGGGACATTGAGGGTATAACCAATCTAAATAAAATAGTGCCAGAAAACCATAAAGATTGTCTATTATAAGAATTCCGTGAACCAAAATTTTCTTCTCAGATTTAATTTCATTCCATACGAATTACAGTTTCTAATAATTTAAAAGATACACAGAAATTATCCAAGGTAGTGTCAAAAGCCCTACCAAAGTACGTCTTATGACATCTGAGACCATTGATTTCATCGGCCAAAATTTTCTCCCCTGCACCATATCACAAACAAAACCAACGTAGTTTCTCCAAAAAATACTGAAACTAATTTCTCCAAAATGTAATTTTCACCAACTTTGCCTTTGGAAGCAACTTTCTATTTCTCATAGTTCTAGAGATATTTTTGTTTGTTTGTTTGTTTAGAGTGGGCGGAGAGGATCTCCTGCACCTAAGCCTCTGTTGGGCCTGTTGTGCGCACCCACATTGGATTACCTATAACCTACTTGTGCGATTAAGGTACTCCAATATATTGCTGGGCGGTATGCTCCAGATAATGTTGTGCGGGAGTATACATGCCCCTAGGGCTTTGGCTCTTGCTGTGATATAAGCAGGACAATTGCATAGAAAGTGCTCAACTGTTTCTATATCACCAGTGGTGATTCACCACATTTACTACAGAGATTACTATTTGTCAAGCCAATTGTGAAGAGGTGCTTGTTAAGATGACAGTGCCCCGTGAGGATGGAGGTGACTCTTCTAATGTTGTTCCTGCTCAACGAGAGTAGGTATTTGGAGTTTTTAGTGTTAATTTTGATACGGGTCTTGGATTACCTGGCGTGGTCGACTGAGTTTCAGTGTTTCGTGAGTTTGTCGTTTTTCCACTTGTTGATAAGGTTTTTGAAAAATGCAGGTGGAGCTTTAAGTCTTGGCTCTGGGCCCGTGACCTGTTCTGCCGCTCCAGTTTTAGCTAGTTCGTCAGCTATTTCATTTCCATGGATTTTACTGTGCCCAGGTACTCAAGTCAAGATGACTTGATTTTTTAAAGCGAGGGATTGTATTCTTTCTCTGCACTCAAGTACGATGGCTGAGCGGGTTTTGTAAGCGCTTAGAGCTTTCAGTGCGCCTTGACTATCCGAGCAGATATAGATCAATTGATTTTGAGAGTTTTGGTCAAGCATCAATTTGCTGCATTGGCCTATTCCGAAGGTTTCTGATTGGAAGATTGTCGCTATGGAGCCAAGAGGGATCGATCTGGCTGTTAGGGTTTGTTGACAGTGAATTCGTACACCTACACGGTCATTTAATTTGGATCCATCCGAGTACAGCGTCAGACAGTTGTCCCTACCTATGACCGTGTCATTTGCCCAGTCTTCCCGTGTTGGGAAACATACTTTAAAGGGCTTCCCAAAACGATACTTAGGGGGGATTGCGTCGTGTGGCATTTCAAAATTTCGATTTTCTGTGGTCATAATATTCCATAGTTTAGCATGTCCGAGATTATTCTTGTTCAGAAGGGATAGCTGGTGTAATCTTACACAATCTGCTCTGGCCACGGATTCAATATAGATGTGTAATGGTTCTATATTCAGCAGGGCCTCCAGAGCTGCGGTGGGTGTTGACTTCATTGCACCTGTAATACTTATCAATGCAAGTCTTTGTATTTTGGCGAGTTTTTTCTGAGTGGTGCCAATATGACAACGCGGCCACCAAACGAGTGCAGCGTATGATAACATAGGCCTCACAATAGCCGTGTAAATCCACAGCAGAATTTTTGGGCTGAGCCCCCAGTTTCTGCCAATGGCACTACGACACATCCACAGTGTGGCTAGTGCTTTTCGAATACAATATTCTGTATGAAAAATCCAGTTGAGTTTGGGGTCAAGGATGATTCCTAGGAATTTAACCCATGGAGAAAGTATGATCGCCGTGCCAAATAAAATTGGAGCTCTGAAGCCAGAGATTTTCCTCTTTTTTGTAAAAAGTAGGAGTTTAGTTTTATCCGTGTTGACCACTTGGTGATTTTTTCTACACCACCTCTCAACTAGTTTGAAAGCCGATTGCATTAGGTCACACAGAGTGCTTACGCATAGACCGACTAGCAGGTTAGGTTAGGTCGTCAGCGAAGCTTTGGGAGAAGTATCCTGAGTTATTTAGTAGCTTCAGTCTTTCAGACTGTCTTTAACTAGGATATATAGCAGTGGTGGTAGAACTCCACCTTGTGGGGACCCTTTGCGAGTAATAACTATTACAGATGAAGAGCCAATTTTTGCTGAGACTATTCTACTGCTTAGCATAGCGTAAATCCAACTCGTGGTAGTAGAGTCTGCTTTGTGTTCGTAACATGAGTTGGTTATAGATGAGTATTCCATATTACTGAATGCATTGGATAGGTCTATAAAGCTACCCAGTGCAAAGGAATCGTGACTTAGAGCGGACTCTACTCTGGATACAAGCCGATGCAATGCACTTACCGCGGATTTTCCGGGCTGATAGGCATACTGATATTGATGGATCTTGAACTGTTGCAGCACCCCATCCCTGTCTGTCAACTACCTTTTCTAGGGCTTTAAGTAAGAACGAGGTAAGACTGATTGGTCGAAAAGCTTTGGCTAGGGTGTAAACCAGCTGCCCAAGTTTCGGGATGAAGACTACTCTAGTGCCTCTCCAGACCCGAGGTATATGAATTAGGCTGATGCTGGCTATAAACAACTCATACATTACATCCAGTGTGTGATGAATACTTTTCTGCAATAGTAGAGGAGTAATTTCATCTTCCCCCGCAGATTTGAGAGGGATGAAGGATTCTATAGCCCAGGCAATTTTATCTTTAGTGACAATATTTTCCGCAACTTTCCTGTCTCCCACTGATAGAATGTTATTAGGTTTGGAGATGGTATCATTTAAGCTGTTCATAGGAAATGAACCCGGAAAATGAAAGTCTATTAAATGTTCCAGAGTAGAAGATTCATCATCTGTAAATTCACCAGATGGCAATTTCAAAGTTCCGATTGAGCAGTGAGGATCTTTCGCCATGGATTTAACTAAATGAGTTGCTGCTGATTGTGAATTTATTGAGGAATAAGCTTGTTTGAGCAATGATCTTTGATTGGATCGGATCGCTTTATTGTAATTTCTCTGTGCGATGCGTTTGAGCATAGCTGAGGATTGATCCTGAGCGTTGCCATTTGCATGTGGTTGCCTCGGTTTCGCTCGATTAAAGGCCTTCCTTAGTTCCTTCCTGAGTTTTTTGATCTCAGTAGTGAAAAAATCAGCCGATCGGCTAGCTTTGATGACTTTTTCAGGGCAGGCGGCTTTAAAGCTTCCTACTATGGCATTGGTGAGATCATTTGCAACTTTATCTAGTTCCGATGTGGAATTGATTTTTACGACTCTCGGTACTGTCCTCGAGAGGTGTGAATCGAATAAGTCCCAATCGGTACTTTTGGGATTCCTAAATTTGGCAAATTCGATGTGGTCTGTGTTTATGTGAAAAGTAATGCATCTGTGATCAGAGGCGAGTATTTTGTTGGTTACCTTCCAGCCTTTAATTAGATGGGCAATATGGGAGGAGGATAGGGTAATGTCGATGACTTCTTGTCTGGTGGACGTAACAAAAGTTGGTTCGTTGCCGATGTTTGACACTATTAAGTTGGATGTTAGAATGTAATCCAAGAGGGCATCTCGCTGGGGATTGCAGTTCGTACTGCCCCAGACAATGTGGTGAGAGTTGGCATCACACCCTGCAATCAGCGGCAGGTTACGAGCCTTACTGTAATTTACCAGATCGATGAATGTTCGCGTCGGTGGTAGCAGATTTTTATCATAAGGCATGTATACTGATGCTGCGATTGTTCTATGAACATTTCCATTGATTTTAAGTTTAAGAATAGCGGCCGTTAAGTCACCCATACAGAATTGTCTGAGGGGTAGTATGTCACAATTTTTTGAAGTAAGAATGCAGGTTCGGATTTTTTCTAAGCCAATATGACTGATTATATTGAACCTACGTGGGTCTAAGTTGCTTACCATGTTCTTTTTAGTATACGGTTCTTGAACAAGAAAAACAAAATTGTTGGAATCAAGAGACAACTTGTTTATCTCTGCAGCCGCAGCTTTATTATGTTGTGAATTTATTTGAGCGAAGGAAAATTTTTTGTTCGACATCAATTACCACAGTAGAGAGATGCATACCAAGTTTACTTGGACGAGTCTAATCGCTTTAAGATTTAATTTGTTTTTTAGATGTTTAGAGATATTAGTCGTACCTCCCGACTCAACAAATGGCTAAATACCAAGGATTGGGACATTTTTCGAGAAAATCCAGAAACAGGTGTTCTCTAAAATTTTAATCTCTACAACTTTGGCTTTGGTAGCAACTTTCTATCTTTCATAGTTCTAGAGATATGAGTAATACCTACCAATTCTAGAAGGAATCATATCGCAGAATGAGACTATTTTTCCCTAAAACTCTGAAACGCGTTTTCTCTAAAATTTCATTCTCTACAATTTTGCCTTTGACAGTAAATCTCCATATTGCATAGTTAAGCAAATATAGACGAAAAACCATCTGATTTCGTATATGGCCGAGAAACTCAATTTCGTCCATTCCATTAGTCCCAGACCACCAACCAAGTTTTTTTCCTAGTTTTGCGAGAACAAATGCTTTCATTTGACACCAAAATGAATAATTTCCTTGCTTTACTTGCTGAGATTATTTGCGAAAAAGTTTCACCGACCCTCGAAAATCCACGTTTTTGGACATTTCTTCGACCATATCTCCAGAACTACTTGACCGATTTTGGTTATCTTTGAGTTTGAATTATGGGGCATATGTACCTTTCACGCGAAGTTGTTTGAAGCCGTTTGAAAAAAAAAAAGTGGACGCACGACCCTACTGACGGACATTTTTTTATTGCTGATTCGTCATATCTAGACGATAATGTACCCCCTAAATCCCGCGTTGATCTACCCCATGTTACAATAAAAGACAAACTGACGAAACAAAACAAATATGCTGATTTCGGCGTATCACGCCCTCACATACCGAAGTATGTGATTTCATCAGTACACCTATCTTTTGTCGGACTATGTGTATATCAGCGCAACAACAGAACAAATATAATTTTTGAACATTCAGCACTAGCTTTTATACACTGAAACTGAAAACATCTGTTAGTCTATCCGAAAAGAATTAAAGCAGTCAACACATACCCTGGAATACAATATTTCCACGTTAAAAGTCTACTTCTCGTAGCGCAATGGCTTCAACAAAGCGTGGAAATATTGTATTCCAGGTCTGTTACCATCATGGGCGCGCGGTAGCGATGCGCCCGTTACGCAAGTCCCCATACGAACAAAAAATTCGGAAAATTTTTCCTGGATTCTACGGAAAATTCTATGGCGAAATGTCTTTTCAATCATTAAAATCGGTTCGGTGGATCCGAAGATACGACCTTTAGAAAATGATCATTTCCTATACAAAAAGGGCTGTTTCATAGAAGCCAAAGTTAATGCAAACAAGTAGTAGCCTCCGCGCTTCGGTTTGGCGGCGGCGGCGGCTCAAAAAAAACTTTTGATATGTTGTAGAGAAAGTTGAGAGGATAATTTTCGCCCATGGAAGTAGTATTCGCCGCGCTTCGGTTTGGCGCCGGCGGCGGCTCAAAAAAACTATTGATATGTTGTAAAGGAGGTTGTGGGGATCATTTTCGCCAATGTAAGTACTAACCGCCGCGCTTCGGTTCGGCGGCAGCGGCGGCTCAAAATAATGCAAAACATTACAATCACAACGAAAACCCTTTTTAAAAAGGAAACGTGTCGCAAGTCCTCGTCTCTTCTTCCAAAACAACTGATATCACAACAAAAATCCTTTTCAAAAGGGAAACGTGACGCAAGTCCTCGTCCCTTCTTCCAAAACAACTGATATCAATTTGGGTGACGCTTGCAGCTTCGGAACGCACAAAATTCTTTTGAAATATTTTCGCTTCTGAGTTAAAAAAATGCGTCACAAATGGCGGACGCATTTGTAGACGCATTTTTTTAAAAATCAAAGTGAAAATATTTCAAAAGAATTTTGTGCGTTCCGAAGCTGCAAGCGTCACCCAAATTGATATCAGTTGTTTTGGAAGAAGGGACGAGGACTTGCGTCACGTTTCCCTTTTAAAAAGGGTTTTTGTTGTGATTGGAATTTATAGAAAGTCTATCGGATTTTTCATTCTTTTCACTCTATGAGCAATGAGCAATAAAATTGTTTGTAGTTAGCCTACAGGACCCTTGCACTCCGTACGGATCCAAAAATCTTCCCCCTCACTATCACGAACTTTAAAATCCGCACAGCCCCATCCTAATCCTCCACATAAATCCCACATAACATCTATCCCAACAGTGCCACCTGATTTCCCTCTTCATCCCTCGCCAAATCTTTCTACCTACCATCCACCAAATCCTTCAATCTCACACATAACCTCGACCTATTCACGTAATATTTTGCAAGATAGAGTAACCCGTCTAAGATCCACACCATGGACCTTGCAGCCTGATCAACTCAACCAAATTGTCTTCATTTTTAATTACAAGCCTATAAAGCAATTTCAGTGTTATTTCACGAAGATGTGGATAAAAAAGTTCCACCTACCGACACTCACAAAACCCAGCTTTTGAGCACATTCGCGACCATATTTTCTGGAACTCTTGTACGATTTGACTCATCTTCTCCGCCATATCCCGCATCGAAATTAGAAATGTTACAAAGGGAAGAGTAATAGCATAAACCCCTTGAAGTGCTTCGTTTTATATGAGTGTTTTCTGTTCACCAACTTACGTTAGATTTTATCAGTTTGGGACGATCGATTTCTCGATCTCGTACACAGATCTCTTGACCCTTTGTTCCGAATCATGTAAAAATCAAGAGAACCTTCGCGTGCCGACCAGGAACTTGTCTAATGCGATAGGTCCTAGTTTAGCCACTCTCGAAGGGTGGACGACATAGTCACCGAGTGTCCTGTGCCTCATCTGAAGGAACTTGGGGCATTTGCATATAAGATGAAAACCTGGTTCCTCTTGCAAGCCACAGGAGAACTTCGGGTCACCTAGAATCTTCATTTTCGTTAGGTGCTTGTTGAGTCCGCAATGGCCGGTCACCGCTCTTACGATCCTCCTCACTAGGTACCGGCTCATTGTCAGGAGCTCTTTTGTCCATCTCTCGTTCGGAATGGGGAGGAAGCACTTGGTGTGCACTCCTCCTTCATACGCTGTCCAGCTCTTACCTTAGGCTTGTATTCAGTTATGAAAGCGAGTCCCAGTCATTAAATTAATTAATTTCGTTATAGGCGCTGTCAAACTTTTATATGGAAATTTTAACATTGCCAACAAATGACCAGTTAATTTAACTGGTTTTTTGCACGTAAACTTATAACATTCCGCTAGGAATCCCACTTCTAGAACGTAAATCAACGAAATTTTGAAACTATTTTCGAAAATTGCTCTACTTATCTCTTTTGTAAGTGTAATGTGTCAACTACAATGTTTGTTATTGTTCATTTATTCACTTTTTAATCTCAAACTTAAATGCACAAGCTTCATTTTTGATCCTTCATACTTATCGTTGCACCAACCATATAAGGTCTACCCGTTTATGTCGTATTTTTAAAATAAAAAAAAAAACTAATTCCCATTCGAATTACAACACAACAAACTGCCCTTGGGTGATTAAAACATGTTTGCATTCTTCTTTTCCCATTTTACAGAACGAAAATTAAATATTTGCATATCCCAGTCAAATTGCGGTGATACACCACATAACGTGACAATTTGTAGCAAGAATCTAATTGAAATATATGTTAAATGCAGAGAGGGTGTAATATTGTACCACGATATCATTTTCATTAGTTTCACACATTTGCTTGCTGTGCTGAGGTTATAGCCTAAAGGAATGGAATTTGCTAATATGCGACTTTATGATTTGTTGGATTAGAAAATATCGAGAGCTTAGGCGAGCATTTGTTATTGTGGTGGCACGTTAATTATGCGGAAATTGCCAGAGCGGAAAATTTGATTAAATTATTCGTAACTTTGAATGGGATTGACTTTTTGGAGTAAAAATTTTTTGAACTGAAATAAATGGATTATGGATTGTACTTCAAATGCGTAGCGGTAAAATTCATCATAAAGTAAGCCGAACTATCACTGGAATTGGTGAAATGTCACAAAAGTTTGTCTTAACTTACCGTTTAGTTGTTCCTTCCGCTTCTCCTTGGGTGAACTGAGAACTCTTTATTGATTTGAAAATCATTTTTATTCTTCAATAATTTTTAAATTTTTTTACGTTTTCTTTATTCATTTTCATTCAATATCACAGATAGGTTGTTCAACTATTAATTCTGTTTGAAATTCAAAATTGCTTCGTATCGTTCAATTAAAATACAAAATAAATTATCTCAAAACCTTTTCCATTCGTCACTGTTTCTAATTGGAACTTTTGCATGGACTTATTGATGATTTTTGTTGTAAGGTACTCGATCATTTATTAAGCACTTAATCAGATAATGATAAATGTCTCCATAACGGATGTCACATTGGCGTTAGATACGGCCAGGAACAATTACCACCACCAGTGAGAAGGATATCTCTGATCAACGTTTCCACCGGTGTTTTGCCAACCAATCGAGAGAAGAATAATTGTTGAATAACCTGATAAATTAGCGATTGATGAGCGAACTTTGAATTACATTTGATCGTCACAAACTTACAGCTGGTGATACCATTCGAAGCGATGGAAGACGTAACAACAATTTACCGAATCGAATTGGTTGATTTGGATACTGCGAACGACAATATTCCTCGAGAGCGCACTGTGATTTTTCTTGTAAAGATTCGATGTGAGCAACATCAGACAGACCACATGCATCTGAGGAACAAATAGAATTTTTTTTTGTTGAATTACTTCGGACCAATTATCTAGAATGTCTTGTCAACGGTAAATGGAAAACATTAAATTTTTACAAATGTTTGTCCATCTGCCGATAAAGTATAAGTTTCCAACAATTTTTTACTTCATTTGCAAAATGGTAAAAAAAATAATTTTCCCTAAATTTTCTTTTTCCTACTCTCCGTTTCTCGTTTTTTTTTTATTTCACATCTTAAACCATAAATCAAAAACGCCATAAATTTGTTACTTTAAACTTTGCAAAGCGAAACGTTATAATGCAACCATTGGGTACACGACAATTGAGAGTTTGTTTAACACAATAAAAATAATTACGATGACTAGCGAACGCAAAATATTAAGAGCATGGAGCCCAGCGAATGTCTTATGAATATATGAGAAAGACTTTCTGGCGGACTAATGTAATTATGACCAACCAAAACCAATTAAAACAATTCTTCACAGACTTAATTAGGGTTGTTGTTCTGTTTGCGGTGGTGTATGCTGTGTGTATAACATTAATTGTGTTTTATTATCTTGGTGGTGTGCCACAAGCATTTATGGATTTAGCACAGAATATTAAGATATAAAAATTATTATTTGAATGAATGAAAATGCAAAGATGTTGTCTCCTTTAAATGCTAGTTTGCTTGCAATTTTCTTTACATTTAACTGCTTGTGATCACGTACACATAACATTTTCGTTCGGTACGTTTATTCTGAACTGCTTGAAAGGCATTATAAATTACAAGATTTTTATCAATTTAGCTTAAGTTAATTAATTCTCGGTTCAAAATATGCAAATATTCAATTAATCTTGGTGCACCTCGGATGTCGTGCAATATGTTCCTGGGATACAATTTGATTCCTCACACAAAAAGGGCGGTGTTGTGTTCGACATATAGTGAATTTATTGTCAATGTTGTATCGAAACACATTAATTTATGCACATAAGCTTATCCCATAATATCCCTGTTGATTACATGACCTTACTGAAAAATATAATAAACAAATCCGAAAATACACAGACCCATGCAAAGGTGCATTTGTTTATTTTTGGGAGTTTCTAGATTTCAGCAGAGTGACCCCTATTACACATATCAAGGCTTCTAGACCACCTAGAGAGCTCAAACTTGCTCATAGACCCCTCTCACATAGTGGCTTGGATTAGTAAATGGTTTCAAAGAGAATGCAATAAAGAAAATAATCGACAATTCAGAGTATAGTCATGCGAAAATTCTGATCAAGAACTCAAAATTAATCCCTGAACTCTTAATGCATACGGATAAATGCATCCCCATATACTTCTTTAATAAGAAATTTAAGGTTATCGTACCACATGAAGAAATTCTTCAAGGCAGTAACATCCTCCAAGATGCAAATTTCAACATATATACAGATGGTTCGAAAACGAACGAAAGGAGTGGAATAGGGATTTACTCCACTAATCCCGAAATCAAGGTATCGCTATCCCTGGACAGATATGCGACAATTAAGCAAGCTGAACATGCGCTAAAAGTGAAGCATGCAAAATCCTTACGATAAGCAAGACCCGAGGGAAAGTTATAAACATTCACTCGGACAGTTAGTCCAGTCTTAAAGCAATGATAGGGCACTGCTTCACGTCTAATATATCGGCAGAATGCTATCAAATGCTAGACGCACTATCAATGAACAATAAGGTGAACCTGATCTGGGTGCCAGAACATTGCGGCATTGAAGGAAACGAGGCAGCTGATCAACTCGCTAAATTAGGCAGCAAAACCCTTTTTCACGGGCCAAATCCCTCTTTAGGGCTGTCTTACAGCACTCAGAGAAATTTGATAAGAGAAGTCTTCAAGAATAAACATGATCTTCTCTGGAGAAACTTGCCGAATTGCAAGCACAGCAGAACCATTATTGATGGCCGTAGTAAATGGAATTCCAAGTACCTGCCAAGTAGACCCAGAGAGGACCTCAGGCTACTTATGGCGTCATCACAGGACACTGGACACTAAATGGACACCTGCACAAAATGGGCATCACTGACATAGACACGTGTGAAAGATGTGAAGAAGAAGTCGAAACTCCACTACACCTTATGACATCCTGCCCGTCTGTAGCGCTACTGAGAACTAAACACTTCAACATGCAGGCGGTAACAGATGGAGACTTAAAAAACATCGGGTTGTGTAGACTGTAGCAAGATGCTAAAATTTTTCAAAGAATTGTAATTATTTGGTTGAAAAAGAGGCCCGGCCATGAGGCTTAGTTGCAAGACTCATTGATTTATAAATAATACTTATGTAACAATGGAGAACCAATAAACTTAAGTAACTAACTAAATCATCGACAAACACCAGCGCCAGAAAGAACTGCGAGATATTTCAACATTTTTCGAGGAAAAACCTGAACCACCGAAACAAGTGAGCGTAAGATATTTCCCAGAAGTGACCAAGCTGCTGAGACCAATTTTCAATAAACACAACATAGAGCTGGTGCACAGAAACGAAGGGTCTATAAGAAATCTCATCGGCACAACGAAAGATAGCCAATTAGATCTTTAAAAATGTGGAATAAACAGAATCAAATGCGCAGACTGCGGCCGATGTTACTATGGAATGCGGATCACGAAATTGTTCATGAGATTCAACAAATATATATAGTCAGCCAGATGGAAAACAAAAACGGCAGTTGGAAGACACATCTTCAGAGCAAACCACCAAGTTCACATAAGTGAACTCAAACTCATTCAACCCGTCAGACAAATGTGGAGGATGGAATATTTCGAAGCCATACACATAAACAAGCACACACACGAGAATCTCCTCAACATTGACGACGGCAACATAAAATCGCCTCTGTTAGAGTTATCACATTGGAAAGAAAAATTGACAACAATGTAATAGACTTAACAAATGACACGCCTAATACAAGTGACAATGAATCGTTCTACGACTGTGAGAGTAAAGAATAGACGGACAAAATACGCGTTGTGAGAGAACACATAAGAGAAGAGAGTCTTGTGTACAATGGTGAACATTTTGTGATAATGCCCTGTGTTTTAATGGTACAGTCAGTCAACTGTTTGTTTTACCTTATCTTATTCATAACTTATTTTATGAATTTTACTGTGATATGAACTGATCAAATTCCTTTTAATATAATTTTCTTTGTAATTGATTATGCTTTCTTCTGATTTTGCATGTGTAGTTAGATGAGTTTGTTTGTTTAATTGTTTCTATTTAATTTAAATTAGTCGAAATCAGACCTTGATGATGTTTGCTTAGTAAACGAAACCGGCCGGTTTAATAAAAAGATTTGGTGCAATTTCAAATAAATAAAGCGTTTAATTTTTGACACGACGCATTCTACACATAGTGAGCTTAAACTTGTGCCAGTGGAGTGGTCGTAAGATGACGGGTGGGGTTGGAGGGGGAATTGTAGTCGTAGGGCTAAAGGAGGGTCGGAAGCCCCAGAAAGTTGTGAAATGTTCTGGAAAGTCCTGTAGGATTCCGGAAATTTCTGAAAAGTTCTGGAAATTTCTCGAAAATTCTGAAAAGTTCTCGAAATTTCTCAAAAGTTATTCACAAAAATTTCTTGAACTTTGCAGATCGTATAAATGTTTCCATGCTGCATAATATGCTTACACTATGCACACAATGATATGAAAGTGAGGGGGAAACGACTCTTAAAAATCTTGTCACAAGTTTAAAAAATTTTTAAAAAAATCAATGAGACTTTTTGAAAAAATATCCAATTTTTGAGTGATTATGTTAAATTTATCGTAAAATTTAATGAAAATCACAAAAAAGTCATTAAATATCACAAAAAATCCGTAAAAATCTTTTTAAAATTAAAATCTTGTCACACAATTTTAGGGATGAAAGGTGTTTCAACGATTCTTAAAAATCCCCTCACAAGCTAAATATCTTCAAAAAATCACTAAGATTTTAACAAAAGATTTCAAAAGAAACTTGTTAGTCAAATAAGCAAAATTTTAAGAAAATTCCAAAAAAATCTTAAGAAAATCTCAATTGAAAAATTCGGTGACAAATTTGGTTAATTTGTTTTCCGTATCGAAAAGTTGATCTTCACATAATCGAAATCAGTGAAATCTCAACATAGAATCATGAGCCCATCTACTTATGAGCATCTCGTATCAGCTTTAAGTTGAACATTTTTTTCGGAATGAAGGACTTATCAAACTCGTGGCTTTGTTTTTCCTTAACACTTAAACTTAAAATTACAAGCGTGTAGATGCACTTTCAAGTATTAATTACATTTGCTGAACATCTACAGAGCATATGAGAATAAGAAGTTGTTTTTTTTCCTCGAAATAACGACAAGCATTTCAGAAATGCAGAGATTCTTTCTGCCATTCAAAACCGGTCTGGTAAGAAATAACTTTTTAGAGAAACGTTTAAGACATAAAAAAGTACAAAACATATTTCTCGTGCCTTATTGTATTTTATGTTGTTGCTGCATGGTTCATAAATATTATTTGGAATGATCACAAACACTGCCCGCATGCAGTACTCATATCAAGACCCATAGCATCGTATAATAAGAACTATATGGGGAAGTACATATGTTATAGGTTTCTTTCTTCATTTTTTTTTTTTCGACGGATTGAAAGATTTTTTGTTAGCTTTTTTTCTGATATTCTCATTTAAAACCAACAGTCAAAAGGTTAAGTGACAATTTAGTCGTTAATCGAATTAATGGACAAGATTTGTGTAAACAAAGAATTAGTCACATAAGTGTGTCAATAAACCGAAAGTAATTTATATCTTCCTGCAATTTATGGTCGAGAGCTTTTCGTATTTTGTTTTCAGATCCACTCAAGAAACATCGATATAAACTCTCAACGAGACACCCGTTTCGAACAATCATGAAAACGAAAGAATAAACTTATTGCTGCAAAAATTGTACCATCTAATATTTCCATCACGTAAAAGACATTTATTTTTGCGGTAGTGGTTCGCCTGTACGGTAGAGGTTTTCACATTGTCTATCGCATAGAGTTTATTATTTTGAAAAATTGAATTTAAGATTGTCGAGCGCACTGTTAAGACTAACAATGACGCAACGTTTCAAATATTATTTATAGAAATGAAATTTGAATTTTTTCTGCGACAAAAATTATTTCACTTCAGTAGAAATGTTTTAGAGTGCTACGAAACTATGGGCTTCTTATAGCTATGTACAGTTAGGAATTCGATCCTATAGTGAAAGTGTCGAATTAAAGGTTTTCATTGACCTTATCAGTTTTCAGTAAGCTTCCTTGGCTCTGGTTTATTAAAAACCTGCACTGGAGAGTACTTTATTGTACACCGACGATAAGTCTCTCATTAAACGCCAATTTTTGAGATGGTAAATGAGAATTTATTTTCAGTATTTATCCATCTAGAGTGATAAATTCTTCTGTCTAGGGCGATGAATAACGTCAAATTGGAGAAATGTGTACGAGTACGAATATGTGGAGAATTATCTTCCGATTTAAAAAATCGGACTTCCCCCTTGAAATGAAAAAAAAGATTTAAAAAAATGTCATGTTTCATAATGAAAGTCTACCAAGTCTTAGCTACTGTTCGACTTATCATCGTTATTACGATAAAAAAATTTATCGACTCACTGTGATAATTTCGAAAAACCATTCGCGTATATATTACTTATTACACACACTTGATCGTATTCGCTCGCTCGAACGGTTATTCTCAAGTTATCTCAGTTAATCGATAATCTTATATTGACACCCAGTGCAGCCTGGTGCAGAGAAGTCTAGAACAGGGCGTAAAAAAGGCAATTTGGTACGAGAGGACTAACAAAGCATCGTATAAAGAGGTAGCAAATGCCTGCACGTTTTTAATCCTCGTCCTGCATGTGTCAAGTGTCAGTTATCGTTAGGCTTCGTTTTTCTCCGTTGTTTCTGTCGAATGCGGTTCATTACATCACGAAAGTTTGACCTACATTACAAGCATAAAACGAGGGGATAGTTTGAAATCAACTGACGATATTGGTGGCAATGATTCTGGAGGACTGAGGTATCTTCCTTGAATGAAGCGACAGGTGCTGTGTGCACTCAAATCGATCGATGGTGTATTTGGCCGAGGGGAAATATGAAAAGTAAGTAAGTAAAGTAAGAAATATGAAAATGAATGAAAACATCGTCCTGTCTGTGAAATTTATGAAGCTATTCTGTGAGAGTCCTTTCAGAAATCGGAATTCTGAGGCCCCCTTCCCCAGTCACGTTAAATATGATCTTCACGCTTGAATCATAATTTCTTCCCGCTGTGGCGTTACGAAATTTATGAACGACCCTTTACATAGAACTTAATCGATGAGGAATTGTAAAGGCGCGAAAAAGATTTGCTCCGTAAAAATTTTTTTGAAAATATAAATAGGCCGATGCTATCTGCAGGTGCGTGCGAATAGTATCTCTTGGGTGCTATTCGCAGGCAGTGCGAATAGTATATCTTGGGTACTATTCGCAGGCACCTGCGAATATTACCCATGAGATGTTACAAATATTGATTGACAGGGGCCTGCGAATAGTGCCTCCTGGATGCTATTCGCAGGCGCCTGCGAATAGCACCCAGTAGGCACTATTCGCAGATTGACTGGCCAATACGGTGATGTATTGTGATTTCGCCGCGAAATCACAATACATCACCGTATTGGTCAGTCAATCTGCGAGAAGTGTCTCCTGGGTGCTATTCTTTAAAAGATCTATTTGAAACGAAGTTCTGTTTTCAAAATGTGTAAGAAACATGGTTGCATTAGTCGCTAGACTAGAATTTGGAATTGCGCGCTAATAGCGACTGGCGATCGCTAAAATCCAATTAGCGAAAAATTTCGCTGGTCGCTAGTTTATTCGCTAACATGATAGTGCATTTTAGTTTTCATACGCGTAAGAAATGTAGATTACATTTTTTGTGTAAATTCAGAATTAATTGGACTAGAAGTTAGAATCGCAACGTACAACTGCAACGTTTCTGAAAAACTCGAAATTTTTTTAGTTAAAACGTAAATGCTAAACCAACCCAAAATTACTTAGACACACTTCTTCCAATTTACTCGTTTCGTGATTTGTATGTGTTTTGTTTGTTTGAAACAATAGAAACTGAGAAACATGTGACAGAGAGTAAATGTGAAAAAGCGAAGGTAAGTAATTTTGGCTTCGTTGATTTTCAAAAGCAGCAAACAGCCATTTCTACATCGTTTGTCTATTCGCAAGTGATCTTCGACAAAAATATTATGCGATGGGATTTGAATTGAAAAATTTAAAAGATTATTTAATTAGCGAATGTTAGCGACGCTATTAGCGCGCTAATATTTTTTAGACTAGCGAATCACGCTAGCGACGATACAAATTTAAAATGTATGTGAGAAATATAAAAAGTTAATCCCCGAATAGTGTATCTTGGATGTTAATCAATGTAATATTGTTCTTATAATAGAAGTCGAAAATACAAACAAAATTAAGGTCAGTACTGAGACTGTTTACAGGTGACAAAATAAACAAAAACTTCAAATAATTAGATTCTAGAATTTAACTTTACCCCTCAAACTTCTAGCTGTATCGTTTCCTACGACATCTCTAACAAAAACGGTCGCAAATCCAACAAATCTCGAATAATCCATTGGAAATCGTTTAAGGGCGGTCGGGCGGTGAAGTTTTTTCAAAATATTCCTTTGAAGAAATTTATATGTCTTCTGTTTAAATCGAAATTTCTACGCTGTTGAATATGAACTTAAGACCAAAAATAATTAACGAATACAATTTTGGAGTTTTCTGCATTAAATTCTTGCTATGACAATTAAAAGACAATTTTGTTGCTTTGTAGTTCCGCCTGCGAATAGCATCCAAGAGATACTATTCGCACGCACCTGCCAATAGCATCCAGGATGTACTATTCGCAGGTGCCTGCGAATAGTACCCAAGATATACTATTCGCACTGCCTGCGAATAGCACCCAGGAAGTACTATTCGCAGGCACCTGCGAATATCATCGGCGATATAAATAATTTCGGTCAAAAGTTAGTGGAATGTACGGGAGGTCCGAACATAAGACCTTTGAGTGTGTGTTACTGTTTCCACAAATATTTATCGAGGGAGTCTTTATCGAATTTTTGCCTTTCGTTCGCTGTATGGATATGTATCAAAGCGAATTTGTGGTTGGGAATGTTGGGAAACTAGATTGTCTAATATGAAATGCTGTTGCTGATTTATTTGTGGAGAGGTACCGCTTATAGCGAGAGACCGTTGGAGGTCCCCGTGGGCATGTAATAATGCGTTCTGTCGTCGTGTGGAAGCCAGCGTGCAGGATTTTAAATCAATCGGATTCACACGTGGACGTGATGAAATGAATGTATGGAGACTGCTCGGTAGGCAGGAAAGGCAAATGACACGTATGTTTTGTGCGAATGACGAGTGTAGTAGAGAGGTGCGAATATGAAGCGGATGTGCAGTATACATGTGGGTTCAGGTTGGAGAACGCGGTGAGTATGGTAAGCATAATGGATGTTGGGTGTGTGGCTGCATGTAAGGTAAGTCAATGCGTACGAAGGTAAATATTAACTGAGAATGATTCACATTTATTTAGTAGATAGTCCAACTGCATGCTCGAACAACGGCAGTTGTTGTTAGTTACTACTGTAAGAATACAGTAGCATATAAGTGCAACGCATCGCAAGTAGCGGTCCAGCGCTGTTCGTGGCAGGAGGTTACAGAACATTTACGTGTATGTAATCGTCTGTTGGGAACGTTCACCGCCTTCAAATTTGACTAGTCGAATTTTTTGATGTAATGTTTCAAAATTGTCTTACTGGTCCTGGGACCTAGCCCCAAGCCTGTGATGTAAAGTCGGAGTCGGTGTCGGATACTTCACCTAGAACTTCATCCGATTTCGCGGAAAAACAAACTCGTATTTTCCCAGATTGATGAGGAAATTTGGAATAGTTTCCTATTATTAAATCCTACGGTGTATTCAATTCAGATTTAGATCATTTCCGAAATCTTTTACAGTTTTGTTGATACCCACTTCTCCTCGCTAAACGATCACACTCTGCGTCTTATTAAAACAAAATAAAAATTTATTTTGATCAAAAATACAAAATCACATCAATCTTAATAAAGACGAAGCATATGGGACAATTAAGTACATTTAAATTGGAATTTTAGTCGCATCGAGAAACGCACATACCAAATTGTAACATCATTCAGATTATACAGTCACCAGCTCAAAACAATTTTAATGAAATGTGCCCATTGCATAGCGTTTTATGTATACGCTTTCTATGCAAGCCAACTTTACAAAACACTTCACAAAGACAGAAACAATCGAGAAATTTTCCTTTGATTAGTCTTAATTGTGTTGTTTATTCGTAAAATTAAATTCTTTGGATACTTACCATTAATAGAAATAATTTAGTTCGATGCTAGAAGGCGCAAACATTTCATCAAACTCAAATTGAGAATTATTTTTACGAGCAGATGACAACAGCATCTTGAATCGGATGATTTGGAAATTCGTTTAAATTTTGTAATCAATTTTCTACGACGACAATAAGCTTTTTCACTATGTTGTCGCGAATGAGAAACGCGAAATAAAAATTAATTATGCAACAAGTGACGCTACAAAGTATGAAGGCATCTTATTTCCCTGAATGTTTAATTGACAAACAAGCACATTGTGTGCGATGGCAGTATGTTACAACATTAGCTAAATAAGTGCGCCATTACAGCAAGAGTTGGAGTATTTGGTCGAGTCTACTAAAGATAATACAACACCTCACCGCGATATTTCTGATGCGTCTGTGGTAGGAGCTCCAAGGGGAAGCACGTGCAACACAGGGCAACGTATGTGACCTCCACAAGCCGTTGCTTCTCCAATTCTACCGTTGACATTCACTTCGTGAGCCCTGTACTTGTGGCAGGAAAACAACAGAGAGTAGACTATGAGTGGGGGTGGACACCGATGGTTGAACAGCTTTCAGGCCTATTCCAGCAGGACCACAGAGTACTTCGCAATACGCCTCTGAAATTCTCGTATGGAACTCAAATGAGGTAAGGTCCTTCTAGGATGAAACTCACTTGCAAAATGATGTGAGGGGCCATTCACAAAGTGCCCACGCTCCTAAGGGGCGAGGGTAACTTTAACAAAAGTGTGGTGACATGCATTGTAATCTATGAAAGTAGGGTGAGGAAAGAGACAAAAATTCTTTAAATAGGGGGAAGGGGTGTCAAAAAACTGCATTTTGTGAATGGATCTTTCATGGACTGTCACTTGATGAAATTCTTGCGCAGAATTTTTATTGACTTAGGACCCCTTCGGAGACGGTCATATGGAGAAATTCCTGTAGGATGAGTAGGAGTGGGCACCGCTGGTTGAACAGTCTTCCAGCATTCGCAATACCACTCATCTAGAAGTTTCGGGGTTGTAAGAGACTGCTAGATGTCTCGGTCCCCACCTTGGATGAAGAAGGTACTTACATACCAGAATACGGCTCGCACTAATTGGGCGTATCCAGGGGGGTAACAGTTCTCTGTTCTGAAACGTGCAATTGCTATTCAGAGTGCAGTTAGCTGCGGTTGCGATCGTAGCTAACTTCATTACAAACAAATCAGCTGATATTTTGAATTTGTCAATAAAGTCAGCTGATTTTGGTAAATTTGTGAATAAGATCAGCTGATTTGTTCGTAATGAAATTAGCTACGATCCCAACTGTAGCTAACTTCACTCTGAATAGCATTTGCACGGTTCAGAACAAAGGAGTGTCACCCCCCTGGGCGTATCCCAATTTCTCGCCCATGGTGGCTGAGTTCTAACTGGTTACGGACGTTAATCTGCAGCATCTTCGTTGTGCCTGTGACAAGCTGAGCATAGCTAGAAAATCAGCTGATCTTTGAACTTTTCAATGAATTGGTAAATTTATGAATGAAAACAGCTGATTGGGTTCGCAATTCAGTTAGCTACGGTCGAAACTGCAGTTGACTTCACGTTAAGTATTACTTGCTGAACGACATACCTAGCGCCATCTATGTATACTAGGAGCGAAACTAGCAGAAAGAGAATACCGTCGGCTCCCAACAATGTCTCTTACCAATAAGCCGTGTGACAGCTCTGTTTTCAATTGCCCCAGACTTGAACCAATTCAATAATCGGATTTTATCTGTAGGGGTTGAGTTTTGAACTCTCACACATTGGGAACTTATTGATTAATGGAAAGCAGAATAGTTAACCACTGCGCTATTCAGGTAATTATCATATATAAGGATTTAATTTACTTCACCTAAACTTTAATCACGCCATTACACTCCCTGCGTTATATTATACCATCATGTGCATCCGTCAAGTACGAGCCGAATGTTATGCGACGCTGTTGTGTTTTTGATCGTTTCATGTGACAAAAAACACCAAAAAGACGCCTCACACGCAAGTGACTTACTTGAAATATACTCATTGCATTGTATAAGGAGGTAAAGCTAATTTTCTCCTTATAGTTAACGGAGCTAATTTTCAAGAATGAGAATTTGCTTAGTACTTACCCGTAGTAAAAAGTACAATCGCTTTAAGGCAGGAAAATTCAGCCGAATCCACGTGCAAAGCTTTCAACTTTTCCACTTGTTCTTGAAATATTCGTATATGATCCATAAAAGCCACAACTCGATCAGCGGCCATTGGGGATGCGTGCAGACCAGCCGCAGCTAGCAATGGAGCCACATGTAAAGGCATGGAGCATTGCGATGCATTTAATACGAACAGTTCAGACCATACCAAACGTAACAGTGCCACTTGATCGGTGACTTGTAGTTCGGGAAAAAATGGTATGTTCTTCGTCCATTCAACAGCCGAGAATAATAGTTTGGCAGCAAATTCGCAGATATTATCAATGGCCATGATGTTAGTGGGTTGAACGCATTGTCCGTAGCGAGAAGTTGGATACGGTTCGGCCCGAAGCAATAGAGATATGTAGGAACTTAAGTATGGATGACAATTAATATTCGACACATCAGCGTTGGGGAATCCATATTGGCTGTACATTCCGATCATACCATTTGTCTGTGAGTTTGGTATTCGACCTTTTTGCACGGCTGCACAAAAGTAAGAAAACAATTTGTTAATATCCTAAGAAGCAATTTGAGTTATAAATTAGATATGCAAGTTGGCGAAACAAGGAATTGATGGTTTTAATTTCATGGCTTGTTCCACAAGTAAATTGAACTGTAATCGATAATAATGAACGTTTCATCCAATAAAAATTTGATGAAATTGGCTCAGGTGCTTATCATGTGTTGATAATGCGAGACTCATTTCTCTCCGATCGAAAAATATTTCACGCATTCCATTTCCATTACAAATAAATAAGCGCTTAGATGCATGCGCTCCCATTTTTATTATGACTGATCGTCAATTTGATGTGAAATTATTCATTCGACAAGGATGATTGTGTGATTGAATCAATTTCCAATTACGGTGATGAAGGAAAACTAATTCGTAGTTTTATTCAATGCTCAAAAGACGCATTGAGATTAAGTTGTAAAGTAGTTATTTGTAATTTATTCCGGTTGCATTCAGCTTCATACAGATGAAGTTACCAACCAACCAAGAGTTTAACATTGATAGAAAAATGAACTGAATCATCTACCAGCATGCAATCTACGGATTCTACTTTGCACAAACTGATATCGAAGGTGGAGAAGTCATTTTCGGTTGGAAAAGTGGCTCCGGGATGTTTCATGGGCAAAGACATCGCTTTTCATAACACGAACTTTGACACCATCCGCCAAGCGCTGGTTGAGGGGGGAGTGGGACGTGTGGTAGTGAGATGGATGAGTAGCATGCTCAAAGATAGAACCGTTGAGGCGAGTGTGTGTGGCTATAAGGATAATCTTTGGGTAGCTACCATACTATGATGTATGGTGGTGGATTCTCTCATCTGGAAGCTGAATGATGAAGGGATCATGCGCAACTGGATTGCTCATGTCAAGGATAAAGCGAAGAAGACTCTAGCGGCTTTTTGGCTATGCAGAAACTCCTTCGGGAGAAACTGGGGCCTGAAGTCGAAGGGAATTCTATGGTTGTACGAGGCTGTCATTAGGCCCATGCTTAGCCACGGTTGTGTGGTATAGTGGCCTGGGCTCGAGGTTGAATGTGCGCGTAAGTTGCTAAGTGAAATTCAGAGGATAGTTTGCATTTGCATTACTGGTGCTATGAAGACAACAGCAACCGCTGTCATGGGAGCGCTACTGGCTCTGCTACCGCTAGAGGTGATGATCAGAGCTAGAACTTTTACTGCAACAGACAGACTGGCGCAAAACGGTGTTTGGGATCTTAATTTTCGAAGTGGACACGCGAAAATTATCAGAATGTTCTCTGACCCGATTTTTGGCGTGCCAAGAGACGAGATGACGCCAAGAATAGACTTCACAAGGCGATTCGGCGTAAGGATTCCGAGTAGGCAAGAGTGGATCGAAAACATCTGTTGGAGCGGGTGCTGCGATGTCTTTCAGAAGTCTTCGCAGTGCAGTGCTCGTAGTAGCTCGCGAAGCACTGTCTGAGGGCGAGCAGGGAAAGATCCTTATATGTTCAGACAGTAAGGAGATGATCAGAGCACTGGTTTCCCCAGTTACCACTTCCAAACTTGTGAAAGAGTGTAAGGATTTGCTGAACTCGATAAATCAGCGCGTGTGAAGATTATGTTTTTTTCCCGGTATCCAAATTCGATTTCCCGATTTTTCCCGGTATCCGCTAAAATCAGGCTGAATTTCCCGTTTTTTGAAAGTAACAAACTTTTCCGATTTCGAAGATAGGACGTACCTGGACGTATGTTCCTCGTTTACTTTCGAATTTAGGTATTCAGCACAAAGAACAACCGATAGATAACTTAACCGTCCAGCATATGATTAATTACGCTAGCGTAGCGAGCGAAATTTTTTAAAGCGTTTCTTCCAATTTTTTTTTCATTGACACGGGGGAGTGCAACGCTTGTCTTTCATTTTCTTAAATTTCGTTAAATTTATTTAATCACAACAAAAACCCTTTTAAAAGGGAAATGTGACGCAAGTTCTTCTTCCTCCTTCCAAAACAACTGATATCAATTTGGGATGACGCTTAAAGCTTTGAAACGCA
>CM055405.1:13416916-13450156 GCA_029228625.1 Pseudolycoriella hygida | reverse complement strand
ACTACTGCCATGGGCGAAAATAATCACCTCAACTTCCTCTACAACATATCAAAAGTTTTTTTTTGAGCCGCCGCCGCCGCCAAACCGAGCCGCGGTGGCTACTACTTTCATGGGCGAAAATGATCCCCTCAACTTACTCTACAATATATCAAAAGTTTTTTTTTGAGTCGCCGCCGCCGCCAAACCGAGCCGCGGCGGCTACTACTTCCATGGGCGAAAATAATCACCTCAACTTCCTCTACAACATATCAAAAGTTTTTTTTGAGCCGCCGCCGCCAAACCGAGCCGCGGCGGCTACTACTTACATGGGCGAAAATGATCACCTCAACTTCCTCTAAAACATATCAAAAGTTTTTTTTGAGCCGCCGCCGCCGCCAAACCGAGCCGCGGCGGCTACTACTTCCATGGGCGAAAATGATCACCTCAACTTCCTCTAAAACATATCAAAAGTTTTTTTTTGAGCCGCCGCCGCCGCCAAACCGAGCCGCGGCGGCTACTACTTCCATGGGCGAAAATGATCCCCTCAACTTCCTCTGCAACATATCAAAAGTTTTTTTTTGAGCCGCCGCCGCCGCCAAACCGAGCCGCGGCGGGCTACTACTTTCATGGGCGAAAATGATCCCCTCAACTTCCTCTACAACCTATCAAAAGTTTTTTTTTGAGCCCCCGGCCCATTTTCCGCCATTTTGGCGGTCACCCCTATACACTACACACCCAACCCAACATCTTTCCCTTTGACACCAAACCTGTATCTCGAACACCCAACCATGTCTTATACAAAATATGCTTCCGTACACACACACACAAACACATACATATGGGCTTTATATGGCGCCTTCTAAGAGCCCTGGCGCCCAAACGAGGCCGGTACCCCCTTTTTTAAAATCTCATATGGCGTAGAATGCCCAGCCGAAGGTCCCTGCAAAATTTCAAGAAAAGATATCGAGCCGTTTTCGAGAAAACTCCAAAAAAGTGGGTTTTCATACAAATGGCTCTGGAACTAAGTAACTAACTAACTAACTAACTAACGTAGGATTATTCCATTAAATTTGGTTTCTATGAAAGTGCACATTTCATATGGAAAATGACGATTTTCTAAAGGTCATATCTCCGGATCCACTGGACCGATTTTTTTGAGTAAAAAGTCGATTTTAATCAGAATTTTACGTAGAATCTGAAAAACTAGGGCTCAGAAAGATACCACGCAAGGCAAAAAAGTCAAAATCTAGCTGTATATATGGTTCCGAAGTCTACGAAAAAAAATTCTCTGAATTTTTTGGTCGTGGGGACTTGCGTCACGGGCGCATTGCTACCGCGCGCCCATGAAAATAGAACAATTTCTCAGCAAATAGTTTGGAAAGGTGCTGACTTAATTGTGAACGCAGGCGAAAATTTCATATTTATTTTTGAATTTCAATAGATTTTGCACGAAAATCTGATTTTACAGATTCGGGCCTGGGATAAAGAAAATTACTTTGAGGTTAATTATTTTGAAAACGCGAGCGGAGCCAGCGAGTTTTTTTAAACTTTCTTTATAAGTGTAATACTTTTCAAGCTCTCTCCGCAACATATCGCCAGCGAAGTTGCCTATGCCTACAGAATAATCCCAAACACAGAGGAATACAGTTAAATTGAAATATTCATCTGTCTCTGCAAATTAACATCGTCGCGTTGTCGGCAAAGTTCGACTGGGCTTAGTTTTTGAATTTGATGAGGTAGGTTATTATCGCCACAGACGAAATTTTCTAGTCAAGTGGCTCTTTGCATGTAAGATAGTTAATAAAGTATCCGAATGTTTGTAGCACCGCAGAAGAAAATTTTGAAGGTTGTTTTTTTATCATTTTTGGGACATTTTATTCTCGGGACCCAAAAAAGATTCTGAGACAGCGAAAAATGCTCCACTTTTACTTCCTGTATTCGGTCGTATCTCTGGGCAAATAGATTTTATTAGTGAACAAAACTCATTATATTTTGTAAAGTAGTTAATAAAAATTCGCGAGCGAAGCGAGAAATTTTTTTTGCAAGTTTTAGCTATTCTTTGAGTTTTAACTATTTCAACTTTCTAGCTATTTCCCGTTTTTTAGTAAATTTAGTAAATTTATTTTAAATTTTCAGCCATTTCCCGTTTTTCAACCGTTTCCCGATTTTTTTTGTCATTTCCCTATTTTTAGTTATTTCCCGATTTTTAGTCATTTCCCAATTTTATTTATTTCCCGATTTTTACTTATTTCCCGATTTTTAGACATTTCCAGAATTTATTTATTTCCCGATTCTAACTTATTTCCCGATTTTAAGTCATTTCCAGATTTTAGTTATTTATCGACTTTTAGTCATTTCCCGATTTTTAGTCATTTCCCGATTTTTAGTCATTTCCCGATTTCCCGATTTTAACTTATTTCCCGATTTTTAGTCATTTCTCGATATTTATTTATTTCCAGATTTTATTTATTTCCCGATTTTTAATAATTTTTCAATCTTTACTTATTTCCCGATTTTTACTTATTTCCCAATTTTTACTTATTTCCCGATTTTTAGTCATTTCTAGATGTAAGCTATTTCCCGATTTTTACTTATTTCCGGATTTTTACTGCTTTCCCGATTTTTACTTATTTCCCAATTTTTAGTCATTTCCCGATTTTTAGTCATTTCCAGATTTTAGTTATTTCAAGATCTTTACTTATTTCCCGATTTTTAGTTATTTTCCGATTTTTTCGACGCGTCGTATGTTATTTTTTCGTCTTACTCGCCGGTATCCAATTTTTCGGCTCCCAAATTTCCCGGTATCTAGGATACCAGGACACCGCACTTTTTCCACACGCGTAAGTCAGAATATTCAGATCACTCTAATCTGGGTACCCGGGAGTGGAAGGAAATGGGAGGGGGGACGAGGGCGTGTGCTATGGCTCTCGAGAACGGCCCTGAACCGTATTTGCCGATTGCTCGATCAATCTGTTTGAAAGCACGGAGAGATTGGGTGATGCAAAGGCATGCGGAGTACTGGAACAGATACAATGGAGGCGTTCATACAAAGCGCTTCTTCCCGAAACCCAATTTGGAATGGGCAAAGGGTCTGCAAAAGATGGGCAGGAATCGCATTAGGAGGGTGGTCGGAGCGATTATTGGACACTGCGGGCTAAACGGGCACATGAAAAAGAAGAGGCTTTCGGCAACTTCCAGATGCTCGTGCGGATCAGAAGAAGAAACGGGTATTCACGTGATATGCGAATGCCCCAAGTTCTTTCAGCTGAGTTGCAGGCTGTTGGGAGGTTTCGTCGTGCAACCATCAGATTTGGACCAACTTGGACCTGGTATTTTGGACAGGTTCTTGGAGTCAACAGGACGGTTTGCGTGATTTAAATGATGATTGAGTTTTTTTTTGGAACAGAAGATGGTCATTTTAGGCTCTAAAATGTATGTTAAAGGTGAATCCTTGCAGCTATAGTGGCACATATCTTTTGTAATCAAATAAATTTGCAGAATTGTCGAATTCGCGGCTAACTTTACGTTGAATAGAATGTTATTGACAATGAATTTAGTTGATTTATTTGCACTTTTGACGTTCCTAAATTACTGTTGATTTATATAGCAATGCACAACTGACAGATACGAAATTTTTCGTATTAGGCAACTCCGAATTTCATTCATAAATCGAAGATTGTCTTGTAGAAAGAATTGTGAATGGCAGAATGACATAAGTGCGCGTTGCAAAAATGTGAACTGCCAAATTTGCGATGTTTTTGCATAAATCACAAATTATTCAAAATTTCAGCTAACGTACTGTGAGAGGATGACTTTTACACAAATAATAGATCCATCAGAATTCGAAAAGTTTGAGTATCAAGGTCGAAAGTTACTCTAAAAAATCAACGCATTCCGAGTTTGTTTGCGATGTTACTTAAAAGCAAATTTGTACCTTCATACTCGAACTTTTTGAATTCTGATTCATCTATGATTTGTATAAGAGATATCCTATCACATACATGAGGCATAATTCCTAATGAATTTGTTATTGATGCAGGATTCTGTTCAAAGAAACATCGCGAATTTGACGGTTCCCATTTTTACGACGTGCTCTTTTAAACAACACCTACTGTCACTCGGGTCATCTCTCAATTTGCTTTTTGCGAACTATTGAAACAATTCTTAATTACGTAGAAAAACAGAATTATCGAAAAAACTTTGAAAATTCGAAAAAAATTGTAAATTTTCGAAAAATTGTATTTACTTTATATTTAACAAAAAAAAAATAAATTTTCTCGAGCGTCAATGACTATTTCCTTACCTTCTCGTCTCATGCCCATTCGGACGCATTTCTTGTATCGACAAAATTGACATTGGTTTCTGTGGTGCTGATCGATTGGACAGTTACGATTACCACGGCACGTGTACGACAAATTTCTTCGAACAGAACGTTTGAAAAATGATTTGCAGCCTGCAAAATGAAATGGAAATATGAAAAAGTTTCTTTTTGCCAGACAAATTTCACTAGAAAACGTGAACATAATCGCCATATGTGGCAACCAAATTTTATGTAATTAAAACAAAAGACAAACTTCTCTAATTACAGTCACCAGGAAACAATCCGCCATTGCATACACGAACAAGTTAATTCGGATTCTATCTATCCATTTTATGTTCTGAACGCCCAAAAATGTATCACCTGTTCTGCTCTTTTAGTCCTCTTTTATGCCATTATTAAAATTAATCCCAATTTCTCATCCTTTTTGTACCATTTTCGACATAAATTCGAACGAAATAAAACTTCAACCCCCCCAAACATTTCTGCAGCTGTGTTTCTTTTGTAAACGTGGATATAATACCGAATCCGAATCTCAACCCAACCCTTTACGAATTCATTATGTGGAGACTCACCAACAATTAAATCTCAAACATTTTTGAATGAAATGTTTCCTTGTTTGAAATTTACCAAAAAATATAAAAAAACATTTTTGGAGTTTTTCCAATGTTTTGTGTTAATTTGCATTAATTTATGTGTTGTTTGATTTGTTCAAATGCAGAAACCAGAAACGGTATGTATACACGGATAATGGAGGAAAGGTATTAGTGTTAGAAGTCTGTTGGAAGATGAAGTTCTTTTATCGTCACACTACCATCTCTACATTACTGGGGGTTAAACGACTGTAAAGCCCGCTTTCGGAGATACAAACTTTAATTTAAATTTTCCAAGAGTTTATACGCAACAAACATTTTAATGTCAACATAACATGGAACGATGCGACATGTGTGCCATCGTATAGAAAGAAATGGTGTAATGTTATGACAACGCTAATTTTCTGGTGACATGTGACTGATAATAATAATATGTAAATAATGAATATGTAATGGGACATATATGCTGCTACTGTCAACATTGCTGTAACAGAAGCACAGTGGGTGTGGAGGGTTAATTTTACTTGAAGAAAATTATATTTTTCATGTTAATGAAAAGCAAATATTTGATAGATGGAATCAATTTATAATGACGACATTCAGAGAGCACATTTATTGTTTGATAACTCAAAATATCAGTCAAATATTAAGGCTAACATTTACTTTATGAAACCTTCAAATCTTTTTTTTTTATTTATTCAATAGAATAAATCGATAAGGAACATCGAGAAGTGAGGAATAGAGGAGAGATCGGCAGCTGCGGGCTAGCATTTCTTTGAATTTCTTCTTTGTTAACTGCCTGCGTCTCAGACCTCATTTTTTTACACATCCTTCCACAGCTACCGGTGCCACAAAAACTTGTAATTTACCCTGTGGCGGGTAATTTAGTCTCCTGATATTTTAAATCACATTACCTCGAGCATTACCTGATACAGTTGTAGTTCTATTCAATCTGTCAAAATGACGTTTTAAACGTCAAAGCTAACATGTCGCTAACTGCTCGTTTACTTTATAGCTTTGACGTTTAAAACGTCATTTTGACAGATTGAATAGACTGAATTTTGATCCCAATAATCTCAATCAAATGTTTGACGTTTAAAACGTCATTTTGACAGTTGGAACAGACCGTCTTTTGATACCGACATACTCAATTCACATTACTTGGCTGAAACTTTCCGGTCACAGGTGAAAATTGTTTCTTTTTTTTACTAATATTGAAATGGTCACCATCAACATCTAAGTTGATAAGGGAAACCAACTAACTTTTAAATCAGATGTACTTGAATTTAACTCTAATCTTTGGCTTAGCCCTAGTCTATGTCTCCCGTATTCTTTCTTTTTCAGTCTTCACCAACACAAAGGGCTAACACTCGCCGCGACTTTCATCGGCAAAGTCTCTAATATCATCATTTCTAATTAGCTTGCCCCACTGGTCCCATAACCAGTGAATTTCTTTTACAATGACTACGTGTTTCAAAAGTGTTTAATTGGGAGACTCGGAAGTCTCAAATTTTCGTTGACGTTGGAGCTTAGAGATGAAATATTCGTAATTTTTTCAAAACCCGAAACCGAAGTCAGGATTTCATTGTCGAGGATGACAGCGCATGTGAATAAAAAACGCTATCGAATTTCATCGTACGAACAGGTGTGATGTTTTACATGCGTGAGAAACTCAGAAAATAAAATTTTGCCAACGTCTTTACAACATTTTGATCTACAATTTCTATCTAATCGAAATTACATCAACTGATACTGGTCGTATGGTTACATATTGCAATACATCTTTCCCATAAAGTTTACCCACATTGACCAAATCATTTCGTATTTCGATATCAAATACACTCACTAGATCACGACTTTTTAATGTTACTTCCTTAAATGGTTTGACTGAAACGATCACCATCTACCTAGCTATGGTTTTTTCATTCATTTTCACATAAAAGATGAGAACCAAATCGGCGGCATTTACAAGTAAAAAGTCTAGTTGAAACAAGAAAAGTAAAACAAAAACAAAATTTTTTTTTGTTGAAAATTACATAAAAGTCATTCGGTTCTTATTTTAGGTTTTTTTTTTTCATGTCCGTCGATAGTAAGTTGGTGAGATTTCCTTGCAGCAATCGATGCGAACAATTTTACAGGAAAGCATTTAAACAATGACCATACGAAACGCATTACAGCGAATGTTAATATGTTAAATACTTCAAATTATGTATTTCCCTGAGTGGAAGAGATCTAGCCGGTGAGTTCGCATTCAAGAAATAAAATATTTATCATATCGTTACAAGAACGTAAACTACACACAGTACACATTAACCATTCGATGGTCGTCTGCCCAATGTACTGTCTTCAACTATATCAAATTACATATGTTCGTAAGCTCTGGTTTGTGGCATCGTGAACTATAAATAATGCATTATGGATGATCATTTAAAATTCCACCCAGATTGCATGTTGTAAAATAAAATTTTATGTGCTGTGGCACAGTATTGTTATTTTATGTTAAGTTAATTGATTTATTTGATATCTTTTATGTGTGAGTCTTTATTGAATATTCTAATGCGCAGATAAGATGAAATAATGTTACAACTGATTGAATTTCAGTCGACCAAATTCCATTTGCATCGAGGCCCATATTTTATTGTGGTAACTAATTGAGATGCACGATACTACAAAACCATGCGGAGTTTCATCTCTCTCAGATATGACGTCAATTTAATTATAAGTATGCAACTGACGTCAATCTCGATGAGAGGTTTATCTCAAAATTATTGAAAATATGTTTTGTGGTAAGAATTAAACGTCCAATGACAACATTCAACGTAGAATTTTTTGAACAACTTACAACCAGAATTTTCTCTGAATTATCTGAGCTGAAACCGGATTTAAACAATGCTCTGACCCGGAATGACCTGAAAACTGACCTGAGTCTAAAAAACGGAACAGGAACTCCACATCAGGGGGAAATAACAGGTTATGTCAGGCTACTCAGGCCTAAGGTCCAGGCCCTATCATTTCAATCGTTTTTTCCGAAAAGCAAACAAACGTAAGTAAAGATCCGTACGTCCTCATAAAATACTGAAATTTTTGTATTTTTTTCGTTGTCTTTTTCATCTGAACGACCCACATAAATATTCACCTTAAGAAACTTTATAATTTCACCTTTGGGAGCAATCTTCAGCTGAACAATTTGACTCATTCAATTAAGAAGTTTGGTCCACTGAAAAACTTTGCGAACGTAAGTTACGTTTAGCCAGAGTCACATTGTACAATTTATGAGCAAATTTTTCACGCCAACCTTGCAGCTGTTACTTGTAGAGCGTACGTCGTACATATCACTGCGTGTTGTTTACTGCGTATTGCCCCTTGTACAGTGTACACATACATTATTGTATGTTACATACACAGCGTATTACTCCTTTTCGATGTGGTTTTTCTTTTAGTGTACGCTAAATGTGTAGAAAAATTCACACTTGCGGAACGCTTTTCACAATTTTTCCCGTTGAAAATTCAAAAAATGTACAAAAAGTATGAATCACTTTAAATGGACATTTTTTGTACAAAAAACGTACATTCGCTAAATTTTCAATCGGAAAAAATTGTGGAAAAAGTTTTGTGCACCCATTTGATGCATACGTTCATGAGCACTTAATGCACATTATTGTGAATTTGTTGGCTGCGAGGTCACTTCTCAAAAAATGCCGTTGTACTTCTCGCTTGTTCATAACGTACATCTTACTTGTATACGGTGTCGCTCATACCATTGGTTCTGCTGGACTTACATTGTTCTAATGCACATTCTAAGTGTTATGTGTCAGTGGCGCCGACTCGGCGATATGAGTGAGAGGTTAGAAGTAAAATAAAAATTCAAACCCGACACGAACCGCAACCGATCCAAAATGAAAATTTCAAACCCGACCCCAACCCCAAACAAAACTGAAACCCTGGCCCGAACCCGACTTTATTTTAAAAAAAATGTCATCTGAAATGTTTTTCAAATTCAATTTATAGAAAATAATTGAGTGAATTTATTTCTTCGGGTCGTGTGCTGTTAGTTGAAAACTTCAAACCCCATCCGACAAATTAATTCGAGTTCGGTTAGAGTCGGGCTCAGGTGGGGTTTTTAGTAGAACTTCGGGCAGTCTTCTCACCTCTAGTAATGGTACATTTTGATGATGATTTGAACATTTTATTGTATTCTTTGAAGTATTTTAGGTAGACTTTCTTAGGGTGTTTTCTTCGTCAGTCCATTTGTATGTGGAGAAACAGTGCAAAATTTATGTAATCTTGATGAACGCAACTAAATTTAATAAAAAATTGTGTGTTTTTGAGAGTTCAAACTGATTTTATAGTGTGAAGGAGACGACTTTCGTTCTGCGCACCACTTAAAATACTTCGAAGAATGCAATGAATAAATATTATGCACTTACGAAGCCAATGTCGAGGCTTGCCGAGACTACGGCTTCACAAGAGTGCACTCTTTTTTATCGTATGATGCGTATGATCGAAAACGAGACAATTTGACATATCACTTATGACATATTAATTATATTGTTCTAGTAAACGTCAAAAACAAAATGCGAAGACATAGCTTATAGCATAGCATGTAAGGGGAAATGCCGAAGTTTGCACTGACTTTCCTTATATAATAATACGGAAGTCTTACAACGTCGGGGTCACCAACTATATGGAAAACTGATTAAAAAAAATTCACGTTTTCAGTAACTGAATGTTGGCTAAACTAAGCAAAAAGATGAGTGTTATGTTGTATGAAGGAGTTGCAGGTATACAACTTTCATCTAACTTTTCTCAATACAACACAACTCTCATCTTTGCCTAGTTTAGTCAACAAAGACTGTTCCAACGGCAACTGACTGTGGAATTGCTCATATGTGAGTATCACAATGCAAAGTGCCATGAACGAAAACGAGACAACAGACAAAGGTGAATGAAAATAATATTTTAAATATCCTTCAGGGGAAATCACCATGATAATATATTATAATACAAGGGGAATAATTGCGTAATTATTGTCGAGGTGGGGTGAAATTTCAAGGGGCATTAGACCCGAGAATTTTCACCCACCAAGACTATAATTGCGCGATTGTTCCCCTTGTATTATACGATAGTTTATTACATTTGAGCCTATAATTGCCAATTATGCACAAAATATGACAACAAAATTAACATAAATCAAAAATTTCGTATAAAAACACTCATCGAGTTTGTTGCAAAAAATGTCGTCTAGATTGATTTTTCGATTTAGTATGCGGTTGTCATAACAACACACGTTTCATCACGTCATCATTAAAGAACCGGGTTATAATAGCGTCATTACAACCCTAATTTTAACAAGAAAGTCGACTATAATAGGCCGATTAAAGCCCCATTATTAGTGCAATAATTGGCTTATTATAGGCTCGAATTTCATAAATATTTTTATAACACTCGGGGCTATAATATGCATATTACAGTCCTCAAACTTAAGTTTGAGGCATTCGTATAATAAAATAGCGTAACCCTCGGATCTTCGAACTCTCCCAGATACGAGATGTCAAATTACAGCCCTTGTGTTATAATATACTATTATTGTCATCAAAATGGTACCTTTACTCATATTGCCAAGTCGGCGCCACTGTTATATGTAACAAGTGAACATAAAGTACGTCTTAGAAGTAAAACATTTTCTTTATTTCCATAAGTTAGTAAGAAATTACTTTTGATTGATTCGAAACTTGGTCGATTTTGCTTATTTTTGAACTTACACTAGAGAGCATTCGTGTACTTTTCAGTGAATAAAATGAAGGAGGATCGATAGCTTGGCCACAGTCGGTGATTTTTTTTTTTAGTTTTCGACAAATCTATATTCGATTAAGACGTAACTCATGTGCCTATGAGAACCCTTTGGTATGTTCTTTTTCCATATTCAAATTCTCTCAATTAAATCCACAGTTCAAATGGCAAATTTTCCTAACCAGAAGAAATCACCAGACACATGTTCACAGACTCAATACAAGTGAAATTTGTTACTTGTTTCTAATTAAATATTTTGCTTTTATTTAACATACTTATCAGCTACTAAAAGATAAGACTTTTTCTTATGAAATTAAAAATTTCAGAACTTGCCAGTCATTTTAATTAACCGAAGAGCATGTGAAGAAAACTCTATCATACTTCTATATTTTGGCGCTTATGAGATAACAACCGAGATTTTATATCACAACGTTCCCTTTTCTCGATTAAGTGGCTTCTCATTGCTTGATTTCGATGACACTTCCTGGTCTCACTCAGACATTCTTTCCATTATATCAACTTAGGGGCCGTTCATAAATTACGTAACGGAAGAGAGCGGAAGGGTATGAGGCGAGTGTTACGGTGAGAACAAAAATGGGTCAAATGTAACTCTTTTAGCGTTACATGGGGGAGATGGGTCTGAAAAATGTCAATTTTTGCGTTACGTAATTTATGAACGGCCCCTTATTCAGTTGACTACTATAATCAGGACAAATGTAGCAAGTTTACAAGAACCTTTCACAAAAACTTTATGACCGGATAAAACAAAGCTTCCCTTAATACCTTGAAACGAAATGGTCGTTCACTAAAAAATTATCTTCGGAGTTACCATCGAAAAAATAAAATTAAAACGTTTATTTTAATAACAAAGATAACGAAACTGAAAAATTTCAACGTTTTTCATTTTCAATAGCGGACACGATAAGAAGCACCAATCAGCATGCATAGCTACGCCGTGATAGGAATAATCATGACAAAAATAAAGTCAATAGGTCGAAACGCCATAGAGATAACGTTTTCATATAATTGAGAGTTCCTTTAATCGTTGAATATTCCGAGACAATAATTAATGGAATAACTTTTCGAGAAATTGCTTCGCTGTTAATTATTCTTACCTTCACATGTCAATTGTCCGTAATGTTTTCCAGAGCTTTTATCTCCACATACAACGCACTCCAGCACGTCTTTTTTATCGGGTGATGCAGCACCGTTGCTAACCGCACTACTGCCATGTGTTCCACTTAGTTCTTGTTTTAAATCTATTGAACTTGATGTGGGTACAGGTAATGATGTTGTTGTGTATCCATCACCAGCTGCATACTGTGATCCCATATTTGGATCCCTCCAGACAGTGGGTGGTGGATGGGCCACTAGCGTCATGTTTCGTGAGAAGCCCAACTCAAGTGGACTACTTTCACTGTCAGAACCGCGGGGTGTGAAAAACCCAGTAGCTGCAGACGGTGACGTGCATGGAACACCGCCGCCATATACACTGAACGAATTGTGAGTGATAATAGTGCTACTGTTAGCTCCGTTTGATGGAGCGGTCTTGTCGAAGAACAAAATTTTGAATTAGTTTGTGAAAACACTTTGGATGAAAAAATGTTCTTACACTCCGATCACGTCAATCAATTCGTTATTTGAATATTATCACTCGTAGCACAAAATGTAGTTCCCATAAAGAAAAACGAATCAGGGAACAAAACTTTTCGCGCCGGTAAATTTGAAAATTTTCACAAAACACTAGACGTTTATTCGTTGCATTAAAATTTTCACCATAAAATCAGCTCACAACACCACCACGACACAACCATTCAAAAGGCCATCTACAGCCAGACTAGAGACAACAATATTGGAGAGTATAAAGTACACGACCTGACCCGCACTCTGTACCTGTTACGATGATCTCACTCCCATAATTTTAAGATAAATTTTCCTCCTCACACCAAGTTGCTCAATGTTACAAAAGTGCTATACGGTTGATAGAACAAATACACGCCACACATTTAGCTCCGCCTATAGGTCTTCTCTGTGAAAAGTTTACCATTGCCCGTACAAATAACGGAACTATGTGTATATAACATGCACACATTCAAACAGTGACTTATATATGGAACGATGCTATTGAAACCTAGTGATGTGTTAAACGTCGAGAGAGAAAATGTTCAAATGTTGTTTTCATGTGGCTGATGACGATGATGATGACTGTGAAAGGTTTTTTTTTCATTGTGAGATAATGGTGTTGGAGTACATATTGAGAAGCATATACTGGGAGGATTTTGTTTGATGTTTCCTTTGTTTTGATACTTTTGCATGATTGATATTTATTCGTAACCCCATGGTAAGTGGAATCCGCGAAAGTTTTCCATGTGATTGATTTTGTGTGAACTTTTAAAAAATTAGTTCGTTATTAGCATTTAATTCAAAAAGGAATTCTCGAGCTGTATTTTGGTGAAACAACGCTTTGGGCCACCCATATAGCTGTTTTAGCAGAAATAATGGGTGGGGGGACAAACGGGAGCAACATTCTGGAATAGAACAAAACTTTGTCTAGGCTCCAGCCATTCAATTTACAAAGTTTGTATTTCGAGCCGAAGGCGAGGATTGCATCCCACACGTAGAAACAACAAAATTTCCAGGAAGAGAGCATAAAATCTTTCATGCGTGCGCCAAGAAAATCCAAAAAATCAGTTGATATGTTATCACGTGACCAATGTCCCATAAAATCAACAAAACTTAATAGATAGAACTGTCGGGGATTTCAAACCAATAGGGTTTATATGATTTTCTAGTAGAGGGCGTGGATATCAATATTTGTCTTGAAATAAATAGTTATTTTTTTCGGAGATTGTTTATTGCACTTCACTGCACCTAGTTGCACTTCACTGCACCTAGTTGCACTTCACTGCACCTAGTTGCACTTCACTGCACCTAGTTGCACTTCACTGCACCTAGTTGCACTTCACTGCACCTAGTTGCACTTCACTGCACCTAGTTGCACTTCACTGCACCTAGTTGCACTTCACTGCAACTAGCTGCACCTCACTGCAACTAGCTGCACCTCACTGCAACTAGCTGCACCTCACTGCAACTAGCTGCACCTCACTGCAACTAGCTGCACCTCACTGCAACTAGCTGCACCTCACTGCAACTAGCTGCACCTCACTGCAACTAGCTGCACCTCACTGCAACTAGCCGCACCTCATTGCAACTATAGCTGCACCTCACTGCAACTAGCTGCAACTCACTGCAACTAGCTGCAACTCACTGCAACTAGCTGCAACTCACTGCAACTAGCTGCCACTCACTACACCTCACTGTAACTAGCTGCACCTCACTGCATCTCACTTCAACTAGCTGCACCTCACTGCAACTAGCTGCACCTCACTGCAACTAGCTGCACCTCACTACACCTCACTGTAACTAGCTGCACCTCACTGCATCTCACTTCAACTAGCTGCACCACACTGCAACTAGCTGCACCTCACTGCAACTAGCTGCACCTCACTGCCACTAGCTGCACCTCACTGCAACTAGCTGCACCTCACTGCCATTAGCTGCACCTCACTGCCATTAGCTGCACCTCACTGCAACTAGCTGCACCTCACTGCCACTAGCTGCACCTCACTGCAACTAGTTGCACCTCACTACACCTCACTGTAACTAGCTGCACCTCACTGCATCTCACTTCAACTAGCTACACCTCACTGCAACTAGCTGCACCTCACTGCAACTAGCTGCACCTCACTGCAACTAGCTGCACCTCACTACAACTAGCTGCACCTCACTGCAACTAGCCGCACATCACTGCAAGTAGCTGCACCTCACTGCAACTAGCTGCGCCTCACTGCAACTAGCTGCGCCTCACTGCAAGTAGCTGCACCTCACTGCAACTAGCTGCACCTCACTACACCTCACTGTAACTAGCTGCACCTCACTGCATCTCACTTCAACTAGCTGCACCTCACTGCAACTAGCTGCACCTCACTGCAACTAGCTGCACCTCACTGCAACTAGCTGCACCTCACTGCAACTAGCTGCACCTCACTGTAACTAGCTGCACCTCACTGCACCTCAATGCAACTAGCTGCACCTCACTGCAACTAGCTGCACCTCACTGCAACTAGCTGCACCTCACTGCAACTAGCTGCACCTCACTGCAACTAGCTGCACCTCACTGCAACTAGCTGCACCTCACTGCAACTAGCTGCACCTCACTGCAACTAGCTGCACCTCACTGCAACTAGCTGCACCTCACTGCAACTAGCTGCACCTCACTGGAACTAGCTGCACCTCACTGCAACTAGCTGCACCTCACTGCCACTAGCTGCACATCACTACACCTCACTGTAACTAGCTGCACCTCACTGCATCTCACTTCAACTAGCTGCACCTCACTGCAACTAGCTGCACCTCACTGCATCTCACTTCAACTAGCTACACCTCACTGCAACTAGCTGCACCTCACTGCAACTAGCTGCACCTCACTGCAACTAGCTGCACCTCACTACAACTAGCTGCACCTCACTGCAACTAGCCGCACATCACTGCAAGTAGCTGCACCTCACTGCAACTAGCTGCGCCTCACTGCAACTATCTACACTTCACTGCAGCAAGCTGCACCTCCGTCTCCCTCAAGACTTTATCTTGATTCAAATAAAGATTACAATGAGATTCAGGTTGGTAAGAGCAGCACCCCGGCAAGGTGAAGGTTCTGGGTTTGGGTCCAGGTCGTGACAATTTGTTCTATCAGATTTAATTTCAGAACTATCCTTTCGTAACACATCTCTATGAAAGCGAAGTTTTCTCCCTACGCTTACGATAGAATAACTACAGCAGCTGCACTCAGGTTTATGAAAACATCGAGCTGAACCTCGAACGATTTTTTACTATGCCAGGCTCTTTGTCCTCAGTGAACCGAGAACTTCCCGTAGAAATCGAGAATCACTTAAAAATTCATGGAACTCAGTTTGGACTGTTCCAGATTTCGTGTCAAAAATCGTTTTCACCGCACACACACACTCGTTGCTTTCGTTTCAAAAATCGTTTTCACTACGTATACATAGCTGTGGTGAAAGCGAGGTGAAAACGGTTTTTGGAACGAACTCAACAAGTGCGTGTGTGGTGAAAACGATTTTTGACACGAAATCTGGAACAGTCCGAGCTCCACTTTGTTATATCCCTTCTATATTGAGCAATGAAGTGTATGAGCTTTGAGAATGTGACTAACAAAAGAAAATGTTCAGCACACAACAACAAAACACAAGACTTATGAATGTTAAGAACAAACAAAAAAAGCAAATTATTCGCTTAATCAACTCAAATAAAAATCTCACGATTGTCTCGCTTTGCTTAAAAAAACATAAAACTCATTTAAAATGTACATGAGATTTTAATGTCATGTTGATACAGTAGTCATTTTCATGACATTCAAATGGAACAACATTTTGTAATTGTAACGTATGGCTTATACACATCCACACAATATGTGCTATCACAATTTAACAGTAAACATTGTTTTGCTACACTTTCTTAAATAAACTATGCGCCATTATAATGATGCAAAGTATCATGGTGATGATATGGTTTGTGAATTTGTTTCATTTAAATTATCTATGAAAATTTCAAATAGAACAAAAACTAAGCTTGATTCTTTATATTTTTTTTTCCTTTGTAAGATAATTGTATTACATACGTACCCAAAGTCGTGATGGGCATTTTGTAGTCATCACAAGGATTGTCATTGGTAATATTAAGTTAACTTCGTCGACAAGGTCAGGAACAGTTGAACAGGCCCATCAACCTTGTCAGTTTGAGAAAAAAATAAATGCACAAAAATTCTGTAGAGAATTTTGATTCGCTACTTCACTTATAGCCGTATGTATCCGTCAGGCAAGCACAAAGTTGAAATTCGTCTGCCACATCACCGGTAATGACATGTAGACTGGTATTACATAACCATTAGCTGAAGCAAAAATGAAAATACGTGCACATCGCACACCAACACATAAACAATTCACGCTGATTTGTTCTACCAAAAATACGTAATCCACTTTCGCATTTCACTTTTGCTTTGATTTGTGTTAATTTCTTGTCAAAAACTTCCAGTCTGTACAGTATGTCAATGATCAACGGCAGTACGATGCCGAGCGACGGGTTAGTACGGCTGTGTTAGCTTTGTGCGAATCGCCGTACGTTTCTTAAGCGATTCGGCCCGCTCACACATACTTCAATTTCATGGAGTGATTATATTGGTAGCGATGCGAATCGCATCGCGTAAGGTTTGTATGAAAATACAACTTGACGTTGTATAAAGTTCATAAAGTTGGATTTTCATACATTTTTTCGCATCGCACCCAATATAATTAACGCTCGGTTCTTTTGAAGCGCTGTTAGCTCTTGACAGTTGTCGCTCCTGGTTACGGTATGTGTTAGTGTATCATTTAGATTGATAAAGTGCATTATATACCTTCGTTTGACTGATTGAACAAGTGAATCAGTTTTTGTAGTTCTCAATTGTGTCAAACGCAGTCTGGCATTTCTGAGAATGCCACTTTGGGACATATTCTTCGGTGGCACGCAAAATCGGCCCGTCCAATATCGTCCACAGTGTATAATTTCATCCGCGTCCAATATCTTTCTTTACATTTTCGTACAGTACAATATCGTCTACTGCCTTTGTCCAATATCGTGCAGTCCAATTTCATATACAGTCCAATATCATTCTGTCCAAGATCGTCCAGTTCAAATTCATCCACTGACTGGTAAAATTCAAGTTTAGGGGGGTAGTGAAGGAGGGAGGGGGAGGTGGTGTGGGTGGTAGAGTTTGACCCCCTGATCATTTATCCGAAGTCAGTAGGTGGCGCTCGTGTCGGGTTTGGGCGTGGCATTTGTTTGAAGTTGTGCAAATTTCAATTTTCGTATGATTGAAATATGATATCCTTTTGGAAAAATTACAGTCTAGTGGGTGGAAATGACTTGGAACCAGTCCCCCATCAATAACGAGTTCTCAATTGGTGGTGGTCCCCCCCCCCCTTGAGGGGAACGAGGGTGTTCAAAAAAAATTCGCTTTTTTTCAGTATTAGAAAATGTTGCAAAAGTATAGGGAAGAGGAGGAGAAGTATATTGGGAGCTTTAAAGAGCCCAAACGAAGCAAAATGAGCGCTTTAAAGAGCCCATATGAAACAAGATGAGCGCTTTAAAGAGCTCATACTAAACGAAATGAAGGCTTTAAAGAGCCCATACGAAACGAAATGAGCGCTTTAAAGAACCCATACGAAACAAAATAGGACGTTTTATTTACGATCAATGTTAAGGCTTCATTCGCTCTGGATTCTGGAAAAAATCTAGAATTTCAATTGTACACTTTATTATAAATTTTTAAAGCGCTCATTTGGTTTAATATGGGCTCTTTAAAGCGCTGATTTTACGAAATGCTACGAATACGAATTATGTCGCGCTTTAAAAAATGTTAGGTAACCGACTGATGATCCCTTTTACGAAATGTTACGCAAGTGACTGATGATCCCTTTTACGAAATGCTACGAATGCGAATTATGTTGAGCTTTAAAAAATGCGAAGTAACCGACTGATGATCCCTTTTACGAAATGATACGCAAGCGACTGATGATCCCTTTTACGAAATGATACGCAAGCGACTGATGATCCCTTTTACGAAGTGCTACGAAAGCAAATTATGTTGCGCTTTAAAAAATGCGAAGTAACCGACTGATGATCCCTTTTACGAAATGTTACGCAAGCAAATTATGTTGCGCTTTAAGAAATGCGAGGTAACCGACTGATGATCCCTTTTACGAAATGATACGTAAGCGACTGATGATCCTTTTTACGAAATAAGCGAATTATGTTGCGCTTTAAAAAATGTTAGGTAACCGACTGATGATCCCTTTTACAAAATGTTACGTAAGCGTCTGATGATAGCTTATACGAAATGATACGAATACGAATCATGTTGCACTTTAAAAAATGTTAGGTAACCGACTGATGATCCCTTTTACAAAATGTTACGCAAGCGACTGATGATCGCTTTTACGAAATGCTACGAAAGCGAATTATGTTGCGCTTTAAAAAATGTTAGGTAACCGACTGATGATCCCTTTTACGAAATGTTACGCAAGCTACTGATGATCCCTTTTACGAAATGCTACGAATACGAATTATGTTGCGCTTTAACAAATGTTAGGTAACAATGCAAACATTCTAGAAAACTTATAGACCCGTTTTTGAAGAAAACTTTTGTATTGAGGATTGTCATTCTTAATAAGGGAAAGGTCGATTTCAACTAGATTTTTACGTAAAATCCAAAAAACGTAAAAGCTTATTCATTCATTTCATCGTAGACGTTGGGCCATCTCGCGGTAATATGGACCAAATATGGAGTAATATGGACCAAATTCGAGAGGGACCGACAACACGCTGCTTCCAGGGCATGTCTAGCAGATCTTACTGCAAATTCTGGAGCATTCAAGAGTGCCAGCCTAACTGATGTTCGTTCCTGACACTGGGTTTGTTTGAGGACGTCAGTCCATTTTGTAGGCAGATATGGGAATGGAGATTGCGCTCATTGAGCGTGTGACTAATTACTCATCGTGAGAGCCACACAGTTAAAGTTTATGTAAGCTATGAACTTCGCCTGTTGTAGACTAAAAGTAACAAGATCTGATGCACTTGAACTACAGTAACTCAACGAATCTATTACATCGTTCGAGTCTTAAATCGTTGACAAGTTAATTAAATAAAAAAACTGTTGTTCTTTATTCACAAAACATGAAAATTTAAAGTGAGAAAAGTCCCATGAAACCATTCTAAATGTGCATATCAAACGATGTGCAAAAGCAGAATAATTAGGGGCCACTTGCATACAAACCATTATGTGCAACGAAATTGCATTTAATTAAATTAATGAATTAAATTCAATCTTTCGGCCGATTAAAGCTAAACTAATGACTTATTGTTTTGATACAAAGGAAATTAACGGATCTCATTACCAATTTGTGAGAAAAAGATGTTCGCCGGGAAGACAAAAATAGAAAAGACGAAAAAGAATTTCTGAAAGAAAGTAAAAACTGATTTATATTTCGTATTAATGTTAACCGAGACAAGAAGAAAAAAAAATCGAACAATTTAAGTGGATAATTATTTACATGCAAACGATTTAAGTAATAAGAATTTCTCAAGTGGATGAGATATTTACATAATTTGCCGCGAGCACTCAAATGTAAAGGGTTCGTTAATGGGGTTTAACAATAATCGTAATTTTCTTCTGACATTTATGACACAATTGAACGATAATACTTAAGCACGTGCTTTCAACTTTTCACAAAGTGATTCATCTGTTATCTATGAAATATTAATAATCGCACTCGAAGGAATCACTAGAGTAGTCAAAGTATTGTGTGTAGACAGACAGGTGGCGATTTGAGAGTACGAGCTTTTGTAAATTTTTGTAACGTTTTGTAAACGTTTGTAACCAGTTGTAACCAGATTTGAAGGGAGGGACGGGGGGAGAGTCATCGATCGCCGAATCTACAAAAAATTTTGTCTGTCAACGCGATAGCTCGAGTAAAACTTGATCGATTTTGAAAATATTTTTTGCCCTGAAAGGTTATTGAAAAATCTTGTATGGGATTGAATCTGGGCATTGTTGGGCCAAGGGCCAATAAGCTAGGGCCGTTTGAGTGGTTTTTGGTATACAAACTCGAGTAAGTCATCTCTGATTTTCATAAATTTTATTTTTGTTTGAAAAGTCTGGGCAAGATAGAGAATTTATATAAGACAATTGTTTGATTTGGCGCCCTTGGGCTCAGCCAGGGCCCTAACAGTGAGTCTCTACTAGGGCCCAACGTGTTTTTTCTACATAAATCGGGTAAATCTTATCCGATTTTCGTAAATCTTTTTTCCTCTGAAAAAAAATCGAAAAATTAATTGCGTTATTGAATTTGGGCAAAATCGGTTTAGAACTTTCGAAGTTACAGTCGAAAAAGTGGTCGAAAACGTAGTTTTTTGAAGGTTAGTGAAACTAGCACGTAAATCGCTCTTCAAGACTTTGAATGAAAGATTAATTTTCGTGATTTTCTGAGGTCCATCTCAGAAAATCACGAAAATTAATTTAATGAAAATCGGTGGAGTTATTCGGGCTGTAGAGCAGAAAGAGGCGAACTATTTCGTTCATGTATTGGTCAGAGGCCTCTTCTTAAGCCCATAGGTCGGTCCTAAGGTCGGCCTCACCTCGAAATTTTTAGACCCGTACGAAGTACGTAGGTCTGATGCGTTTACTACCACGTTTGTTACATTGCGAATTCGAACCCGGGAGTAAGGGGGAACCTTTTTTTGTTGCCTCCAGATGACAAATCAGCGAAAAAAACAATGTCTGTCTGTCCGTCAACACGATAACTTGAGCAAATATTGACCGATTTTCATAAATTTTTTTTTGTTTGAAAGATCCGGGCATGACCGACAATTTGAGGAAGAAACATTTTTCGATTTGAGTCTTTGGACTTAGCTAGGGCACTAAAAAAGAGTCTTTGTTAGGGCCCTACGTGTTTTTTGTACATAACTCGAGTAAATCTCTTCCGATTTTCAAAAACTTTTTTTGTTTGAAAGATCGCGGCACGGCCGACAATTTATAGAAGAATTTGTGCCTGTGCTTAGGGCTCAAGTGGGCCTCATGTCGGTCCTAAGGTCGGACCTAACCAAAAAAATTTTTTTGCTATGTTGCAGAGCAAATTGAGGCAAACATTTTTGTCTATGGAAGTATGTGTCCGAGGCCTCTACTTGGGACCCTAGCTCAGTATTAAGGTCGGCCCTAGCCTAAAAATGGTTTTTTGCTATGTTGTAGACAAAATTGGAGGTCAATTTTGTGCGTTCGGAGAATTTTTTTACACCGTTTCTTCGGACGGGTTCTTCAATATTGCCCTATCGGCAATTTCCAATACAATTTAATGTGGACGTAAGGCAATATTTTCTTAAATACGTTCGAGTCTTTTCGTAACATCAACTCTGTTTGCCGTATCTATTCTGATACGTACGGGTCCCTTCATATGTTTTTTAAATTCATTGAAAACTTTTCAACTGAGAAAGGAATGTTCCATGCCTATGAAATGAAATAAGAGTCCCGAACCTTCTTCTAAAACACTATGTCTACACTTCTACATCTTAATCAGGGTCTATTTTAGGGAATTTAATTCCCGAAAATTCCGTAAAATTTCCGAAATTAATTTTTTGGAATTTTTGGTAATTTCAATTCCCTAAAATTCCTGAAAACAGCAGACAATTCCAAAAAAAAAAATGTTGTGAATTTTCGGGAATTAAAATTCCTGAAAATATGCAGATGCTGTCACGACCCTCTTCCATTTTTCTCCCCTACTTTGAATCAGTTGTAGTAGTAGTTGAATCAGAGACACTGGAAATTTTCTATTTCGTGGCAGATTGTAGAAAATAACGAAAACAGTCAATTTTTGTAATAACCAAAGGACTTGATTACATGTGAAAAAAATGTTAACTCATCGGTTCCTCTTGCTCAGAATTGATTGCGTTCGGTATTGATAGAATGATTTCTTCAATTTGTTGTTGAATCGTGACATTGTCATGTTCCGTTTGGGCAATTCTCTGTCTCTGAAAGTATTTTATTAAATTTTAGAGTTTCCCAGGTCGAATTTAGCAGTTACCAATGAGTTACTGTCATTGATCGCAGCTTTTTTTCTGGCTTGAAATCCGCGGTAGACTTTCTGAAATTTATAAAATGCACAGGTCATTGGTGCTCATAAGTTAGATTAATCGATTACAGAACTTGAATAGCTCTAGCAGCCATGTCTGCTTTTGAAGAACTGTCGAAAGTTACTTTTAACTCGCTCTTATCACTTTTAGTGCTGGACACAGCTCTTCGTATATTCTAAGAAAATTCTAATGAATAATTCTTTGAGAAATTTGTCTCATTTTAGAAAGAAACCTTTTCCATCATGGACATTGTTACAATGTCGGCGACGACGTCAGATGCTAACAATAATGGTGCGTTGCGATCCATCTTCTGCAAATCTCTTTGACTGCATACAAATTTCCTTGCTTTGTAGCCTCTGAACATTGCTTGAATCTTAATCGCCGCAGCTTTCTCTTCTCGAAATTTCTTCTCAGCAATGTACGCGCGAAACCTTGTCTGCGACATAAAGTAATTGAGTCAAAGTCGTGATTAAGGAATCCTTATCATTACTTGTATTTTCGTGGCACATTCGTGGAATTTTTGAATTTCTTTTGGCATCTTGCGTACAAAGTAGCTTCGATAAGCAGATTGAATAACGACGGCAGCTCTATCTAGTTGCGATTTTCTTGGCAACGATCGTCGATAGATGTCTAAGGTTCTCTCTGCTCGGTTCGCCCAATGTGAATCGGGAAGGCGGGAAAGCTGTTTACATTGGATTAAAATAAACCATTGTATTGGGTATGTGAAAGTAGGGATAGAGTGTACTCAAATTCCAATCGCCAATGTCAAATCACCGATCACCGAATCATGGTTGAGTCATCGGTGAGTCATCGGTGATTCCACTGTGAATCATCAGTGATTCCACTGTGAATCATCGACGATTGCACTGTGAATCATCGATGATTACACTGTGAATCATCGATGATTACACTGTGAATCATCGATGATTCCACTGTGAATCGTCGGTGATTCCACTGTAAATCATCGGTGATTCATCGGTTAATCATAAGTGATTCCCCGGTAAAGGTGCACAGACCATTGTGAATTTAATCGGTGATGCCACTGTGAATCATCGGTGATTCCACTACGAATCATCGATGATTTCGCTGTAAATCATCGGTTATTCAACTTTGAATCATCGGTTATTCCACTGTGAATCATTGGTAATTTCACTGTGAATCATCGCTGATTCCACTGTGAATCATCGGAGATTCCACTGTAAAAGAATAAACCAACTTAGCAACTGCAATCGATCGAGGAATGTAATGAAATTTTATTACGTTATTGCTTCGGTATTGGAAATTGTCAGAAAAAACCTACCAACAAATCTAATCTCTATCCTAACCTACTACTTAATACTCCCCTCCCTTTCCTCCTAATCCTCTTTCCAACTTTTCACCTAATCTTCCCCCAACCATCCATCTAATCTTCCATCAACCCGAATACCCCTAATAACATAGAAAATCCTTAAATTTGTAAAAAAAATCGTCAAAAATACTTTTAATTCTCAGAAAATCATGAAAGTCAAAGAAAATCTTTCCAAATCAAATTGGAAAAAATCCTTCTAAAACAGTAAAAAAATCCGTGGAAATCCTCTGAAAATACCTTCCCACGAAAAATATACAATTATTTCAGCGAAATCTCCACTTAATTAATCTCATAATTATAGAAATTTTGTCATGTATCATCTACGGTCGAGTTGCCCTCATATACCACACGTACTTTGTACGGGAGTAGGAACTTTCTCCTATCATTGTTCCGAGTTTCATTTTCCATCAATTCATCATAGGGAAACGAGGAGGAAAATCATGCCCCACCATTTCTCAATATCACGTCATTCGATCCTGATCCATTCGTTTGCATTTTATATAGGCATTCGCTTAGGCGTCAATGGGAAATGAACACTGTCTCAACAATCGTCCCAGCTCTTTCCATCTCGTGGGGAAAACATCCCTCTACGGGTGACAGTACGGTTTCTATGCGCCTTCAACCAGGACAAAGATCACTCTGAGATGAACCTTTCAAGAACAGATTTTATGATAATCCTAACCTTTAGTCTATAAGTCTTTTCTCTAAAATAGAAGCTCTTAAAACACATTTGAACAATTTTGCGCAATTTTTGATCTTGCTCTCGAGTTAAATCGCATGATTTCATAATCTTTCGACAAATGTCTTTCTCCAGCAATTTTTCTGTCGTATTTTCAGCGGTTTTTTGATCGCCATATTTCATTTTCTTGTTCTTTGCAAATTCGTGAAAAGATTTTTCCATTATTTGGGCACTCTTGCGAGCTTGCTCCAAAGTAATTCCACTCTCTTCGAACAGTTCATGCACCGTAATACTTTCGTCAATTACCATGTCCAGAACATTTTCGGAAACTAAAACGCGAACGCCGTAAATCGTGTTTTCAGATCAAATACAATTTTTTTTATTACTTCCTTTATGTTCTCTCGTTATTTCCATTTCCTCCAAGTAATCAGCGATAAATTCATAAATATTTTCCGGTTGCTCACGCAACACTTCACGTGAAATGTCAGACATCAGTTCCTTCAAACCGTCTGGAACTTTGGGGAATTGACCCTCAGTAGAGTTGTGAAACAGCAAATAGTTCATTGCACTTACTTAACGCAAACGCTTTTATAAAAATATTTTCCAATTAAAATGTCTAAGTCTTTTGATTACTTTCTAGCTGCAATAGGTTACTGTGACCTATTTCTGTTGAACGAAAGGTTAAAACTTGAATTCACATTTTTTATCATTCGTCATCGTCATCTTTTATACACATAACACCGGGACCCAACATCATAATAAATGCGTTGCAGTCAATTTTTTTAATGTAATAGAACCCACGTATCCACAATAATATTCAAACCACCCTTCTAATTTGATTAAGCAGAGCAGATTTCTGGGCTTTTTGAGAATATTAAATTCAATTCAAAAATGATGTTACACCCAATTTGTGTACACAATACTTGCATAGGATGGTTACAATGAGTAGACAACATATACACATAATAATTCCAGACGAAAATACGATCCCTTCATTTCCATAATTGAGATTTTGATATGCACCCAAAGGGCTAAACAGTAAAGATTCATTACATCATCAGTCACTTTGATGAGGTAATTATATGACGACGATGAGAACGAGTCCGTAGATACACCAAAAATTTATTCATAAACCGAAAATTGAAACCGGACCTGGCCAATTAATAGCGTTTTCAGGGTAACAATGGGTAATGATACTGGATTTTGCTTCCGTAACTCGTTACGATAACTGACAATAACAATTTTTCTATTCTCTCAACCGCTCTGAGTTTGCTACTTCTCCATACTGACAATTGCCAGAATTTATTTCACTATCGGCATATTGTACGCAGGGCACGTGAATGTCCTACTAAACTGATCTTTCTGATCGATTCTCCTTCGAAAATGAGCAGACACGTGTCTTTCAGTTTTTTACAAAAAATTTTCGTTTTCGAGTATTTTGTGCCGAAATTGGTATACTACAAGGAGGTCTGAAAACTGATTTTAATTATTTCTCAGAAAGCAGTTTATGTAAAGTGCTGATATTGTGTAGCTGTGTACGAATATGAAGTAGTACAGGAAATTTTAATGGTTGGGGTTAATTGTTGACAGCGGCACCAGCTTCGGCTGTTATTGGTAAAAATATGGCCAACTTTCAAGCGCTAATTTGAACTTGCAGCAACGGTGTGGTGCGAAACTAACCCCATACAAAAATTGGTGGCCATGCCCTCTATCAATCCGCGTAAAAACCTCTTCAGCACTTTTCTGCTGCAAGGAGAAAAAAATATTTATTTGAAAAAAAAATTTTTTTAAAAAAAATTGATTTTTTTTGTTCAATGAAATGTTTGTTCTTGAGCCTTTTTGGTATGCATTGTGTCCGTAATGAGTCCTGAACATTTTCTGTGAACATAAGAAATACATCCGATCACGAGTTTGGGTAGAAGAAGTCTTTTTCACACATTCTCGCCATCCCGTGAAACCTTTCAGCATAATATGCTAAATACTATAGAAACCAACAGTCGATCTGGATAAGGATTAGCTTTAAAAGAGGAGCCTTACCAGGTAGTGGTGAACTCAATCCCACAGAAACTGTTTTTCGGTAGTGAATTTTGAGTTATCGTATGAAGACTCAGAACATACTTAAATAAATATATACAAATTTAATTATTGAATTTATAGGCACATTCTCCGGCAGAGTAGCAAGCACTTTAGGTATTTGGAGGTTCGCCAAAAATACAATTTTTACCCAAAACTATGTTGTGGGGTGTCATTTTAAAGGAAAAGACGTCAACCTTTCCAGAAAAATAGCTTGAGAACAGTTAAGTATTGCGCGAAGACCACCGACCTCCAAAAGTCTTCCCGACAGTGTAACATTTCAACTTTTCGCGTATTCTAGCTCACTCTAGTCCTAGTCCAGATTACTTTGCATCGTTTTAGATACTAGGGACCATGGCCTAACAACCACACCTATTAGACTTTGGACCGGCGCTGGAGTTTTTTTTAAATTGCTTTTCAAAATTTCCATTTTTTCGACTATAAACTGTTCCAGGTCCTCAGACACCTTCACCTTCAAAGCAAATAGGCATCCACACTTTTTGTATCAATGAGGTCTACGTAATATATAAGTTTCAGATCAAAGCGATTCATCTTTTCGAAAATATTAAACAAAATTGTTTTTCGCCACCCCTTGGTAGACCGTTTTTCTTACACCTGTACTGCTCATATATGGTCGCTAACGGAAAAATGTTATTCTACGGATTTCTCGGATTGGTCCAAGGAATCAATGGGCCAATAATCACAAAAATCGGTGAGGTGTTGTATTTTTTTTGTTCGAAGAATTCGCAAATTGACTCTTAATTGTTGGATGAGTCCTCGTGTGCGCTTCGGTTCTAAATACTCATGAGGAGCGAAATAAAAGTGATTACCATCCTTCATTAATTGTGCCATCTGCTCTGCAGACAGCTTATTTTTTGGAGACTTATAAGCTGTCTGCAGAGCAGATGGCACAATTAATGAAGGGAAGCTATGGTCGCTATGATTGAGCTTACTACAAAGCAGGTAGCTTTTTCCGAAGAAGAAGGAATATTAAGTAATTTAGATGACATATGTGACTCTTACTTTGATTTTGATTCCGAGGAAAACATGGACACTACCAACCAAAGCAACGATGAAATAAATTTGAAAAAAAAAATGTGAAAATTGTCACTTACCTTTACGTTTCCTTTATGAACGTCAGATTTAGACCAAAATCAAATATTTTTGGGGGTTCATTCACGAATGACGTCACACACTGTGTTATAACATTTTTTACCCGCCCCCCCCCCCCACACTTAAAGAAAGAGGAGCGTTAATAAGTGTCACAATCAAAGCAACAATAGAAGATTGTAAAACCAACAATTTGACTATACATACAAATTGCGTTTTCTGCAATTTCGAATAGTTGATTTGACTTTTCGAAATTGTAGAAAATGCAACTTTCACGTGTAGTCGAATTGTTGATCATACAATTTTCAATCGTTGCTTTGACTATGACACTTATTCACGCTCCTCTTTCTTTAAGCGCACTTTCACATAGAAAAAGTGTTCAAAACGTTCTAAATTTCCATATGAAACTCAACATCTTCACGCTTTCTTTGGTAATCACCACCTCCCCCCCCCCTCCGTAAAGTACACCGTCACTTGTGAACAGCTCCTTTTCGCATATCCAGCTGCAGATCATGTTTCAGGGCAGTTATACAGACTTCTTCAGCTGAAAATAGTCAAGAAAAAGTGTCAAAAATTGACCTTTCTACAAAAGTTGTTCCAGACCGGTGCAACAGCCTTAAACTGGAGAAGTCTTTGCATGGTCTTATAGTAGGGGTAGTATACTAGAACACCCCATACTCAGTTTTTCGGTTCATCGCTGCTTCAAGCAGTAAAGCGTTCCCGAAATTTTCACATAAAACCACCAATACCTCAGGAGTGGGGAAGGCTTCAAGGAATCCAATGATGAAAAACCTTTGTATCATTGGGGCTTACCATCCCATAAAAGTTCATTTGATTTCATTTCGTTTTACACGAGTTATAGCCAAAAAAAAATTTTTGTCACCCCCTGACATGCACTTACTTAAAGCACCATAGCTCCCCCGAGATATTTTCCAAAAATGAGAAGTTTCTTTTCACACTATAGAACAAGGAATCGAATGACACATTCATCGCGAAAAATTCGACATGTTGTCCCAAAAATGTACGAAATCGTTCGAAGTTTTCGCAAAATCACTCATAAGGGCAACGAAGTGAAAATACTGTACAAGATTTTCGATAAATTTATACTGAAATTTAGTTTCCAAACCTATGGCCTACAAAATCGTGGAAATACACAATATTCTGTGAACAACTTTTGATAAGTCAATAAGTCTGATAAGGCGGCATCAGATCGTGAAATGAAAGCAGAACAATAGGATTTAGAAGTTTGATTAATCCTCATAGCAACATAACTACCTTTCACCGAGAGGGAGGTACTAGAGAATAATTAAGTAGGAAGTGTTATGAGCATGACGCGGGCGGTCTTTTTCTCTCTCAATAACTTTCATCAGCATCTGGATTAATCGAAACTCTAATTTAAAAAAGAAAGTAACCAAACAGCAAGTGTATGGAGTATAGAAAATGTATCCCATTTCTTCGGTTATAATTTGCAAAGTAAAAATATTTATTCAAAGCACACATTCATATCCTGGTTATTGATATTCTTCTGAATTTGATATTAATGTGGCACACACAAATTTACTCATACTTGGCTCAAAGGACTGAAAGGACATTTTATACATTCAAAATGTTTATCTCATACACATAACTTTACTCAATTTCCAATTATTATTCAAGTCACAATTCGTGAAAATATTTTCCTTCTATATTCATTCCATTTTAGCATTCCTGTTTTCCAGGAAAATATGAAAAATGGATATATTATCGTGTGTGGACCGTAGAGTACGTATTCGAGTTAGTTCGTAATGTATCCATTTTTTACATCATTTGTGAAACGCTTTCAAATAATATTCCTGAAATAATATCGGTTCGGTAAAAAAGGGAATACTTTAAGTGAAATTCATCGATCCATAGTATGATTTTTAATATCGACATAGAGTCGGTGTATGTGCATGCACATGAAACCATGCGGGTTGTCCTCTGTAATAAAGGCTGTTTAACCAAAGATTTTTTATTGAAATTAATTCAATAACGTCTTACAAAAATTACCCATCTGGGTTAGAGAAAAACACAAATTTATGCAGCAGGCACAGATAACCGGGTGACAGTTCATTGTACAATAAAAGCAGACCAGAAGTTTAAAATTTGTGTCAAAACTATATTAGTGAATGGAACGTTTGCATTTTGACAACTTTGACGCAAAACATTATTCTAAACAAAAAATTGTTCTACAGTAGGCCTCTAAAATGCACAGAAATTTGTATAAAAATTATTTTGTTGACAAAGTACGATCAGCACTTGACTAGCACTTGAAAGCCGCCAAAAATTTAGCTGAGGCCATTTTTAGCCACTATGAATTTACTTATGTTTGAGATAGTTTTTGGCTAGAAATGTAAATCCCTAGACAATTGCAATCAAAAAAATATTTCGGACAACTCAAAAGTCAGAAATATTCGGTCGGCCAATTTACAAATTTATGTAGGCGGCTGTACAACTTGACGTTTGGGAAAGCTTATAAAAAATCTGTGCATTTTCGAAGCATACCGTAGAACAATATTTTACTCAGTAGAATGTTCTACATCTTTTAAAAATTATTTGCGAAAATGCAAACGTTCCATTATAAGAAAATTTTCTAAGCTGAATTTGTTCGGTATGAATTTATGATGAATTTATTGTGATGTGTAAAAAAGTGGCGCTGTGTTCTATGTGAAACAATGTCAAAGACTTACCGCATATGTTAAACAATTTTAGCCAAACTTCCTTCTAAGTTTTCAATGGGAAGGCAAAATGGCAACTTTTTAAGATTTGACACGGAAATCGTCACAACCAGAGCTTTTATTTCATCTCAATTTGGGAAAGTTGCGATCTTGCCATCCCTATGTTCAAGACAAGAGTCATAAAAATGAAAGAATCTGACATTTTTATACCATTCGCCATTGACATTTAAAGCTCTAGTGATGTAAACGGTGTTGCAATGCAGTTAATAATTGTGTCCGACAGTGCAGCACAATTTTTACGAGTTCAACCACTTTTCGAATCGACGCCAACTTTATGCTTAACAAATGCCATTGTTTCTCATTTTTGGAACGAAATAAAAGAAATAAATACAAATGTCAAAACTACAGCTAACTTCGTTGCACAGCATTTTATTCACCGTGAAGTTAGCTGCGAATTTGACGGTATTATTGTTGTTATGAAACTGTTGTTAATCGTGAAAATGACGTCGATTCGAAAAACAAATGCTGACATTTGTATAATGAACTGTCATCCGAGTGGGCGCGGCGCAAGTGCATGCATGTATTATTTACGCCACAAACAGACATAGGCTGCGGCTTCGGCAAGCAGACGTCATGTGAATGTATGTGTGTACTTCAAAATGAAAATTGTCAAAATGAAACCTTTGATGTAAATTTGATGTGCAATCAGTGTCAACGTAAATTACTTCCTGTCAAGTAACCAGTTGTATTGCTCATTTAAAATACAATGAAAAAGCATCTGGTATTTGACAGGTAGTAATTTTGATGTATTTTTGATTTTGAGTGTTGTAAAGGTTGTGTTCATGATGTATGAATTGCATGCGTGATGTAAAAAATTCTATCACCTTATACACATCAGTAGTATGCGTCATCGATACATGATGATGTAAAATTGATGTATGTTGTAAAAGATGCAGTAATAATGTGATGCTGCTATTTTAATTTTGTATACTAAGTGTGATAGTGATGTGTTAATGATGTGTGAATCGCATGAGTAATATTTTTCAAAAAATTACTACCAATCTCAAGAAGCAAGGTAGGGTTCAAAGTGAAGTGTAAAAGTTAAAAGGTATGTATGTACACACTGAAAAAATTAAACAAAATAAGGTTTTATGTCATTTTCAGATTCTGAAAAATCTCAAGCCTCATTTCGAGTCGCTTTGCGAAAAATGTAGATTTGTGACAGAAATTCAGAATGCTTCCACATCTTTTACCTAATTGCCAAATCAAGTCACATTTTGCGCAGATTTGCAAAGAATTTATATTTGAGGCAGAAATTCAGAATCCTCTGCCACAAATTTTACACAATTGTTAAGTCAAGTCACACTTTTTAGCAGATTTACCGGGTGACAGTTTATTGTATAAATTAATCAGGGCCGTAGACAGACCGAAGTTTCAGGGGAAAGGGGGGGGGGGCGTGCGCCCCCAAAGTTCACCAGTATTAGAAAAGTAGATTCGCTGTAGCTATGGTATACAATGGAACACTTCGGAAAGGTGTTATGAAGATTTTTGTTTCGAAAGTTACCATTCACACATACCAGTTGAAAGTAAAAACAGCTTCTTCGATTTAAATTTTGCTAAAGTTGTTAATTTCTGAACTGTCGGTAATATAGAAATTATAGAATTATAGAATAGAATTATAGAAATATAGATTTTTCGACTTTCATGGTTTAGCCATATCAAAATTGTGGCATCAGATGTGGCCAAAGTGCCTGTAGTACTCGACTAGCTTAACATGAGATTTACAGACTTTCACAGTTTGGTTTGAAAGTATAAATAATACACTTAGCTAAATTGTCAGGTGTTCTAATGAATTATCCCCAACGACTTCTTTATACAACACCAAGTTTTCAAAAAAAGTGAGTTTATAACTCTTCCCAAATATGTTACCTTTGAATAAATAATAAACCTGTATGTTAGGGTGGGTCGAATTATTTTTTTCATTTTTTTTCCGGAAACGCTGGGGTCAGGCTGTACCCAGAATGGTCCAAGAAAAATTTCTACATACTTGGATTTTTTTAAAAATTCGATCTACTATTGCCGGGAAGCGGAAAACTGGTTTTTGGGCTTGATTTACGAATTGATCACATTTAGACACTAATTTCTATTTCATATAATAATGAATATGAATGGATCTATCTGTGCCGAAGAACTGGGGACTAGTGGCTACTAGAACCGGCAAAAGAAAGGTTTCCGAAGAGACATTGTCTCCGAGCTACACACTGTTAAAGTTCCCGAATGTCAATTTTCACACATATTTTTCGACTTTGACGTCATAAATCGGACTTAAAGGGGGGTGGTGGGAAAGTTTTCCTTATGTGCTTGGATAGCGGCTTTAATGGAGATTTTAAAACAAAGATGGCTTTGAAGTTGGACGATGAACTCATAAAGTGCGATGAATTTAGATAAATCTTCATTTTTAGTGTAAAAAGTAACAATTTCAAACTAAGCCATTTTTGTTCAACAAAATGCGTCACTGTGCATTGCATAGTGTTTTTTTATATTGAATTGTGGCATGGTAGCACGAGATCTCAGTGTTGCTCTTCATCGCGATATTCGGGACCATCAATCTTAATTGATGCTACTGTATGTGGAGATTGAATGAATCTACTATGAATTCTCATAGCTAACAGATTGAATAAATTTGGGCATGTTTGTACAATTCGCTCACTTTGTTCAAAGTTTATTCGATCATCGAATATAGTTCAATGAGACGCCCAAAAGTTTAGCTAAGTGTATAATCCTTAATGACTATTAGACTTTAATTTTAAAAACAATTCAAAATAGCCGTGCAGCGAAAAAAATGTGTACTGTTGCTCCACTAGTTATACAATAGAAGCTGAAAAGTTGAGTGGATCTGAAAAGCTCAGGGGGGGGGG
>CM055405.1:13388942-13416416 GCA_029228625.1 Pseudolycoriella hygida | reverse complement strand
TGAAAAGTTCAGGAGGGGCTCCGCCCCCCATAGACCCCCCCCCCGTAGCTACGGCCCTGAAATTAATGTTAACCTTGTCAATCACTTTTCGAATCGACGCCAACTTCATCCTTAACAAATGCCGTATTTTTTCTAATTTTCGGAACGAAACAAAAGGAATGAAGACTGTCCTTTCATTGTGAAGTTAGCTGCAAATTTGACAGTTCCATTAATTTCTTTTGTTATGAAACTGGAAAACTGTTAGAGTTGAATTTGGCGCTGATTCGTCACTGACTGTCATCTATGTGGGCGCTTACATTATTGTCCGCATTTAGCAATGAGCCAAGGCCTGCGATAATAAAAAAAATTGTCTGTACAAGACACTAAAGTTTCATTTGAGAAGCTGTAACACAGACAGGTACAAAATGAAAAAATTTTCTCAGAATCTAATGGAACATCCTACTTTACAAATCATTTGGAATTCATATGGTTCGTATTGAAGACCTTTACTCGTTCTGAAATTCTGAAAAAAAAAATTAAAAAAATAACTCGAGACCTTTCACTTCCAACAAAACAAGCAAACATCTTTACAATACTGTTTCAAGTTAAAATATTTTGGTTTCATCCTTTTTATTTGTATACACGCTGTTTGTTACATTGAAACAACTTTTACATCTTCGTACCGAACGTTTGCATATTCATACAGAAAAGAGGAAGATGAAAAGGTCATCTCGGTCACTACTGGTTATTTTGGTGAAAAGGCGAAAGGGGTTAGACTACAAGTTTTCTAAACAGAAAATTACTATTTTGATTTTATGGATGAAATGGTAGAGAAAAACTAAAAGGGAAGGGACAAAACCAGCTTCTTTCAAAACTCATTCAAATTTATGAGGCAGTTGTAAGAGATGGTTTTTCTTTTATGTATAGACCAACGATGACTCAAAGAGTTAAAGAACGGAACATTTAAAGAAAAAAAAAATCGCAGGCTTGAAGTTTGCATACGGGTCTGGTCCAGGGTATTAGACGAAAAATTACAATTTCTACTGTGCGTTTAGGGTGAAGTAAATCAAAGCCATGCCTCCTGTCTTTGGTACGACGATAATATCCAAGAACTGATGGTTAACCCACCCTACGAGAACACAAGTAGAAGAAAAAAAAGTAAAACTTAAATTGTAGAAAATCAAATTCTACGTTCCCTTCATAATGTGGGAAATATTTTCCAGTTCTAATTTTTAGATGTTTTTGTAACCACCCAAGCGAATATCCCTCCCATATAATTATGTCTCACCCACTTTCAGGACTCACACGAACAATAAAATATTGTTTCAGATTTCAATTGTTGTAATATGAAAGTAATTACAATGTTCGGCACATTTATTGATGAGATTTTCATGCACCCCCACATTATCGTTTCCGTTCTGTTAAATGTTTGTACAAGTCTTTCGGAAGTAAGTCATTACACCTAATTTTCACAGCGGTTGCATTGGAGATTTTCATATCGTGCCATTTTTGTTTCAGTTCATGTGTAGCGTGCGATGCATGGGAAGTGATGTTTCCTTTTACAATTTCGTGGTGACGCCTGATGCCCTTACTCCTTTTTTCGATTTGAATTTGTTGGTATATGTACTGGCAGTAGACGTTCTATTTATTTATTTCCATGGTAGCAAAAAGGGTGCAAATTTTCAGTTGCAAAACTTATCTTATCTTCGTTCATATTACTTTTGTGAGTTAAGGAATTTTATTTCTTTTCTTGCTTTGTTCGGAAGATAAGTTTCTTACAGTAGAGTACACGGAAGTGTACAACATTTTATTTGAATAGCTTTTTAAGTTATACGACGATACTTGGAATGGATTAACAATTGTTTCAACACCGTCATCAATTTTGAAGATAAACGAATTTGTAGATGATAGTCATGCGACTGTCTCGCTTAATGTTATTCATTTATCTCACACTTCACTAGGGGTGTGCGCCAATCGGAAAATATCGGCGATATGGACAGCCGAGTTCTGATAATTTTGACATAGAGAAACTGGTAATCAAAACAGCTTTTTCAAATAAATTGTCATTATTATGGAATTATTTGCAATTTTTTACTATTGACCACAAGGCCGGATGAACAGCAATTTGTATTACTAGGCGTACTTGTTGCTGGTAAATCTAAATTAATTGGTTGTAGATTCAGTTGTGTGATGAATAAGATTCATCTACGTAAAAAATGGATGACGCCACCGCAGGTAGGGCTCATTATTCAGAATTTAATTTCTTGAAAAATTCTTAAAAAATTCTCAAATTTCTTGAAAAAATTCTTAAAATTCTTAAAAGAAATATTTTGAGAATTTTAGGAAATTTTAAGAATTAAAATTCCGAATAATAAGCCCTGCGCCACCGGCAGGTGTACTTTAGATTTGGAGTCGGTCAAAATAACCACTGGACAAAATAACCCCTGGACAAAATAATCCCGCACGAAGTATTCCCGACAAAATAGCCCCTGGACAAAAAAAAACCCGGACAAAATAACACTTGGACAAAATAACCCCTTACAAAATACCCACACAGTTAGCGATCGTTCTAAATTTTAGTATAATAATTTGGCGGTTACATGTAGCGTTTTTAGAACGTGTGAAAGAGAAGGCGTATTAAATCTCGCCGCAGGCACTGGGCACTTAACATTAATTCCCAACTTTGTGACACCCCTCAAGCAACTTTCATATGGGTACGGCGTTATTTTCTCCGGGTTATTTCGTCCGGTGTTATTTTGTCCAGGGATATTTTAGCTCGGAGCAATTTAGATTAAGTTCTGTATCGATCCGTATTCAGTTATGAAAACAAGTGGATGACGTCACCGACAGGCAGCTAAGTGATGCAAACCAGAATTTATTGAAAAATGTTTGCTACGATGTGGATGACGCTACGTACTTCCCATACAAAAGTGACACGTTTAATTGTAAATGTTTTCGAAAGCTTCTTCTAATTCTCCGTTGGTTATGTTGAGGGTGTTCCAATCCATCATTGATGTATCGATTGTGTTGATTGATGAAAAAGTTGTGATGGTTTGATGTTTGGATGTAAATTGGTGATTTGGCAGGTGATAAATAATTTTATGTTGATCCGTATTCAGCTGGACTGGAACCATCGACTCTCGGGGCTAGTTTTACGTTGAAATCGTATTCAGCTATTGTCAATATATAGATAACACCATCCACCATCGATTGTGGGGGAGTATTGCCTGATGAAAACCGAAACGGGAATCGATCTATTTTTGTGGTTATTTAGAAGGGGTCATAGTTCTATTTTTCAACGCTGACGAAAAGCACCGGTGCACAGTGGTCAATCTAATTTCACTCCGGACATTTAATTTTTTTAAACAAAAGAATTCTTTTGTTTTCAAAAATAATTTTGTCCGGCGTGACATTAGATTGCCCACCGTGCGGCGGGCGGCTGGAAATTGATTCACCAACAGCGGCGCCAATTTTTGTTTCTAATTCGGCGGCGCACACCTTTACAAGTTCACATCAGATGAAGAAACTTCTCAAAAAGGGCTGACAAATATTTGTATTTCCCGATAATTGTGTCGCATTCTTTATTATTGTTCTTAATTCTTTTTTGTGGTCATTCACTTATCAGCAAAACTTAATCCAATGATTAAGTGCTATGGAACAGCGGTTTACGAACTAGGAATAGAAAAAAAATCATCGAAATATCAAGGATATTAATCACAAACACTTATACCCATAGGTCGCCATAAAAAAATCTTATATTCGTATTGATAAAAAAGTATCTCGAAAAAGATAAAAAATGATTTCTCGACATACATAACTTCAACTTTGATTTATTCCAGAATGATTGTTTTGAACCGACATTTTTATGTGTCTTCCACCCTCTTCATCATATTTATTTTATCAGACATTGAGATTGTCGTAACCATATAGGAAGCTATTAAGAATGAAGAGGAGAAAAAAGTGGGCTCTGTTTTATCGAATACACATTTAGAACGGACAATGTTGAAAATATATTATTACAAATGTTCCATGTGCTATGCTTTTACATTACAATAACGATGGGTCCATAAAGATATGTGAAAAGTGAAGAAATGGTAAGTCCTTTTTGTTTGATGTGGGAAAATGTTTTGACTGAATCATTGGGTTGTCCATGCTGTATCCGAAAGTTAAAAAAGTGAGGCACTTTTTGTCAGCTAGAGTGACTCTGTGCAGGAACTCTCACGAAAAGACCAGTTCCAAAATGTCAGACAAATCTTTTTTAACATTTAAATCCATGTCTTTGAGACAAACATATTTTGTTTGGAGCAATTATTTATGTTTGTCTTAATTATACTAAGTTATGGGATCCTTTCGGTGTGTTTTGAGAATCGATGAAACTTTTTCGCTAAGATATCCTCAAAAAATCGGTCAAAATCTGTTGGATCAGACTATGTTACATAAAAAAAAAAGTTGAACGAACGTACAATGTACTCTATACTTGTACAATGTACATGCCATTCTTATTGAACACTTTAGATCTACATTTTACATGCAAAGCTTACATTGTACTGTGCCGTACAATGTACAAGCTTTCTTGAACACTTTAGCTGTACATTGTAAATGTAGAACATTTTTACCAAATTTTAATGCAAAAAGACCCGTACGTATCAGAATAGATGTGACAAACAGAATAGATGTGGCAAAGTGACTCGAACGTACCTAAATATACAAATAAGCAAACAATCCAACGTTTTCTGTTCTCTTATAACTGTAAGAATTTCAAAGATCCATAGAAATTACCCAAGATAATGTCAAAGGCCCTACCGAAGTACGTCTCAGACCATTCAAATCTAGAAAGCTTATATCCAAGGACTAAGTCGTTTTTCCCTAAAACCCAGAAACACGTGTTCGCTTAAATTTTATTCTCTATATTTTCGCCTTTGGAACCAATTTTCTAACTCTCATAGTTCTGGAGATCTGGGTCATCCTGCCCAATTATGGAAGTGGCCATATACCAGGATTGGGCCATATTTCCCCAAAACCCTGAGACACGTGTTCGCTAAAATTTGATTCTTTACAACTTTGCCTTTGAAAGTAAACCTCTGTATTGCGTATTTAAGCAAATACTGAAAAAAACTATCTCTTATCATTTTGGGCAGAGAATTTCGCTCATTCCATGGCTCCCAGTGCCCAGACCCCTGACCCGATTTCAACAAAAAAAATCCCCAATTTTTTGGTATCAAATGCTTTCATTTGACACCAAATTGAGCAATTTCCGTGCTTTACTTGCTGAGATATTTGCGAAAAAGTTTCACCGACCCTCGAAAAACCATGTTTTTGGTCACTTCCTCGACCATATCTCCGAAACCACTTCATCGATTTTGCTCATCTTCGAACTTGAATCATGAGAGGCATGTACCTTTCAGGAGAAAAAAAGTTTGGGCTGATCGGTTGAGCCGTTTGGAAAAAAAAGTGGAGACGGACGGACAGACAGACCGACGGACAGACATTTTTTTTATTGCTGATTCGTCATATTTAGACGATAATAGATGCATCCCCCCAACTCCCACCTCGACCTACCCTATGTTACAGTAAAATTGTTTGTAGTAAACGTATAGGACCTTTGTACTTCGTACGGGTCCAATAAGTTATTTTCTTCGTCGATTTTTATCACATTTTTAGTTCACAAAAATTCGTTGACGACACCTGCCTCTCCCCTCTTCCAAATGAAAAATGCTACTCTCCAGTCTACGACTTTTTCACTGAGCTAACTTTACATGTTGTGTATGCACTCTAATTTTGATATGTTGTTACTACAATGTACAATGAACAACTGACATGTTCGTCATACAATGAATTTATACATTGTACTTGGTGTTTCCATACTGTCCACGTTTTATTTTCATCATGGGCGCGCGGTAGCAATGCGCCCGTGACGCAAGTCCCCACGACCAAAAAATTCAGAAAAATTTTTTTCGTAGACTTCGGAACCATATATACAGCTAGATTTTGACTTTTTTGCCTTGCGTCGTATCTTTCTGAGCCCTAGTTTTTCGGATTCTACCTAAAATTCTGATTAAAATCGACTTTTTACTCATTAAAATCGGTCCAGTGGATCCGGAGATATGACCTTTAGAAAATCGTCATTTTCCATACAAAATGTGCACTTTCATAGAAACCAAAGTTAATGGAAACATCCAACGTTAGTTAGTTAGCTGGGCAGGCACGGCCTCCATTGTAAGAAGAACTCTGGAAAATATTTCCGTCATGCAGAACTCAATCGTATTCTACACAGAAGCTTGGCTTCAATCAATATGAGTTCCTTATTAGAACCCCCCGGCTTGTTCCGTGACGATGGTAAAAAACGCCCAGACGGCATCACCTACACCGCCTGGAATAAAGGTAGAGCCTTGGTGTGGGATGCAACCTGCGCCGATTCTTTGGCTGCTTCGAACATGGTTGGCAGGATAAAACAACCAGGTATGGCTTCGAATATGGCCGCAATTCGTAAGCACAATAAGTATTCCAAGCTCAAACAAAACTACGATTTCGTCGCATTTGCTGTAGAATCGTTGGGTCCCTGGTCAAAGGAAGCGGTGAACCTACTGTACAAGATCGGCTCTAACCTAATACGAACAACTGGAGAACCGAGGTCACGGCAATATCTGTTCCAAAGGGTGTCTCTTGCCATCCAGCAAGGCAATGCTATTTGTGTTATCTCCAACATCCCCAAGAGCACTCCAATGGAGGAATTGTATTTCTTGCAGCAAAGCATTCCCTTTGTCCAGCATTTAATTAATTTTCTTCTTTTTATGTTTCCTTTTTCTTTTTTCTTTTCTATATATCATATTAATTGTCTATAAACGATCACATCTATTGTAGAATGTATTGAAATAAAAAGTGCAATAAAGTTAGTTAGTTACTTAGTTAGTTACTTAGTTCCAGAGCCATTTGTATGAAAACCCACTTTTTTGGAGTTTTCTCGAAAACGGCTCGATATCTTTTCTTGAAATTTTGCAGGGACCTTCGGCTGGGCATTCTACGCCATATATACCGGCCTCGTTTGGGCGCCAGGGCTCTTAGAAGGCGCCATATAAAGCCCATATGTATGTGTTTGTGGGTGTGTGTACGGAAGCATATTTTGTATAAGACATGGTTGGGTGTTCGAGATACAGGTTTGGTGTCAAAGGGAAAGATGTTGGGTTGGGTGTGTAGTGTATAGGGGTGACCGCCAAAATGGCGGAAAATGGACCGGGGGCTCAAAAAAAACTTTTGATATGTTGTAGGGGAAGTTGAGGGGATCATTTTTGCCCATGAAAGTAGTAGCCGAAACTTCCAAAAGTACTGATATCACAACAAAAACCCTTTTAAAAGGGAAATGTGACGCAAGTCCTTCTTCCTCCTTCCAAAACAACTGATATCAATTTGGGGTGACGCTTAAAGCTTTGAAACGCAAACATTCTTTTGGAATGTTTTCATTTTTGATTAAAAAAATGCGTCACAAATGCCGGACCCACCAATGTAATAATTTTTCTACGCTTTCAGCTGTCATACGCAAAAATTTGATTTCCTGTTCAAAAATACGCCATGCATAATGACAAATTTTTGCGTTGTGAAAGCTGAAAGAACAGAAAAACTATAACATTGGGGGTCCGGCATTTGTGACGCATTTTTTTAATCAAAAATGTTGGAGGAATGTTAAAAGAAAAAAAAAACATGACAAATCACTGCAGCAGGTAAATTTCGTCCAGCGCAGAGCTCTTCGGTATGCTAGACAAGATACTGAGTGCGTTGCCATGTTGAATCGCTAAGGAAATTCTTTGAATGAAGTAGTGTTTCGCCCTTGGTTCGCCAGTAATGCGTTTCAGATTGGAGCCGACTTTCTTGATAAATTCCATTGCCTCGTTTGACCAAGGTCCTAAGGACTCAACAGCGAAAGCAAGGAAGTGGTAATTCGATTTGATTTTTGAATACTTTGAGTGCTTTCGTACGGCTGCCTTTTCGGAGGCCATTCCTGGTTGCTTAGATCTACCAATCATATTCGAAGGTGCTAATGAATCGGCACACGTTGCATCCCATACCAGAGCGCGACCTTTCTCCCATGCCGTGTATGTGATACCATCTGGGCGCTTTCTGCCATCGTCGCGAAACAGACCTGGCGGTTCTAGCATTGAGCTCATATTGATAGAGGCCAGACTCTGATGAATGATACGGTTAAGGTCTGCATGACGAAAATACTTTCCAGAATTTTTTTTGCATTTGAGGCCATGGCGACCTAACGAATCCACTGAAGCTCCGCATTCACACACAAATGGATGACAAATTTTCGTGCCCAAACGTAAGCCAATGCACGTACGCATTACGTCGTTATTTAGAAATGTTCCAATGTTTGGACTTGGTATTACATTCAGCCACGCACCAGAAACTTTGTTCTGAAGTAATGCGACTCGAAAACGTTCCGTTTCGTTCGGTAAATCTAGTTCTGAAGCGATTCGGTTAGTGTTGATTTCATCCCACAGGAATTGTGATTTTGGATTTTCTGGTGTCATTTCGTGGTTAATCTCGTTCCAGTTCATCAATGCTTCAGTGTAGTGAGGTATGTCAGAATCGTAGTCCTGTATATAGATTAGGGTAGACACGATGTCCTTTACTCCACTCACCGAAGATAAATAGGCTGGCAAAGATATTTCCAACAATGAACGAATACCAAGCCCCCCAGAATTGACTGGCAGACTTGATTGGACCTATTGAGTAATGTTCAGTTCTGTGTTCATGATTTTTTCCAATGCTGACTTCATTTTCAAATCCATTTCAGATAAGAGATTTGGAAATTTCCAGAGTGGTGTAGTTCTGAGCAGAAAAATCATCTTTGGAATTGCAACGCAGCAAGACGAAATACGCATAATGTGTCTGTAAAGATGATAAACGATTGATGAGGACAGATATTTTCTCAAACTTAAGCCTCGCAAAACTTTCCATTCCGCTTTCCATCAGTGGTGAACCCAAAATTTCCAATTCCTCATCTTTGACAATTCGGATTCCGTGTGCTAGTTGTCCAAACTCGATGACGATGTCATTGTCGACTTCACCATTGCAGAAATATAATTCGCATTTTTCTCCATTTAGTTCCAAACCAAGCGACTTTGCATTTTCTTTGATTATTGCTAAGCTCTCAAGGACATTATGCGGTGCGTCTCCGAGGGTTCCATCATCCAGATACCAGATGTTAAGTTCGGATCGTAATTTTAAAATTAGAGGATGAATTGCAAGACTAAAAATCAGTGGACCAGCTGGATCGCCTTGCAGCGCTCCGACTTCAGAAAGAATAATTCTGTTTCCGAAGGCAAGGTATGTTGGCTTCAAATAGCACTGACGGAGGTAATGGTAAAGCTGTGGTGTCTTCTTTTTTACCTCCGTCAGCATGACATCTCTCTCGATGCTGTTGAAGGCGTTCTTGACATCCACTTTGAGAATTACGTTTCTTGAATGTTTGCTTTTGTGGATGTACGACCTAATTGCGTGAACGGCACTTTCGCAGCCATACTTCACTCCAACGCCCACCTGGAGAGGCAACAGATAATCGACCATATCTTGTTTTACGGAAAAACAAGCGACTTTAGACACTAGTCTTCGAATAGTTGAGCCAACAGCGATTGGACGAATGCCACCGTCTTTTTTTACCAGAGCGCATAACGATGCCCCATATGAAAGCTCGCAAATTTCGTCGTTCAGCTTTCCAGCTAACAGAAAATTTGTTAACTTTGTAATCGATACTAGCGCTCTCTGTCCAGCTTCGCCTGCAGACATCGATATAATGTCTTTCAAATGTTGGGGGCGAAGTCCGTCGCACCCAGCACTTGATCCGTTTGCAAAAGACTTAATCGAAGACACTACCATGTCGGGGTCAACTTGAAGTGGTTTTATGGAATTGTCTGCATCACTCGGAAAAGTCGAGGTTCTCGACGGTGCTGGATGTTTCGTTACGAGTTGTTCGAACGTTTCTGTTGAATTTGCAGCGAGAGAATCGGTTGAGCTCATAAGTTTTACTGCTCCACGAATATCAAAATCTGCCAACTTAGCCTCGACACGACTGCTTAGAGATGATTGCTTGTTTGACGGCTTTCCGCTGCATGTGGGCAATGTTGCATCCTTGGAGTTTTGTTTTATTAATTGGACTAGAGATGTTCCATTTTTCTTGTCTGGCAGGCGGAGGGTTTTGTACGCGAATGGAAGCAAGCTCCTCCAATCTGAAACTGCGTTTGTAACAATACATTTCTCGATCAATCGCGATAAATCCATTGCCACAACACTCCGGGCGCCTTTTGGAATTCTTTTTACCAATTGCGTTGATTGCTTTAGCTCCGAAATATATTCGATGAATTTTTGATTGGAGATTGATAGATGTGCAACAGAGACATCGGTGGACGAACGTGAGCTGTGGAGGTGCGTTCTAATGTGCAGCGCGTAGTTTCGTTCATCTTCAGCGTCAATGCCACATTCGAAGCATTGAAACTCATGCCCGTCTTGATGTTGTTGTTGTTGTTGATGTGTTGGCGATGATTTTCTATCAATGGCTGCCTGAACCTCCTCTGCAGAATGAGTTCTCCAATGCAACCGTAGACCTCTAACTGTACGGAAACTTCTGAAACAAATTGGACAAATGTTTTCCTCTCCGTCCGAATCCGAGTCCATGCCGATTCTACGCTTTTCAAAGAAAGAAATATAAAGATTCAAATTATTGCGCCAGATCTAGTACAACTTCGTAGCAACACTTTTTTTTAAATTGATGACTGAACTCCACTGAACTCTGTATCTCTATACTCTCAAAATGGCGATGTAAACAAATAAACGACCTTGCTTTGTTGGTATTTTAAAACTTCAAAAAGTGTTAGAAAAACGCGTTGATTCGCCGAAACATCCGTGGCAGTCGTTAAAGTGATCCACCCAGCAGCTACTTGAAAGTAATAGTTGTGTTTCCCTATGTGTCAACAGCCTAATTTGGACCATAGGATAGTGCCGTGTAAGATAACTGTTTATCTGTTGTAATCTCATATATCCAATTTCTCCTTAAATCCTCAGGAACTCGAGCGACCCTCACAAAACTCCACCAATTTCAAATACGTTAGACATCCACCATCAACGAGGACAACATCAAAACAAGAAACGTTGCGAAATTTAGAAACCTTGTACAAGAAACCTAAGACTCAAATTATTCTAGACTGCTCTCTATCACTGTCACTGTCATAATCAAAAATGAAAACATTCCAAAAGAATTTTTGCGTTTCAAAGCTTTAAGCGTCACCCCAAATTGATATCAGTTGTTTTGGAAGGAGGAAGAAGGACTTGCGTCACATTTCCCTTTTAAAAGGGTTTTTGTTGTGTTATATATTTTAAGATATCTAAGATAGCACCTAGAAAAATAACAAATACACCGATTCCTTATAACAAAGACATTGTAAACACTTTTCCAGAAGACAAAAAAGCTGTATTTTCAACGGGAAACGAGAAAAGTGTACTGTCCACGGCACAATTGTTCCAAAAACTCATGGAAATAGCAAACGTGGCATTTGTAAAAAAATCCGTTTGTACATTGCAAGTACATATCACTTGTTTATTACGTGAGTATGTCCATTGTAGATTGTACATTATACAATCGATGTGTATACTTGTAAAAAAACGCTGTTGTACATTGTACTTACCACTTGTTCATAACGTACATGCCACTTGTACATTAGCCTAATTCTCGTCAGACCAACTTCTTTTTTCATCTTGATGAGTAGTTTTTCTGGCAGATAATTTGACGTAGATCAACGTTTGTGAAGAACGTTTTTCGAAAAAATTGAGTCTTGATGCCCGACACGGGACTTTTGTTCTTCTATTTTAAAGCGTTAATTAGAAGGAGACAAACTACATCTGTCTCACTCTAACCAACGCTTTACAATAGAAGAACAAAAGCCGGGTACCGGGCATCAAGATCCAATTTTTTCGGAAAACGTTCTTCAAAAACGTTGAACTACGTCAAATTATCTGCCAGAAAAACTACTCCCCAAGATGAAAAAGACAAGTTGGTGTGACAAGAATTTGGATAATGTACATGTACATAGTGTCGCTTAAATCATTGGTACATTCTACATGTTGTGTGTACATATGTACTGGAGAGTTGCAACATGCCAGTGAACATGGTGGTTCAGCGGTGACGCGCTTGCTTTCCCCGGTAACGAATGGAATTTAAAAATTTAGTTCAGGAACTTCCACAAGTTCACCCAAGCTTCGATGCTTCGTTTAAATTGGGTAGTTACAGGATTCGATTGCCTGTAACGAAAACACAATGCATTAAGTGGACTAGCAATGCACAATGAATGGTCATGATGCTTGCCATAGATGACACCACAGTCATCTAAAATAGATGCGAAAGATGACGCACAGATCACGTGAGGTCCCCAGCAGAGAAAAATGTCATCACATGGTCGCCAGAAATGTTGGCTAGCCAAACTCCCCGGCAATAACATCGAATCATAACCGAGCCTGACCGAGAGGGGTCGTTCATAATTGTAACTCCACAGTCGGTACTTTTCTCTCGCTCATCGGAAGTGTGTCAGAAAGAGACAACTATAGCATGCTGTGGAGTTACATATGGATGACCGATAATTGTAAAATAAGATGTAAGAAAAAACCACACTCTAAATACATAAAAATAAGTAACATGCCAAATTCTATATTTTTAGGTGCAACTCCATCGTATTTAGGTTGAAATTAAGTGCGAGGTTGAGAGGAACTTTGCAAGTGGATTGGGTATGGCTTCGAGGAGGATTAGGTGTGGGTTTTCGGGGGAAGATTAGGAGTGGCGTTGAGAGAGAATTGGGTACCTTATTAGGGACACAGCATTTTTGATCGATTTTGTTTTGGAAATTATTTTTAATTTATAAAAATTGTATTTGCTTCGGACAGGGCTGTCACTATTGCCTTCTCTACGCTTCGCGATCTTCCTGCGTTGGTTTAGGCTTTATATGGAGACGTACGGTTTTTTAAAGCATACAATGGTTACCACAAACATGAAGCGTAGAATTTTTCATTCAGTGGCACGTCTATATTCTTCCGCGACTTTTGCATCCTAAATTTATTTTAAAGGAAAATCAGCTTCCACGAATCTCTACCTTGTAATTTATCAATTTATGTGCGAAGTAATGGCGTTAAAGAGAGTTGCACATCATCATTATGAGAATCTAACGCACCAGTTTCCCCATCTGGCTGTTCCTTCACAATCCATTATGTTAATTATTTTAATGCGGTCATTATGTTGTGCCACATGAGTTCGCTAAATCATGTTCATATTGAATTATATGTCCTCGTTTATATCTTTCTATGACATCTCATTTGTTACGTCGTCGTCGCTGTTGTATTCTCTTTCATTGTTTTATATATCTCCAGTATAAAACGTTAACAAGGACTTTTTTTTTGCTACAACAAAACATAGCTAATCGTTACATGTGCTAATGAATGATAAGATACGAAATTAAAATGAAACCGTTTTTGAATCAACCATTTTATACGTTCCCACAAAGTCCATTAATTTAGAGAAAAGTATGCACCTGGACTGGACATTTTTACAGAAGTCACAGAAAGGAACGACCAATAATATAACTCACGCTATATGTCCGACCCTCTATTTTTGTTGATTAATTTTGTGACCTTTACCGCTTGCATTTCAAGTAAGAAATCCACCCTCAAACTTGGATTAATAGAGTTCGTTTATTTATTTATTTGTCTGCAAAACCAAATGAAATACTCCGTTCGATATGATTGGGTTTTGTACTCTGGCCTTTACGTGCTATGCAGTAATTCGTGAAAGTTTACATAATTGATCCTCTCATAATATCGTTGACTTACTAATTTTATTATTTTTGTGGAGTCACAAGATGTGCTTGCAATAAATAAAAAAATCTCAGCAGATGTACTTCAAATCAAAGGTCTTAGTAGATTTTAATTGCTGACTCCCTCCATTTATCCGAAGAAAAAGCGGAAGACGTTAAGATGCGTTGCATCATTTTTTAATACACTTAATAAAAATTCTAAAAAAAAATAATTTTTTTACCCAAACACATTTACATCTATTTTGTTTGACCCCAAAGGTGACAGACGTACTTAAATGAGATTTTCTTGACTGCATTTCCTTAATTTGATATTTTTGTTGAAATGAACATTTTCAATGCGGAAATCACGCTCCGTGTGTGTACAACGGTGGAACATTTAAAAACATAATAATTTATTAAAAAATCATTCTTTGTCAGCCGAAATAACGGAATTGTATAAAAATATTGTTTTTAAATAAAAAAATATCTAAGAAAAACAAACAGCCGAACGTGTTTTTATAGTTGATTCGAAAATTAGTTCAGTTCGAGAGGTTAAGATATTTTTTGAAATTTAAAAATAAACGTTGCATTTCAACACCGCCATGTAGGATGGTAGATTACCGATGCCAGGACATTGAAAAATAATCGAATGAATGGACAGATTGCTTATTATTTAAAAAAAATGTTAAATTTTGCGCTAAATTTCAAATTTCTTATGTCAAAATGAAATGTTTCATCTGAAAATTCAATGTGAATCATGGGCGCGCGGTAGCAATACGCCCGTGACGCAAGTTCCCATACGATCAAAAAATTAGGAAATTTTTTTTCGTAGACGGCGGAAATATATATACACCTACGCTTCGACTTTTTCCCTTGCGTTGTGCCCCCGTGAGACCTAGTTTTTCGGATTCTACGTAAAATTTTGATTGAAATCGATATTTTACTCATTATAATCGGTCTAATGGATCCGAAGATACGACCTTTAGAAAATCGTCATTTTCCATACAAAATGTGCTATTTAATCAAAGCCAAATTAAATGAGAATATCCTACGTTGGTTAGTTAGTTAGTGGGCTAGTTAGTTAGTTAGTTCCAGAGTCATTTGTATGAAGACCGACTTTTTTGGCGAAAACGGCTCGATAACTTTTCTTAAAATTTTGCAGGTATCTTCGGGTGGGCATTCTACGCCATATGATATTTTAAAAAGGGGGGGAGGGTACCGGCCTCGTTTGGGCGCCAGGGCTCTTAGAAGGCGCCATATAAAGCCAATATAGAAGAATTTTTTTGTATGTTTGTGTGAGTATGGGGAAAAACTTAAGATTTCTGGTCAGGTGTGGGAGCGGGGTGGTAGGTAGTGGCAATGATTGGGGACCACCCCACCACCAATAATCAGTAGTCATTTGGCGGCGGTCACCTCTCTGGAGAGAATGGGAAGGGAAAACAAAAAATTTTTTTTTTTTTAACTTTTTTGATACTAGGAATTGTCGGGGAGTAGGAGTAGGGCTTTGTAAAGCTGAATAGGGCTGAATGAGTGGCTAAATGGTGTTGGAAGAGTGGAGAAAGAATGGAAATTACCATGAAAATATATTGGGCGCTTTAAAGAGTCTACATCTACATTAGGCAAATTGGGCGTTCTAAAGAGTCTACATTAGGCAAATTGGGCGCTTTAAAAAGAAATTTTATCGATAATGTAAGCATTCGCTGAGTGGACATCAATTTTGTGTGCACTCACCCAGGATACGCCGCGTGGAAGCTGCTTCTTCGTACTGAGATGGCGACCCCTAGCTTCGTCAGTACCGAAGTAATTACCGACTCCAAACCCCTCTCAGTACCATTATACCAAAGCAGGTACGTTTACTATTCATCCTCCAGTGGGAGGGTTCGGAAAAACCGTTGAGATTGATGAGTCCAAATTCGGCAAAAGGAAGTACAACTGAGGACATCGTGTCGAAGGTAAATGGGTGTTCGGTGGTGTGGAACGAGAAAGTGGATTGGCATTCATGATACCAGTGGACAGCCGTGGTAAAGATGTTCTTCTTTGCATAATAAAACACTTTATTTTACCCGGCACAATCATTATTTCCGATTGCTGACATGCTTACAATTGTCTGACCGACGAAGGGTTCCAACATCTCACAGTTAACCATTCAATTACCTACAAAGATCCTGAAACAAGCGCACACACTAATAGCATAGAAAGATCTTGGCGCCACGCTGAAGAAGTTGTTGGTATGGTAAATACTTCGGTAGTGACGAACCGAGTGGTCCCCATCTCAGTACGAAGAAAAGGCCCTTTTCAGGGCCAATGGGTTACAAGTAAGTAGCCTCTACGCGGCGTATCCTAGGTGAGTGCACACAAAATTGATGTCCACTCAGCGAATGCTTACATTATCGATAAAATATCTTTTTAAAACGCCCAATTTGCCTAATGTAGACTCTTTAGAGCGCCCAATTTGCCTAATGTAGACTTTTTAAAGCGCCCAATATATTTTCATGGTAATTTCCATTCTATCTTCACTCTTCCAACACCATTTCACAGTAATTTCCATTCTTTCTTCACTCTTCCAACATCATTTCACCACTCATCCAGCCCTATTCAGCCTTACTAAGCCCAACCCAGCACTTGCCGACATTTCCTAGTACCAAAAAAGTTAAAAAAAAGAAAAAAAAAATTTGTTTTCTCTTCCCATTCTCTCCAGAGAGGTGACCGCCGCCAAATGACTGCTGATTATTGGTGGTGGGGTGGTCCCAAATCATTACCACTACATACCACCCCCCTACCACACCTGACCAGAAATCTTAAGTTTTCCCGGTTGAGTGCGTAGTGTGTTAAGGTGACCAACAAAATGGCCGACGGTGATATGGGACGGATTTTTTAAAAAATTTTTTCTTTGTTGAAGATAGATGTTTCGTGTCAATGGAATTTTTTTTCACCGAAAATTTTTTTTGCCGGAAATTTTTTTCGATGAATTTTTTTTTGTCGGAAATTTGTTTCGCCGAAATTTTTTTTTTCGCTGAAAATTTTTTTTCGCACGGAAATTTTTTTCGACGGAAATTTTTTTTCACCCGAAAACTTTTTTAGCCGAAATTTTTTTTGCCCCCGTAAAAATTTTTTCGCCGGGAAATTTTTATCCGCCAAAATTTTTTTTCGCGGAGAATTTTTTTGCTTAAATTTTTTTTCGAACGAAAATTTTGTTTGCTGGAAATTTTTTTCACCGGAAATTTTTTTTTCGAAAATTTGTTTCCTCTTTTCCTCCAAACCTACTGATATCACAACTAAAACCCTTTTTAAAGGGGAAACGTGACGCAAGTCCCCTCCCTTCTTCCAAAACAACTGATATCAATTTGATTGATAATAATTTTATTGTCTACTATTTTCTAGCTGACATGGAAAAAGAGTGACGATGACTGCTGTCATAGCTGTCGTTAAAAAACCATGAAAACGTTACAATATATAAATAACATTAATAACATTAACATAGAACAAAAGGAAAATTACAAAAAATTTACAAACAAATAGTAAGAAAACATCAAAAATATTACGTCAAAATCAACATAACGAAAGTCACAAGAATATATAATTTAAGAATCTATGTCTAAGACATAGATTGTCAAAGAAAAACAAAAATGTCATAGATATAATTGCCAAAATGGCGTCGTCAAAAATTTAAAAAAAAGAAAAGAAAAGTCGAAATTTCAAAGTAGTATCTGAGGCGTCGTCAAATACGTTGTCATAACCAATGTAGATGTCAAAAATATCAGCCATCATGTCATAAATAATTAAATTGCCAAAGTGACGTCGTCAAAAATTGAAAAAAAAGAAAAGTCGAAATTAGAAAGTAGCATCTAAAGCGTAGCCGTCATCACAGTGGGTAAAACCGCTACCTTAGTGTTCATAAATCTAGTACTGCTGAAACAATTTTGACATAAGTTCTAAATTTATGCTGTAATTACTCTATAGTAATGACGGATTACTGCAAAAGTATAAAAAAATTGATATTTTGAAAGTTCAAGAATCCCACTCCGGTTTTGATGAACTTCTCTGTATATTGAACGTCAAACTGTAAAAATTAAAAAATGTAAAAAATCATAATTTCAATTCTTAATACTTTTTTTCCGCTCCTTAGCTCATGAATATACAACATTACCTACACAATCTAAGTGACAACACCGTTAGAAATAGGTGGGAAAAATGATTTAGTACAATTTTACGGTTAAAAATTTATCAATTTTGGCGTCCAATATATAGAGAAGATCATCAAAACCGGAGTGGGATTCTTGAATTTCCGAAATGTCAAATTTTTTCTATACTTTTCCAGTAATCTGTCATTACTATAGAGTAACACCAGCAAAATTTTAGAACTTATGTCAAAATTGTTTCAGCAGTACCAGATTTATGACCACTAAGATAGCCGTTTTACCCTTTGTGCGTCATCAAATACGTTGTCATGGAGACGATGTAGACGTCAAAAATTTCAGCAATCAGGGTGATGTTCTGCATAAATAAAAATAATAATTTAACTTTTGGAAAATCTTAGAAAAGACGTAAAAGGTAATCACCGGGAAAGTGCTTTCGGATTTAAGTAGTCATTGTGTAAAGAAAGCACCAAAACAAACACATTATCCAACCATACCAAAAGTTTGGAACACCGAATCGTCTAGTTTGTGCACTTCGTTTCTAAAATCGCGAGATGGAAGTGTAGGATCGACGTGACTTGCGGCAAGATTAAACATGCGAAGTTGAATGGTGAAAATTGAGAAGATTCATGATCGCTTCCGGTGATTCTAATCAATGAAGATCTTCGTAAGACATGTGTTCCATCGTTCAGAATAATCCTATTTCGGATAAATTGAGAGTTCAACTTTCCAGTCAGGACATCATGGATGAAAAAGATCGCTGCGTTGGTTCGGCGCCTTAGTAAGGATTCAAGGTTTAGTTCAACACAGCTATCAGCATATGGACGAATCCGATAGGAGTCGGTATCTCCTTCAATCCGACGGTCACGGTTGTCTTTGAACACTCTCTATAGATTGAATGTGAACCGCGTGATGAGGTGCCCAAACTGTACTAGCGAATTCGAGATGCGAACGAACTATGGCGGAGTAAACCATTTTGGATGTTCCGACGTTAAATCTCCCATAGCCGTTTTGCAAATGAAAGCATTGACATAGCCTTCTTTATAGTGAGTTCAAAGTGGTCATTAAAGGAATACTTGTTACTATATATGGTTTTTCATATGAAGGTGAACATGACCATCCTTTTATCTCTTTCATTGAAGGTGAACATGACCATCCTTTTATCTCTTTCATACGTACCATCGAAGAATGAGAGGATCATAGTAGGCTGTACACTTTCATATGAAAAACCCTGGTTTTTCATATGAAGGTGAACATGACCATCCTTTTATCTCTTTCATACGTACCATCGAAGAATGAGAGGATCATAGTAGGCTGTACACTTTCATATGAAATGTGACTCCGATGTTTTTTGTGCTGTGGGGTGACGCTTACAGCTTTGAAACGAAAAAAATTTTTTTGGAATGTTTTCATTTTTGATTAAAAAAATGCGTCACAAATGCCCTTCATATGCAAAAATTCGATTTCCTGTACAAAAATACGCCATACATCCCAAAAAGTCAAATTTTTGCGTTGCGAAAGCTGAAAGAACAGGAAAATTATAACATTGAGGGTTCGGCATTTGTGACGAATTTTTTTGTGTTTCAAAGCTGTAAGCGCCACCCCAATTGATATCAGTTGTTTTGGAGGAAGGGACGAGGACTTACGTCACGTTTCCCTTTTGGGGTTTTTGGTTGTGATTGGAAATTTTAAAATATAAAAACTTTCGATTGTTTTTCTTATTTCAACTCATATTTTCATTAAACAGAAACACAAAAATTAATTTATCAATTTGTGTTATAGTAATTTATGGAAATGGTTTGTTATGCTGGTTGACTATCATTTTTTGACTTTAATTGAATGTTACACAAACACGAACCCTTTTTATGAATGAATTTTCTTCATTTGATTATTGTAACAAATGATGAGAGGTTATTGTCCCAAACATTGAGTCTTTTAAATGACTTTAGAACGATGATAAAGTATACGTTGTTAAATATTGAAAATATTTTCTGTGTAATTGAATCTCAGACGCCAAGTCTCTTGCTCTCTACCGAGTCTTCAACAAACAACAAACCAGACTGTAATTTTCCTCGAGATACTTTGCGAGCACGGAATCAGGAGAAGTTTACTAAGGGCGACCGAAAGCATTTATTAGGGTACCAAGGGAGCGATCAGAATGTATGGAGAAATAGGTGAGGACTTCCGTCATTGTTGTTGTTTATCTCTTCTCTTCTCTTTTTCATTGTTTCTGTGAGCAATCATCCAATTATCTTATAGGGGGTCGTTGAAAGTCAAATGGCCAAAATTCATTTTAGTGTTTCCTCACACTTAAGCGATTTTCCTTGGCGTTTCTTCACATTTTACCGGTTTTTCTTGGCGTTTCGAATCACCAGAAAAAATTACGTAACGCGACAGATGTGAAAGGGGGGGGGGGCGAGGTATGAGACAGTTGGGTCAAAGTTGTCTCTTCTTAGTGACGTTGGAGGGTTCGAAATATCCTAATTTTTGCGTTATGTAATTTATGAACGGCCCCTAGATATCACACTAAGAACATAGATATTAAGGAAAGTTCTTTGGGATCTTATGGGTGGATGAGGCGGCAAGTATTAGCCGTGTCTGTATGGTTTCGACCAAGTGGAAAGGAAAAGGATACCAGGCTGTCGAAACGAATCTCGCAATCTTGGAACTGGGAAATAAGCCTAAAAGTAAACAAAGGAGACTTTTTGATTCAATTACATCAGAATCAGAAGTTAGTTGCCTTTATTAGACGACCCTACTTTGTCTTTGGCCGGTGACAGATTTGTATACACGGGTGTAGTTCATCATTAAATATATTGCATCTCTTACCTTCTAACCCAAAGTATTCCCTTTCAACAGAACCCTTCAGCACTGAAATATCGCTTCTTATCACATTTCTGATAAAAGTAAGTAGCATATAGTCGGTCATATAACAAAAATCCACAATAATTTGCATTTCCGTTTCACCTCTTTACATTTAAATTTCCATAATCTTCTTTTGCATGAACACCAAACGAATCTATTTATCCATAGATATATATTTCTCCACTTCTTTAAGCGATTCACGGATCCATTTGATACTGCCATGCCGTACGATTCATTTACAGCGTATATCCTTGAGAACATAACACTCATGTTATATCCCAAAACGATGGTGTAGATTTACTCCTTTTATACTATTTCAAACATCCCTTTTGTTCGTCCGGGATATTTAATGTGCAGAGATAAATTCACTCTAAGCTAGCATTATGTTTTAGTGATTAGATCTTATGAATGGTGGTAAAGTAGAGCTTAACAATCACAAATTTACTTGCACAAATAAATATTCGCCAAGAATACGTTTCAAGCACACAGAAAGCAGCAAAGTGTATAGTAAGTTATTTCAGGAAAGTATAATCGATGTAGCATTGTAACAGAAGGGTAAGGAATCTGTGGAAGGTGATTTGAATAAAAATAAATTTTAAAAACAATATTCAACGAAACTTTTTGCTATTCCATTTCTCGGCACACCGCGGTGTAATTATAAATTCCAATGAAATTGAGTGTCTTGGAAAAACAAAGCTCAATTTTCCGCAGTTCTTCATAAGCAACTGTAATCAAGCGATAAAGTATTTAAAATTAATTAATTTCCATAATTCTTCTGCTATTTATTGGAACTTTGGTGGTTTGAGGTAGTAATTTCATTACACTTTTTGGAAGGTCTGTTTTGGCCAGAGGTTGAGGTACTCTTTTAAAATACACTCATCATTTGCGATCTTTTTATTTTATTGATTTTTCGTTTTCAAAAAAAAAATTGGAGACGTTCAATACACCTCGATTAACGACAAACTATATCACTCATTTAGACAAAAGTTGAAATAAACGCAGCGTTACAAGCGTAACACAAATACCAACCTTCTGAAAAAAAATCTATGGTTTTAGTAACATATATTGTTTAGTTCATGTTGGTATTCCCTTGGGTATTGAAACGTCAAATTACAACGCTGCGTTTGTTTCTTAGTAGGAACATTTACTGACTAAAAATTCTTTTCGCATGCTACGAGCCTGTTTAGAAATTGCTTTAGTTACGAGCCCATATTGTCTTTTCTCAAAAAAGAACAAAAGAAAGTCTCGTAACTAGCACGGGGCTCGTAACCGGTGTACTTACCATACTATTTTTTTTTAGATTTATCGTTGTGGGATGGGCCATTTATGGCTGCTAAAACACAGATCTGTTGATCCTTTGTTTTCTTCACGTCCTTAAAAACTTCCGGTTCTTACCAAGAACCTGTCTAGAGCGATAGGTCCTAGGTCTAAGATATCGACCGGAGCCAGCCTATGGACTGCCAGCTGGAAGCTGTAGGCAGTCGAAGATTTTCTTAAATGGTACATCCAGCAAGATTACCAAATATCTCCTAAAATGCTCCAAAACAGCACTGAGGAAGCTGATTGGAACCATTATCGGAAACACATGCACAACCTGAAATTAGAGAATTCAGCGATCTGCAGGAGATGTAAGGAAGAAGAAGAAACGCCCGAACACCTATTCACAATAGGGTGGTCCAAAAAAATGTAAGGTATGGGGCCCCAGCGCTTAAACGATTCTCAATGTGTCCCTTACAAAAAGTGTCTATGGAGACGACTTGATCTGAAGTGATTTAGGTGGTGTGTAACGTGATGGCGTTCCACCGCTAGTTCCATATTCATATTATCATAAGTACACAATAAAATTATTCAAATCAACTCGCGTGTTAAGTTATTCACGCCAGTAGGGACATCTATCAAATTTCATTTGTATACATTAATGGCTACAACTATACTCGTTAAATTCAAATTAACGGATCACAAGATCGCTAAAATATACGAAGAAAAGAGAATTAAGTGGGGGAGATTGCCTCAGAAGAGGATCTCAAATTAGTTTTATATTCAGATTGATCTTAACTTTGTTTCCGCTAATACGCACTTCCCAACCGGAAGGCGTAATATTCAAATACAAAATATAACATCAAGTGGATTACAAATTGTTATCATTATCGCTGCAAATAAAACCAAGCATACGCACGAAACAAATATCTGGCCTATCATTTCAAATTATGTTCTATTGGCATCGAGCGCAATTCTTTGCAAGATCACTTTAAGCATTTGGATACGTTCTACGAGGTGAACACCGTTGCGCTTGGAACCCTTTTATCATAATTACCGTTGAGAGATACTATTCACATTCCTCTTACGACAATTAGTAAGGCGTACAGTATTAATCATCACTTCCGTTGGTCGTAACTCACAGTAGAAAGGCCACAGCATTGTACCATATAGAAAAGGATAACCGTGAGTCGTTTATTGAAAGAGTATAGCCATTCAGATCATTAAAATCACATAAATACATTTGTAAAGCGTGAACAACTAAAGAGATTATTTTTACCGTTCCATTCAATATTTATTCATTCAATATTATAAGGATTATTCGATTCATTTCCTTGCGTTGGATAATTCATTGTTAATGATTCCTTCCTCCCTGTCGAGCCAGGGGAGATAAGAAGGGAACATTACAGGTGCTCAAGAGCAAAATAGTAAAAAAATCACGAAAATCAGAAGAAATGCTGCAGCCCCACTCTGCACACTCTGCACTAAATTATCGTGGATTAATTTTTTTCTGAAAGCCACATGTGTAACGTTTCCAACGGCACTCTACGTGACATATTTGAGATAAAAATTTAATATTTTGCCTCTAGGCCGCAGTCGCTCCAACCAAAAAATAGTCATTTTGGCCAAATGCTTGTTCAACCCACAGTGACCAGTAGTGGCTCTTACAATTCTCCTAAAACCACTTCGGTTCATTCTGAGAAGCTCCTTGGCCTACTTCTCGTCAGGCGCCCCACCATAAAGAAGAGTTTTGTGTGCTTTCCTCCGCCATACGCGCGATAACTCTTTGCGGACTCAGCCCGCACCCAGTCTTTTACCGCCCTTTCACATAGAGAGTGTGGGATCGGGATGTGGGATTCTGGACCCTCGATCGCTGATGCTGAACCCTGTCTGGCCAGCTCGCCTGCTTACTCATTACCGTCTACACCAGTATGCCCAGGGACCCAGGCGATCATGATCTGATATCTCAGTCCCAATCGCTTTAGGGTCCCTTCCAGCTCTTTAACCAGTTTTTAGGTTGTCACAGGTGACGCGAGCGCCTTTATCATTGACTCACTGTCTGAGCAGATGGTCGCTCTGCCACCCGCCATTCCTTCTGGAACTAAATTCATCAAACGTCTCCGCTTGGAGGCGGCTCACTATTTTACTCAAATAAAGATTCGCATTTCGCCGGATCCTGCGAATAGATTCCAGCTCCCGCTCATTCCTCAGTTTTCGACTCTAATATTTTGCAGCAACAAGAGGTCCAAGTCTGATGGTTCCATGGACAAAATATTCCCGTTAATTGCTTCAACACCTTTGATTTCCATTATATTTATTTCAAAATTAGCATGAAACATATGCAAGGGAGGCACCCGTAATCATCAGAATAGATGCGGCAAACAGAAAAAATGTTGCGAAAAGACTTGTTCTAAATCTAAATATATATTGTCTTACACCCCCACAGTTTTCAAAAAATTAAAAGAAATTGTCAAAAATTTCAAAAAAAAATTTCAGCCCCTCAATTTACACCACAAAATAGCAAAAACAATTTTTTTTGGACCCGTACGAAGTACAAAGGTCCTATACGTTTACTACAAACAATTTTATTGTAACATGGGGTAGGTCGAGGTGGGATTTGGTGGGATGCATCTATTATCGACTAAATATGACGAATCAGCAATAACAAAAATGTCCGTCTGTTCGTCTGTCCGTGTCCACTTTTTTTTCCAAACGGCTGAACCGATCACCTTAAACTTTTTTTCCCTGAAAGGTACATGTCTCCTATGATTCAAGTTCGAAGATGAGCAAAATCGACCAAGTGGTTCCGGAGATATGGTCGAGGAAGTGACCAAAAACATGGTTTTTCGAAGGTCGGTGAAGCTTTTTCGCAAATATCTCAGCAAGTGGGCAATTTCACGGACCATTTCGTTCCAACGCATGAAATTCTCAGTAGTTACAAAATGATCGTCATAGAAAAATAACTAACCTCTAGTTGAAGGATCAATCCTTCTGATGCACAATTTTCTATGAATATCTTTTCGTAATTACTGAGCATTTCGAGCGTTGGAACGGAGTTTTCGTGGAAAGGCCCAAGTATAGCACGGAAATTCCTCATTTTGGTGTCAAATGAAAGCATTTGATGTCACAAAACTGGGAAAAAATTTCTGTGGGAATCGGTACGGGGGTCTGGGCACTGGGACTAATGGAATGGACGAAATTGAGATTCTTGGCCATATACGAAAACAGTTTTTCGTCTATATTTCCTTAACTATGCAATATGAAGATTTACTGTCAAAGGCAAAGTTGTAAAGAATTAAATTTAAGCGAAAACGTGTTTCACGGTTTTGGGGAGATATGGTCCAATCTTGGTATATGGCCACTTCCATAATTGGGCAGGATGACCTGGATCTCCAGAACTATGAGAGTTAGAAAGTTGGTTCCAAAGGCGAAGTTGTACAGAATTAAAAATAGGCGAACACGTGTTTCAGAGTTTTGGTGAAATATGACTCAATCCATTTATATGGCCACTTCCATAATTGGGCAGGATGACACGGATCTCCAGAACTGTGAAAGTTAGAAAGTTGGTTCCAAAGGCAAAGTTGTAGAGAATTTCAGGATTTTGGGGAAATATGGCCTAATTCTGGTATATGGTCACTTAAAAATTTAGAGAACGTTTTTCAAGGTTTTAGGGAAAAACGACTTAGTCCTTGGATGAAAGTTTTTCTAGATTTGAATGGTCTGAGACGTACTTCGGTAGGGCCTTTGACATTATCTTGGGTAATTTCTATGGATCTTTGAAATTCTTACAGTTATAAGAGAACAGAAAACGTTGGATTGTTTGCTTATTTGTATATTTAGGTACGTTCGAGTCACTTTGCCACATCTATTCTGTTTGTCACATTCATTCTGATACGTACGGGTCTTTGGTTATGTTTTACCTTATGACCACAACCTGGTGCCTTAAGGAGAAGACTCGGACCCATACTTTCATTGACAAAAATGTTGGGCTCTGTTTTCTCTACAACAGTGCACAAAAAATTGATGAAAAGTGATGAGGTTATTAGAGAAATATTCATAAAAAAACCACAGGATCGCGTAACTTGAGTTGGGCCTACAGCCCGAATCACTCAACAAATTTTGACAATTTTTTTTCGTGATTTCTGGAAGTCCATATCTTTCATTCTAAAACCTTGAAGAGCGATTTCCGTTTTAATTTCGCAGAGTTTTAGAGGTCAAGTTTTACTCTAGATATCGTGTTGACAGACAGACGGACAAATTTTTTTGCAGATTTGTCTTATTTAGACCCCAAAAAAAACAGTAACCCACTCCGGGGTCGAAATGTGACTGAAATGAGACTATGGTCTAAAGCGTTTGGACTCTAACAACGAAAACACTCACGAAACTTCCATCTCCACGTGGAAAGCGTCCTTCAGGCTTTGCTATGGTAGAGCTGTAATTTTCAGTAATTTAACAAATCAAACTCAACAAACATTTTCCTGTGCAATGAACACAATGATTAATGTTCTGAAAACCGTGAATTTTACCACCTGTCAAGGTAGTTCTCATGTTCAGTACGACCCTTCGGTATAAACTGACAACGGTTACTTAAAATAAAATCAATGCATTAAGTTGTGACTGTTATTAAACAATTGATGAAGTTTTATTGTGGTCAATATAAATAAAATAAAAAAGGGGTGCAGAGACTTACTTGTTTTGTGCTATGTGTGGGAATTTCGGACGAATTTTATTTGCTCAGCGATGCACATATCCTTAATTTATGGTTGTTAAAATAGTCAATACGGCGTTGACTTAACATAGCATGTAATACACTTTTATGGGGTGAAGTGATTTATAAAACTTCAGGTGACCATAACAAATGCATTGAAGCATTTTTTGTCAAATCCTTCGAGTTGCGAGAAAGTTTTTTAGGAACTGGTGAATGCTCATATTTTCATCAGGCAACACTCCCCCACAGTCGGTGGTGCTATCTATTTATTGATAATAGCTGAATACGATTTCAAAACTAGTCCCGATTCTATAGTCTAAGAAGTAACAATCCAACTCGTCACATAACCTTTACACGTGTCGGAGCAACTAGATTGTCACTAAATAATTTATGTTTTCACTTTTCTTAGACTGCATGTAAATTCTGATGACGCTACTGTTGATTCTAAGAAAAAATAGATGCCGCCACTGACCATAACGATTATCGAGATTTATGTCTGATGAAAACTATAAGGTAACAACAAAAACCTTTTAAAAGGTAAAGTGTGACGCAGTCCCTAATGTCTACTTCCAAAATTAATGATATCAGTGGAGGTGACGCTTGCGCTGAAAATACGCATACATTTCCTTGACGACAACGTTACCCAAAAACCCAAAAAATCGCGTCACAAATGCCAGACCCAACGACGAAATAATTTTTC
>CM055405.1:13364688-13388442 GCA_029228625.1 Pseudolycoriella hygida | reverse complement strand
ATCTCAGCCAATTTTCAACCGATTTTGATGAGTGAGGGCTTGTTGGAAAGCTGCTGCCACGTAGTTTTTTTAAAAATAATTTGGAGGGGAGGGGGGGCGAGGGGAAAAAACTCAAAACTTCGCCTATATATGGTGTCTTGTCCCAAAGGTTTTTGTATGGAGGTTTTTGGGTTTGTGAACGTTTTTTTTTGGGGTGTGGGGACTGCGTCACGCTCTCCGCTACCGCTCCGAGCATGATAAAATAAATCTATGTGTCTCGCTCCGTTTGGATGATCACCGCTTTAATGTATGTAAAATCTGACGAGATCTCATATCGAATAGAATTCATTGAAGGGTCGTCCTATGGCACTGATTTTATGTCAGATTAAATCCTTGCGTTGTAATTTGACTCCTACAAACGAAAAAATAGGAAGCCACAATGTGTTTGGAAATAGCACACGATGTAATAATTGACTCAGGGGTCTAGTGTTCATTCAATTTTATTAGTTGGATCATGATAACATCGCAAATATGCTACTATTGCCATTGTTAAACGTTATGAGATTCGTATTTAATGACATTTTTTGTGTGCTGCTTTTGAACCTTTGTAAGGTTGAAATTAGCCATACCGAAGAGCTTATTAAGAGATTAATATCAGACAATGTAATGGGGATGTTCAATCTGCGGTTTTATTTTTAAGCGTCGTTTCACGATGCAGCTATTCATTTATATTTTCCCGTTTTTATTGCAATTCTTCCATCAGCTCTTACTAATTACACAAACAAACCGCGCTTACATCCACGTTGTTAAAACGAATTGGATTCACTGCACTCACAAATCATAAAGAATGAAAATATTAAAATCCCCAATTCAAAGGATATTAAAACTCTTCAGTGTATTACATTTTATACCCTTTTTTTGCTCATAATTTTTGAAAGTTTTAACAACACAAAACATTATATCCCACATAAGTACACTAATAATCGATTAAGTCACCGTGAGTAATTCTCCACTTTATTAAAATGTTTATCGCGCAGTGTTTGCTACTGTGTATTGTGTTGTTGTGTTGTATTTTTATCCGAATCCATTTAATATTGTTAATAATTTTAAGATTTTTTCCAAATCAACGCCTTTAATTCAATACTCAACAAGCAATTTAATCCAAGCGAAAATATTTTCGGTTACAGCAATAATAGGAACAGCGATGTAATTTGAATGAAAATATCTTGTATTTGATATTGCCGAGGGGTTGAATTATTTCGCAATGTAAATGTAAGCGATTTCACTGCTAGGAGACAATTTGATTCAATCGATAGGTAGAAAAATACACAATTGGCACGCTAGTCCACCTTCTGAATGCGCGTCGAAATGGTCGAAGAAGTGTCCAAAAATGTGAATTTTAGAGGGTCGGTGAAACTTTTTCGCAAATATCTCACCAGCAAGGTCAGCAAGGATTGTTGATTTTGGCGTCAAATGAAAGCATTTGACATCACAAAACTGGGAAAATTTTTTTGTGGAAATCGGGTTGGTGGACTGGACACTGGGGCCAATCGAATTGTAACGTGACGGTATTCTACCGCACGTTCCACGTATATTAAAATAAATGTTCATAAATTACACAAAAAATACAGAACAAATAGCATATAATTTAAATAAAACGCCCATAATTCGTTATTCACGACAATAGAGACATCTGTTAGTTTAACGGAGATTATATTTACACGCAGTGCCAATAGTCTCTCTTGGGCACTATTTGCACGCAGTGCCAATAGTCTCTCTTGGGTACTATTGGCACACGCGTGCCAATAGTCGCCCTTGGACACTATTGGCACACGCGTGCCAATAGTCTCTCTTGGACACTATTGGCACGCAAAAACTTATAAGAAAAGTTCAATTTGCTTAGGAAATATTCGATTTAAAATATTCCAGGGAGTTACGGGAAACGTTTACTAATCTCAATTTTTATGTATTATCAATCGGTGTAAATTCATACGAAGGTAGCTATATTTTAACCACCTTTAAGGTTTTCAAACAAAAAATTACACCATATCATCTTATGGATCGATAGCAATTTTCAGGGCAATTTTCTACTTTTTGTGATTTGGGTCAGTTTTCTTCTTCTCTAGGCACGACTAGAGTTTTTTCAACTTTTCTCGTAAAAGTTTTATCGGAGCGTGTGGTGAAGACACGCTTGAATTGAATGTTATTGAGATAATAGTTAACGTGTCGTTTACGAGAGGGAGAAAGATCACCCGTAGTGGATGATGTGAGATACTGTGCGGAGTTGGGATTGGAGTTCTCGATCCCTATCGGGAATCTCGCGACAGTTTCCGAAGCAGAAACAGTTGCCATTAGCGTGGGCTGCGAAAAGCTATTGGAACAGCGGATAGAGGGCAAGAAGGTTGCAATTTGTGCTGACAGTAAGGTGACGCATAAAACCGCTGTCAACCAATTGTCCTACACTGTCGAGGCTGAGGTCGAAGTACCTGGGTGACTTTTACCTAACGCCAGAGGAATTCCGAAAGGCACCATTGCCATTGCCAGTGACATTCTATCCTTCAATACAGGATGCAAATCGATGTATTATCCAGACTTAACACAGCAAAAAAAATGAGCCACGAAATGACACAATGAGCTCGACAAAGATGGCTTCAGTGTCCAGCATGACCGCTTAGTAGTTTTAGTCATAAAATTTTGTATTGTATTGTGCTGTATTGACTAGTATATAAGTTTGTATCATGTTACTCGGCTAAATAAACCAACCAACCAACGAAATATAACGAATCTTAACATGACGGACGGGTCTTGTAAGAGTGACTGCTCTTTTTCCGGAAAAATGAAGCCCGGAGCCTCAAAATCCGGAAAAAAATTCAGAATCTACAAAATCCGGACGGAGCCAAAATCGGGACGAAAAAATCCGGTTAAACTATTATTGTGAATTCAAATATTTGAATTGAATGAAACTGAGAATTTTACGCTTTAATGAAATGCCACAAAAACCTACGTGGCTAACATAACTACATAACTTCCTTTTACAAAAAGTCACGAAAACTAGGTGACTAACGACGCTAAGGAACTTTTCCTTTTACAAAATGTCACAAAACAAGGTGGCTAAGAAGACTAGGAAATTTGCGCTTTAACGAAATACGGAAAATCAAAATCTGGACAGGCACTCGGTAATTGTCCTGATTCGCCGCATTCTTTTCGTCCTGATTTTGACTCCCTCCTTATTTTGTAGATTACGGATTTTGAAGCTCCGGATTTCATTTGTCCGGAAAATTGATATAAGCCCTTGTAATCACCTAAAATAAAGCCAGTTTAAATAGACTTCACATTGTACCTGATAACCATGATAACTGATAACCTGATAATTTACATTTTTTGATTTGTGAGAGTTTTAAATGTCGTTAATGTCAATTACATAACCTTCTACATGGAAGCAAACGCACGTCACGATCTCTCTCTCTCTGGCGCATACATCTTATGTTTTGTGACATTAATTACATTTAAAACTCTGACAGATCAATCTCAAAGTTGTTTAAAAATAAAATGAACTTTCTTTAAGTATTTGCCCCACAGAGACTATTGGCAAGCAATGATTATGAGTGAACAATAATTTAATATTATTTCGCGCGAAATAATACTTAATTATTGTTCACTCATAATCATTGCTTGCCAATGGTCTCTCTTGTCTCTCAATAGCACCGGCCTTAGTTTAACGTTAAATTGTGATTCAGAGGAAATAACAACACCGTTTCATTCGATTCAAATTAACGGAACTTTTCTTGAAATTTTGCAGGGACCTTCGGGTGGGCATTCTACGCCATATAAGATTTTAAAAAAGGGCGGTACCGGCCTTGTTTGGGCGCCAGGGCTCTTAGAAGACGCCATATATGTTGATATGTTGTAGAGGCAGTTAAGGGGATAATTTTCGCCCATGGAAGTAGTAGCCGCCGCTCTTCGGTTAGGCGGCGGCGGCGGCTCAAAGAAAACTTTTGATATGTTGTAGAGGAAGTTGAGGGGATCATTTTCGCCCATGAAAGTAGTAGCCACCGCGCTTCGGTTCGGCGGCAGCGGCGGCTCAAAATAATCCAAATCATTACAATCACAACGAAAACCCTTTTTAAAAGGGAAACGTGACGCAATTCCTCGTTCCTTCTTCCAAAACAACTGATATCAATTTGGGTGACGGCAGCTTCGGAACGCACAAAATTCTTTTGAAATATTTTCACTTTTGATTAAAAAAATGCGTCACAAATGCCGGACCCCCAGTGTTATAGTTTTTCTGTTCTTTCAGCTTTCACAATGCAAAAATTTGACTTTATGGGATGTATGGCGTATTTTTGTACAGGAAATCAAATTTTTGAGTATGAAAGCTGAAAGCGTAGAAAAACTATAACACTGGGTGGTCCGGCATTTGTGACACATTTTTTCAATCAAAAGTGAAAATATTTCAAAAGAATTTTGTGCGTTCCGAAGCTGCAAGCGTCACCCAAATTGATGTCAATTGTTTTGGAAGAAGGGACGAGGACTTGCGTCACGTTTCCCTTTTAAAAAGTTTTTTTGTTGTGATAGCAATATTGTTTAATTCATATAGATCTCCGGATCCACAGAACCGATTTTAATGAGTAAAAAGGTACTTCGGCCTAAAATTTTCCGTAGAATCCGGGAAAAATATTTTCCGGGGGGTACGTCGCACGAGGAGGAAGTCAAAAGGTTGCTTTATATATGCTCCTTAGTCTACAAAAAAATTTCTTGTGAATTTTTTGGCGTGTAAGACTTGCGTCACGGCCCCTCACTACCGTGGGCCATGATATCTGTAGAACTATGAGAGTTAGAAAGCTCCTTCCAAAAGCAAAGTTGATAGAGAATAAAATTTGAGAGCAGACGTGTTTCAAGATTTTATCGAAAAATACCACAATCCTCAGATATGACCAGTTCTAGAAGATGACTTAGACCCGTGCGCCGGCGCGCGCCGGCGCAAACGCCGCCGAAAAAAGTGTCAAAAAGGTGCGCCGCCGCCGCCGAAGAATCTTTATACGTGCGCCGATTTGCGCCGCCGCCGAAAGTCAAAAAATTGACGCGCCGTCGCCGCCGCCGAAGATTTTTATCGGCGCGGTAAAAAATACATCGAAATTTTTATAGTTGATAACTAGAGTGTTTATATTGAAGTAAAAGTAGACCGAAAACAGCCAATATTGTGATTCTATATTTCGTAAGATTTAAGACTTCTGTAATTGCAATTTATAACACAACAAAAATTAAAACATTATTTACATTTTTAAATTGATTTCCTGAGCATAATGATTTTTCAGACAAAATTTTTTACACTGAGTTGCTTTGAATATTGTTTAGATATAAACTCTATGAGCTGAAGAAGAAATTAGTACTATTTCTTACATCAACCTGAGTGAAATAAATCAAAATTTTTCTTTGCTTTACAAAAAACATTAATAAATTCTTCCAAGCTATGGCTCATTACAATACTTCACTTAGGAAAAAATTGCTTAAAAAAAGAAAATTTCTGATTCTATGGAGGGTGGAAGTTTACGAAAAAGCTGGAAGATCAGGACTCAAACATAGAAACCTGAAACAATTTCGTAAAAACCGTCGTGAAAATTAGAATTTTTGTTATGAATGAAGTATCTAATTAGGAACAAGTCGTTTGGAAACAAATAAAATTTAATTTTTTCATTGTTTCTGGCACAACTATTCAGTCTTTTCAGCATCTTCTTAAGTACCATTAAAATCTGAATTATTTTTCAGAGAACAACGTAAAAATCAGATTTTTTGTTTGCAAACGAGTTACAACTTTCTAGTTACTTCATTCATAACAAGGGCTCTAATTTTCACGCCGTTTTTTAGGAAAGTGATTCAGGTACACATGTTTGAGTCCTTGATCTTCCACTGTTTAGACTCGTACGAATAACGAAGTTCTTCGGAAAAGGGTCTAATGCGTTTACCAGGACGTTTGTAACCAGACGAATTTCGACCCGGGAGTTGGTTACTTTTTCGTTTCTTGGTCTAAATAAGACAAACATTTTAAAAAAATTTGTCCGTCCGTCACCGCAATAACTCGAGTAAATTTTGACCAATTTTCAAAATCATTTTTTCCCTGAAATGTAGTCAAATAGCTTTTATGGGATCGAATCTGGGCACTATCGGTCCAAGGGCCGCCTAGCAATTGCCGTTTAATTGGTCTTTGGTATTTTGTACATAACTCGAGTAAACCTTTTCCGATTTTCATAATTTTTTTTTGTTGGAAAGGCCTAGGCATGCCCGATAATTCATGGAAGAAAATTTTTTGATTTTGAGCCTTTGGACTTAGTCACAGTCAGGGCCCTAAAACTGAGTCTCTATAAGGGCTCTACGAGTTTTTTGTACATAACTCGAGTGAAGCTTATCCGATTTTCATAAATATTTTGTTGTTGGAAAGGTCAATGAGTGCCCAACAATTTATGGAAGAATTTTTTTTGAATTTGGGTGGTTGGATTTAGCTAGACCACCAAAAAGAGGCGTTGAATAGGACCCTACATGTTTTTCATATATAAATCGGGTAAATCACATTCGATTTTTATGATTATTTTTCTATTTGAGAGGTAAGCGAAATCCTAACCGTCATCAAGAGAAATTTGGGTCTAAGACCTCACAGGTCGGTCATAAGGTCACTAATGTTAGGGTGGATCGTTCTCGACAATATATTTTCGAAAAATGGAAATATTTTGAGAACTATAAGAGATAGAGGATCGGTGACCAAAGCAAAGTTGTAGGTTTAGGTGAGGTTAAAGGAGGCTGGTATTCGTGAAATACGTCGGGCAGTTGTGAAAGCGATCAATTTTTATGGTTTTAGAATTGTGTTTAAAGTTATGGAAGATAGAGCATCGGTTTTTTCGGCAAATTCTTAGAGTTTTGTGAGTAGAAGAGGCCGCTATGAACAGGAAGTGTTGTAGAGAAAATTGATGACAGGTTTTCCTAGATTGCCATTTCAGCAATTTCCAATCCAGATGAATATTCATAATCAGTAATTCAATAGATCGGGAATCCTTGAAATGGGATTCGTACTGGTAAAACATATATTCAACTTTCGCCCTCTATAGCTACAGGAACTTTCACTTTTTTCGAGCCTACGTCAATATTGTAAGGTCTTTCAAATGAGCCATAGCTTAAAAGTATTTATTTTTTTTTTCTGTAAAGCGACGATTTTTCATACCAAGATTTCAAAGAACCCCCGTGAAACTTTTTATCATAAATTTCGATTTATTTCGCTCAGATTGTTCTAAGAATTAGTTTTAATTACTTCCACAGACCCTAACGTTTAATGTTTATTGTTTGTATTATATATCAATAACATTCAAAGCAATTTAGTTGAATCGTGCGAAGTGACTAATTGGTGAATCTTTAGCAAAAAGTAGTTTTGAGTAGTAATGACTATAAAAAGATTTGTAGATGGTCCTAAAGTTATATGTCCGACTTAATGAATCGGACTATGGGCGTCTTTGTCTTCAGAAAGAGAAAACTGAAACATCGATACGACCTTTTGCAGAAAGTTGGAATTTTTGCGCCGCGCCGACGCCAGCCGTAAAAGTAGGTAAAAAGTGCGCCGCCGCCGCCGAACTTTATTTTGACGTACGCCGATTTGCGCCGCCCCCGAGACCCTCTTGCGCCGATTTTCGCCGCCGCCGAGTAAATTGAAAAATCGCTTTCGCCGCCGCCGATTTTTTTTGACCGGCGCACAGCTCTAAGATGACTCATAACTCTAGAACTATGGCAGTTAGAAAGTAGCCTACCAAGGCAAAGTTGTATTGAATAACATTTTAGAGAACATAAGTTTCAGGGTTTCGAGTAAATATACCACAATCCTGGGATATGACCACTTCTAGAATTGGAGAGGGATGACTCATATCTCTAGAGCTATGCAAGTTAGAATCGAAAAAAAAGTAAAGTTGTAGATAGTTTTTAGAGAAAACGTGTTTCAGGATTTTCCCTAAAAATGTGCGAATCTGTGGGATCTAGATACTTTGAAAATCGGGGGGATGCCTTATATCTAACTAAGGCAGTAAAATAGACAGATAATGGGTCAATAAACAGCTGTTAAGCGCAAGGGCAACAAAGGTGCACTGAAGAGACGTAAACGTCCCAATCATCCAAACTTTGTTCGTTGATATAAGATCATTACTGGGGTAATTTCTTTTAACCTTTGCCTGTCAACCAATCTACCAATACAAAATGACGGTTTACGCGATAGACTTGCTGCGTTGCTTTGGAGACCAAAGTAATATACCGTTGCGTTGCTTAGTGTTAATGACTTAGAAAGAATAAAAGAACGGGATCCTGTCATGGCGTCGCACAGTGAGCTTTTTGTAGGAGGTTTCGGCAAGGCGTCGTTACTCGCTAAGAATGAAGGAAATTATGAATGGATTCTTGATACGTGTTCCATATTAAAATTTTTTTTTTACTTTAACTTTTTTTTAAAAAATCTCTAAAGTTAAAATTTAAAAATAAAGTTAAAGTTAAAAAACGAAATTGGCCCTCAAAACATCTTTGAAGTCTCTAAATTGCAAAAACATATACATGTTGGGGGTTGCGGCTTGAAGTATCGTAATAAAAATTTGTTTTTATATGAAAAACATGGTCATTTCAAACTAGTTAATAAAAAAACCTAAGTAAACTAGTTAAAAATGACCATGTTTTTCACATAAAAAGGAATTTTTGTTCCGACACTTCAAGCCGCAACCCCTAACATGTATATATTTTTGGAATTTAGAGACTTCAAAGATGTTTTGAGGGCCAATTTCGTTTTTTAACTTTAAATTTATTTTTAAATTTTAACTTTAGAGATTTTTTAAAAATAAAGTTAAAGTAAAAAAAAAATTTTTTTCGCCTATCTTGTGTGATATTGAATATGGAACACGTATCAACAATCCATTCATAATTTCCTTCATTCTTATCGAGTAATGCCGCCTTGCCGAAACCTCCTACAAAAAGCCCACTGTGCGTCGGGGAAAAATGACGAAAATTTTCCATACAAATTGACCCTTTTTCAAAACGATGGGAACGAACTAACGTTTTTTCGATCTGTCAATGGCGTTTATCTCAGATAATGATAAATTTTATTTTATTTTATTATTTTTTATTTTATTCTATCTAAAATTGACAGCATGATGACACTACTGTTGGTACCAGATTGCAAAAACTTTCAGTGCAACCCTCGCATTTATAAAACGAGACAAACTAATGTCACTTTAGCCTGAGTGAAGAATTAAAAATTTACGCTTTACAGTGTTACACCTCGAGAACAACTAAATTTTGTCATAATTCTTGGACCACCATATCATGTCTCTGAAAGATTTGATGTCGCTACAGCATACACCACACATAAAAATGACAGAAAATTCGAAATGCACGTGGAAATTTTTTCGAAATTCGAATTATACTGTCACGAATGTCACAGAGAGAAACGTTTTCCTTATGTTTTCAAACATTGATAGCAAAACAATTTGTTTATTCATGTTATCAGTTTTTTCTTCGTTTCTAAATTTCGTGCAATCTTTCAATTCATATCAATTTCGAATGGCTAACGACAACAACACCAACTTCCCTACCACGCTCGCAGGTTTCGGTTATGCATTTAATGATGGTAATGACAATCTTTTGTATAGAGTGGATGAGTAATGACGATATGATTAGATGGACAGTTACGACAAATTGATGCAACAACTGGACGGTGTTCCGACAAGCCATTTGAGTTCCATATTAGTTCTAACGCCAAGTACAACCAAAAGCATTACGAAGCCCTGGGCGAAGCAGTAACGGAATACGTCTACGAATTGTTGGAAAAGCACGGATTGCATAAAATCTATGTTCCGCCGATTGTTGAAGAACGTGATAACGCGTTCGTATTTTCAACGAAAAAAGACTTAAACGGTGTACGAAAGTTATTGATTTTAATCCACGGCAGTGGAGTCGTTCGAGCTGGCCAATGGGCTAGAAGGTTGATTATAAATGAATCATTAAACCATGGAACTCAAATTCCTTACATAAATAAGGCGAAAAAACTTGGATATGAAGTGTTGGTGTTGAATACTAACGACAACGACGTGGACGTTCCCGGACACTCATCACCTTCAGAACATGCTATTACCGTATGGGATCAGTTGATAAGTAACTCAAACATTGAAAGTATCGTTATTGTAGCACATAGCTACGGAGGTGTTGTTACTATGAATTTGGTAAATATTGTTGCATTGTTCATTGCTCAGAAAACCTAAACCTTTGATTTAGGCCGAAGAATTCAATGACGTATTTCTGGAAAAAGTTTTTGCCGTTGGACTCACAGATTCAGTTCATCAATCTTTACCTGAATCCATTCCATCTCATATTCAGAAAGTAAGTCATTCCAATGAAGAATAGTATATTGTGTGCGTAACATTTGACTATATACTAGGGAATGCAAAACCGGACCGGTTTTGACAAACCGGTTTTCGGTATTAAAATCACAAAACCGGTTTTGAATACCGGTTTTACGGTTTTCAATAAAATTTGGTTGTCTTTTGTGAGGAGACTTGTTCTCAATACAAAAGCGTGGAATGCGATCGTCATCGAAGATTCCTATCACCCTAGAGCAGAGAAATGAAAACGACTGCTCGCTCGCCGACTCTACGAGGTAGAATGATTGTGTCGATACTTTTCAGAAAAGATGAAATGTCAGAATTTGGAAAAAATTGGGCAGTAACCTAACCTCATATGGAAATAATTTTAAATCACAACAAAAACCCTTTTAAAAGGGAAACGTGACCCAAGTCCTTCTTCCTCCTTCCAAAACAACTGATATCAATTTGGGGTGACGCTTAAAGCTTTGAAACGCAAAAATTCTTTTGGAATGTTTTCATTTTTGATTAAAAAAATGCGTCACAAATGCCGGACCCACCAATGTAATAATTTTTCTACGCTTTCAGCTGTCATACGCAAAAATTTGATTTCCTGTTCAAAAATACGCCATACATAATGACAAATTTTTGCGTTGTGAAAGCTGAAAGAACAGAAAAACTATAACATTGGGGGGTCCGGCATTTGTGACGCATTTTTTTAATCAAAAATGAAAACATTCCAAAAGAATTTTTGCGTTTCAAAGCTTTAAGCGTCACCCCAAATTGATATCAGTTGTTTTGGAAGGAGGAAGAAGGACTTGCGTCACATTTCCCTTTTAAAAGGGTTTTTGTTGTGATATCAGTACTTTTGGAAGTTTCGGCTACTACTTCCATGGGCGAAAGTAATCACCTCAACTTCCTCTACAATACATCAAAAGTTTTTTTTTGAGCCGCCGCCGCCGCCAACCCGAGCCGCGGCGGCTACTACTTTCATGGACGAAAATGATCCCCTCAACTTCCTCTACAACATATCAAAAGTTTTTTTTTGAACCCCCGACCCATTTTCCGCCATTTTGGCGGTCACCCCTATACACTACACACCCAACCCAACATCTTTCCCTTTGACACCAAACCTGTATCTCGAACACCCAACCATGTCTTATACAAAATATGCTTCCGTACACACACGCACAAACACATACATATGAGCTTTATATGGCGCCTTCTAAAAGCCCTGGCGCCCAAACGAGGCCGGTATCCCCCCTTTTTTAAAATCTCACATGGCGTAGAATGCCCAGCCGAAGGTCCCTGCAAAATTTCAAGAAAAGATATCGAGCCGTTTTCGAGAAAACTCCAAAAAAGTGGGTTTTCATACAAATGGCTCTGGAACTAAGTAACTAACTAACTAACTAACGTAGGATTATTCCATTAACTTTGGTTTCTATGAAAGTGCACATTTTGTATGGAAAATGACGATTTTCTAAAGGTCATATCTCCGGATCCACTGGACCGATTTTTTTGAATAAAAAGTCGATTTTAATCAGAATTTTACGTAGAATCCGAAAAACTAGGGCTCAGAAAGATACGACGCAAGGCAAAAAAGTCAAAATCTAGCTGTATATATGGTTCCGAAGTCTACGAAAAAAATTTTTCTGATTTTTTGGTCGTATGGGGACTTGCGTCACGGGCGCATTGCTACCGCGCGCCCATGATAATTTTCGACTAAATGGATTAGCATCAATTGAGATGTAAACATTTTCTTCTCATCATCGTGATGAACGTAATGTAATTATTTTGTTGAAATGATTTTTTTCAGTTAACGGTCACTGAAATGAATTTTAGAATCAAAATTTGAATGTGATTATAATCATGGGCGCGCGGTAGCATTGCGCCCGTGACGCAAGTCCCCATACGATGAAAAAAATCAGAATTTGTTTTTTCGTAGACTGCGGAACCATATATACAGCTAAGTTTCGACTTTTTTCCCTTGTGTCGTACCCCCCTGAGACCTAGTTTATCGGATTCTACGTAAAATTTTGATTGAAATCGACCTTTCACCCATTAAAATCGGTTCAGTGGATCCGGAGTTATGATCTTAAGAAAATTGGATTTTCAGTGCAATTTTTACAGTATACGAGGGGCACCCTAAAAGTTTCGGGAATCGGCTATATCGGCTCGTGTAAACTTTTCGTCAATTTACACAAAAATTAAATTGGTCTTTCCTGATTTAAAAATGATGATCAAAATGAAAATCGATCGTAGCAGTCAAAAGATACAACAATTCCAAAAAGTCATTGCAGAGAAAAAATGGATTTATCACGTGAAAATTTTAGAGCCATGATTTTCTACGACTTTAAGTCTGGCTTGACTCCCAAATTGTGTATTGATCGTTTGCAAAAAGCATTTGGAGATGAGGCCCCATCCAAGACCACTGTTTATCGGTGGTTCGCTGAGTTTGAATCGGAACGCACTTACCTCAGTGACGACTTTCGTGAAGGTCGACCTTCCACAGCCATCACCGATGGAAACATTGACCATGTCCGGAACATGATTGAAGCCGATCGACATGTGACCTATGCTGAGATAGCTGCATCCCTTGGGATCGGGAAAAGTCAAATACAAACAATTTTACACGAACATTTACGCACACGGAAGCTTTGTTCTCGGTGGATCCCACACAAATTGACAGACGACCAAAAGGAGGCTCGTGTGAAATGGTGCCGAGATTCTCTCAAAATATTCGACAATGGGGCTTCTGATTCCGTATATAGCATCGTTACAGGTGACGAAAGTTGGATTTACAGCTATGATCCCCAAACAAAACAGCAATCCACCGTTTGGGTGTTTCAAAATGAAAATTTACCAACAAAGGTAATTCGCACTCGAAGCGTCGCCAAGAAAATGGTCGCTACTTTCTTCAGGAAATGTGGTCATGTGGCTAGTGTACCACTTGGGGATCGTAAAACAATCAATTCAGAGTGGTATACTACGATTTGTTTGCCAAAAGTATTTGAAGAACTACGTGGAAAGAGTCGAAATCGCAAGATCGTCCTCCACCATGATAATGCAAGCTCCCACACAAGTGCTCTGACCACGACGTTCTTGGAGAAGGAAAAAATCAATTTGATGCTGCATCCACCCTACAGTCCCGACTTGGCACCGTGCGACTTTTATTTGTTTCCGAGTGTCAAGAATAAGTTGCGTGGGAAGCGATTTTTATCTGCGGAAGCTGCTGTCGAGGCATATGAACAAGAAGTGGCCCAAATCCCAACTTCCGAATGGACTCGATGTTTCGAAAACTGGTTTTTAAGGATGAAAAAGTGTATAGATTGTAATGGTGATTATTTTGAGAAGCAATAAAATCGTTTTATAGCCGATTCCCGAAACTTTTAGGGTGCCCCTCGTACAAGGGACCTGAGATAATGCAAATATCCTACGTTAGTTAGTTAGTTAGTTAGAAATTTCCATTGGCACTTGTATGAAAAACGTGTTTTTTGGCTCGCGTTCGAAAACGGATCGATAACTTTTCTTCAAATTTTGCAGGGAGCTTCGGATGGTGATTCTACGAGATTTGAGATTTTAAAAAAAGGAGGGTACCGGCCTCGTTTGGGCGCTAGGGCTCCTGGAAGCTCCCATACAAATCCCATATAAAATTTTTTTGTGTTTGTATGTGAGTATGGGTGAGTGAGGTATTCAACTTCCATCAGGTTTTTTGATATTTTTCGGTTATACTCGACATGAGTGAGGTCATCCAATGGAGCTTCCTAGGTTTATGGGATTCTTGTGGATTCTTGCGGATTTCTCTAGCACTTTTCAACTTCCATCAGGTTTTTTGATATTTTTCGATATTTTTCGGTTATTCTCGACATAAGTGAGGTCATCCAATGGAGCTTCCTAGGTTTATGGGATTCTTGTGGATTTCTCTAGCACTTTCCAACTTCCATCAGGTTTTTTGATTTTTTTCGGTTATTCTCGACATGAGTGAGGTCATCCAATGAAGCTTCCTAGGTTTATGGGATTCTTGTGGATTTCTCTAGCACTTTTCAAAGTCAATCAGGTTTTTTATGTTATTCTCGATGTTCAGCTGAAGCATTTCTTCTTCCAAAACAACTGATATCACAACAAAAACCCTTTAAAAAGGGAAGCGTGACGCAAGTCCTTGTTCCTTCTTCCAAAACAACTGATATCACAACAAAAACCCTTTTAAAAGGGAAATGTGACGCAAGTCCTTGTTCCTCCTTCCAAAACAACTGATATCAATTTGGGGTGACGCTTGAAGGTTCGAAACGCAAAAAATTCTTTTGAAAAATTTTCACATTTCATTAATGCGTCACAAATGCCGGACCCCCCGTGTTATAGTTGTTCTGTTCTTTCAGCTTTCACACCCCAAAAATTTGACTTTATTGTATTTATCGAGTATTTTTGTACAGGAAGTCAAATTTTTGCGTATGGAAGCTGAAAGCTTAGAAAAACTATAACACTGGGGGGTCCGGCATTTGTGACGCATTAATGAAATGTGAAAATTTTTCAAAAGAATTTTTTGCATTTCGAACCTTCAAGCGTCACCCCAAATTGATATCAGTTGTTTTGGAAGGAGGAACAAGGACTTGCGTCACATTTCCCTTTTAAAAGGGTTTTTGTTGTGATAGAAATAACATCTTGAAACAAAATCTGAAATGAAAAATTTGCCACGACTGGGACATGAACCCAGAACCTTCACCTTGCCGGGGTGGCAAAAAGCGCCCGTAAAATGCTAGCAACAAGTAATATCTGTGCATTGCCCATATTACTGGCATAAAGTACACGGCTTTAGCTACAAATACATGTGTTAGTGTTAAACAACGGTTCGAAATTAGATCTGAAGTGAGAACGTCCACGGTGGCTCAATTGGTAGAGCACCACCCCGGCAAGGTGAAGGTTCTGGGTTCATGTCCCAGTCGTGGCAAATTTTTCATTTCAGATTTGGTTTCAAGATGTTATTTCTATCATAATCACATTCAAATTTAGATAATTATTTTGTCATTCCGATAGATATATGAAGATATTTGAGTTTAAGAGCTCCACTTTTCAAACAAGAATTTATTAAAAAATATGGGTCCGATTTGGGAATGAAATACTTTACGTTTATTTGCAGAAAAAGGAAGAAAACATAAACACTTCATCCGATGTGATTCCCTTTAGTCGACAATTAATTATTTTCATACATTTTTCTGAGTTGTGGTTATGTTGAGTGAATTTGACAGCCGGGACAATGGTGTTCAATTTTTTTCAGTTTTGTCCCAGAGATAATCTCGTAGAATCGGCGCGCGAGCAGCAGTTTTCATTTATCTGCCCTAGAGACACACTGTGTTCATTTAACAAAATCAACTGCTCATATATAGGTCCCTTACTTGACGTTGAAAAATTTAACCGCTACTGCCTATATTTTACTCAGAGAGTTGATAATAGATTGCGTACGCCTCGACGGCGAGGCGAGGCGAGGCGTACGCCATCTGTCAACTCTCTGATGTTACTATGTAGTAACTGTTGACGTGTAATATTTTTTGAGTATCTGCTTTCGACAATGTATTTAAGCTATATGCGCTTATCGTCCTCTCTTCTACATCGTCCAAAGCAGATACACAAATAACTATTGGAAGCAGGTAAGTACAGAATTGTGCAGGTTCCTCTGAATACAAAAATTAATCGCCTTCATTTCAGTTCCAAGTACCACAGCGCGTAACTTGAAACTTAATTTTCTTTTTTCTTATGAATTTGTACCTTTCTTAACTTTATGTTTGTTCAATAAGAATACTAAATATGTATTTTTTTCTGAATACGAATAGTAGGGGCATCCGATTTGTTGTCAATGAATTCTTAGCAACGAGTCGTTGGCGACGACGCTCATTCACCAGAAGAGAGCATTTCTTTATCGTTTTTTTAAGTAAAAATCGCTCATAGCCTCTCTAGCCCTATTAGCTCAACTTATTACAATTGGATTTAGAACTATTCTTAACTAGAGAACTTTTTAATTTTGCGTTTTTAGTTCTCAGGTAACTAAAGAACTAAGTTTGTTAGCAAGACATGACTAAAATTCGGAACTAATTTGTCGAAATTTGACATCTACAAATTAAGCCGTTGAAATTTCTGAGATTTTTAAACGTTACAAGACTGTCATTTAAAAACCGGTTAATCGGATTCAAAAACCGGTTTCGGTATTGAAAGAAACCGGTTTTCAATACCGGTTTTGCATTTCCTACTATATACGCGACAATGTGATGGCGCAAACTTGACATTTGCTTTAAAAGGCGCTGATAATTTATATTGGTCGCGAGATGCGATTTCTGACCGGGGTGTGACAGTCTTTTGTTTTGATCTTTACCATCTTTACACGTAATATTCAACTGCAGTTGCGACTGAAGCTAACTTCATTGCAAACACAATCATGTCATTCAAAAATTTACCAAAATTGATTGTGTCATTAGTTTTATGTTTGTCCGTATTCAGCTATGAAAGCATGAATGACGCCACTTGAGAAAGAGGACTAGTTCTATATTGAGACGTTAATTCTGCATGAAAAAAAATAGATGTCACCAGTCGAGGTTCGGTGACAAGACGTGGACATGAAACGGTCTATTAGCTAATTTCATTAAAAAGTTGAAAAATCAGCTGATTTTCTAGCATTGAAGTTGGCCTCGGTCGCAACTGCAGCGAACTTCACGATGAATATTACTTTAAAATATCAAAAGAAAAGACTGCCACGTGCCTGTTTGTGACTTGTGACACGCTAAAGAATGACTGAAGTGTCCAGTATATCTGCCGTGTTACACCAAAACAACGTATCGCATTTGTGTCTTTACTAGGAGCTGCGGGAAATGATTAAAATTAAAGGAATTTTTGATTTTTTAGTTGAAGTGACTGAGAACTAATGTAATGTATTTTCTGATTGCAGACAAACTAAAATTCAATTAAACTTAATTTTGGTTTTTGTCATTTGAATGTACGAGTTATTGTTTTTATGATAATTCATTGCTGCATACAATTTAGTATGTCCTAAGAATGAATAAGGTAACATCAACAAAATTGTAGACTCTAAAAATATTTTACTTTGAATATTTTATAAATGAAAATTTAATGGCTGCAAATCAAGCAAATCCTTTTCCGTACTAAACTCTTTGTCGTACTGAATTCTACCATCGTCAAACAATTTATCGAAATGTAATTTAAACCATTATAAATTCGAAAACTCTTAAAATTTATGGACTTTTCGCAATCTTCGTATTCTTTTCCAAAAAATCAATTTTCTGTATGTTTCTAGAAATTGCTTATTACGAAAGCCCTTCCGAAGTACTAGGACCAACCTGCAGCCTGACAATAAACAAAAAGGTTTATTTTATACATCCTTTTTAAAGTCTTATCTTCGGCAAAAATGTTCTCCTTAAAATTCACTACAACAAAAATTTATATTTTTACCCTTAACCCGACTTTATGACCCTTAGGTAAACACCGAAACCTCTAGTTCGATGGGCAAAAATGTTCCCCTTGTAATTTTCCACAACTCTGCCTTTGGAACCGTTTCTGTGTACCTTGTCTGTCAGAAAATATTGATGAAAAATCACTCCCTATCGAATATTTGCGCGTAGCACGACATACCATCACTCCAAGAACTGTACATCCCGAAAGACTCAAACGATTTCCGAAAATGTTTACCGCTCGCTTTGAGAGATCCATATCCTTCATTTGACATCTTACTTGGTACTTTCATTGCTATACTTTCGGATCTATGGGCGAAAACGTTTCAACGACCCTCGAAAAATCACATTGATTGAATTGAATTGATTGAATTGATTTTTTGGAAAGGAATACGAATATTGCGAAAAGTCCATCAATTTTAAGAGTTTTCGAATTTATGATGGTTTAAATTACATTTCGATAAATTGTTTGACGATGGTAGAATTCAGTACGACAAAGAGTTTAGTACGAAAAAGGATTTGCTTTATTTGCAGCCATTAATTTTCGATTTTAAAATATTCAAAGTAAAATATTTTTAGAGTCTACAATTTTGTTGATGTTACCTTATTCAATCTTAGGACCTACTAAATTGTATGCAGCAATGAATTAGCATAAAAACAATAACTCGTACATTCAAATGACAAGAACCAAAATTAACTTTAATTGAATTTTAGTTTGTCTGCAATCAGAAAATACATTACATTATTTCTCAGTCACTTAAACTAAAAAATCAAAAATTCCCTTAATTTTAATCATTTCCCGCAGCTCCCGAATGAAAAACTTTCGAGAGCTTTGAGTTTCTTTTGTAATCCACTTTTCCAATGGAATCCAAAAGCATCTCTAAGCTAACCAATGCGCTTTAAAGCACATATTTGATGCAATACGTCGTTTTGGCTTAACACGGCAGACATGCCAATGGATGATAAACTGTATCTGGACGAGTTTTTTATTACAATTTTTTCAAATAAATCTAAATTAGTGAAAGAACTGCCAAAAAAGTAAAAAATCCAACGTTACAAAATATTTGCACGAAATGTCAAACTTCTTTGTTTATTCATGATTTCGTCAGCGTTCACACAACCGCATCTGCAAATAAATGCATGTGTAATCGCATCTCCCAGCCAATATGACATTAACTCTTAAGTATGTAGTCATAGACCCCATAGACCGATTCAAAGAGAGAATTTCGAACAGTTCCCGTTACAAACAATACAATAGAACAACAATTCGAAAACCGCTCTCTTCGTTCGAACATTTCTGAACTCTCTAATATAAAGTGAATCGATTTATATTTTTCGTTACCTTCAATGAACTTATCCGTTTTTAGATATGTAAAAATTGGGTGGCATCATCCGAACCATTAAACGCTCCAACGCAATATCAACATAAGAATGATGTGCAACGTGTCTCTGCTGGTCACAGAGAACATGAGTGGACGTCATGGTCAGCGATGGAAGTTTTGTTTGAGTATTTGGAGTATAAATATAAGGAATTTATTGAAAATAATTCGACTTCAGAGAGAACAAAAGATGATCTCTGATTTGAAATGTCACTATCATTCCCACTCCGTATTCGAGTTGGGTTGGGGACACTCAAAGACTCGATTTGTGATGCCTAGCGGTACATTTCACAATTTGTGCTTTATTGTACATTGGACAGCCCAATGAGTTTAATTTTTTTGACACAATTGCAACTTGATTGCGTCCACGCTCTAAAACGCTTATCGTGACACAGCTTTTCACGACGATAGCTGTTTTTAACATGAATCAAGTATGTACTCGACCGCTAACGTAGCACAAACTAAGTTTTTTTCTTATTTCATTTACTATCACTCCAGTAAATTTCTGGAATACAATATTTACACAATATGTGCATGTGTGACTTGTACAGTTCCGCAACATAAACTCAAAATCAAATGTGACATCCTCAGCTCAACGAAATACAGAGAAAATTGACAACATTAAACTAATTTAATTTATAATTTAATTTATTTATTTATTTCATCAATGGCCGAAGCCCCCTGACTGAATACAAATAAGTATGACAAAAAACATAAATTACGAGCAGAACCGGAAGTGAGCTGCCGACCCAGTCGACCCGTCGGAGTCAGTAGCCACCTCTGCTCATCGTTATTATTAACAATTATACAATTCTAAGTAGAAGTTATCATAAAACAGGAATCAATTATTAGACGAAAATAGAAAATAGCCCGACGCTCTATCAGGCACCAACGTCTCGTGCAGCCAATGGTCCACCTGAAACAAAAATGATTAGCGGAAATTAGTCGACTAGACTAGCTGTTTTTGCAAGTCGACGTGACTTAGAGTTACATTTGAGAGTCGTGAGACCCGAGTTGACTAATCAGATTCTGATTAGAGTGAGAACCATAGCTTCAGTTTAAATAAAGATAGAATCATATTGACATTGATTATGAAATTCTGGTCTTACCATTCAGTTTATACGCAATTTTTAACTTCCTGATAGTCATCTTGAACGATACACGTGGTATGTTTAGAAACCAAAGTAGTGAAAAGCGGTTAAATGCCATGCACATGTTATTGATTGGCTCATAAAGACCATATTTTGTCCTGTGTTCGTCGACAACGAGATAGTCATCACCACGAGTGGGTCTAGAATTACGAATGACTTAGCTTTTAATTTTAGGTGCGTCGATATTGCCATTCATCAGATCGGATACAAAAAGTGCGCAGGCATTAATTCTGCGTCGGGCGAGTGTTTCGATGTTGATCAAATCGCATCTCTCAATATATGGAGGAAGCTTGTGGTTTTCGTCCCGTTTCACCGTCCGCCTTGCGTACATCAAAAATTTTTTCTGAATTGATTCAATTCTGTCAACAAATGTGTCTTGATAAGGATGCCAAACAACTGAAACATATTCTAAGTAAGAACGGACATAGGCAAAGTATATACTTTTTAAAGTTTTAATATTTTTAAATTCCTTACAAGTTCTCATGACGAAGCCAAGCATTGAGTAAGCTTTTGCAATTATATATTCAATGTGTTTACTGAATTTCAATTTTTGGTCCAAGAGGACTCCCCAAATCTTTAATACCTTAACACGAGTCAACACAACATCATCGATATTGTAACCGAACTCAATTTTGGATCTCTTTCGGGTGAAGGAGACAACCTTACACTTATCGACGTTCAAATAAAGTTGGTTGATTTTGCACCACTGTAGAAACTTGTTCAAGTCACGTTGGAGAGCACTTGCGTCAAGAACATTTTTGATTCTAGCGAAAATTTTCAAGTCGTCAGCATACATTAAGTAAACTGAAGAAGAGAAGACTTTAGTAGCATCGTCCATCGTTCAATAAGAACAAGAGGGGGCCCAGATGGCTACCTTGAGGAACGCCAGAGGTTACGTTGAACATTCGAGAGGAGCAATTTCCTAATTTGACGAATTGTGAACGCCCATTAAGATAAGATGCAATCCATGCTAACAGGTTTGAATGAACACCCATTTGGTTCAATTTGTGCAAAAGAATCGAATGCTTGACTCTATCAAATGCTTTCCGGAAATCGGTGTATATGACGTCTAATTGATGTCTAGATTCTATAACTTTGGTAGCATAGCTAACAAACTCAGCTAAATTTGTTGCTGTAGATCTGCGCTTCATAAGGCCATGTTGTGACTTTGAAATTATTCGATTGAACTTTGTGGATAAAATAAAGGTGACGATGGCTTCAAATAGTTTTCCTATTGTTGGTGTAGAATAGCTACGCCTCTGTAGTTTTCGACATTACTTCCAGAACCACTTTTAAAAATTGGGGTAATATAAGAAGTCTTCCATCTTGTTGGAAATTTTCCAGTTTGGAGGGATGAGTTGAAAATGTGAAGTAGCGGAGATGACAGACTCTCAGCACAGGCTTTTAATAAAATCGGAGAGATGTTATCAGGACCTTCACCCTTACTCGTGTCTATACTACTCAAATGGTTCAAGACGTCTTGGATCTCAAAAGAAATTGATCCAATGTCAATGCGCTTTTCTATGGGGTTCATTTTTTTCGATAAGTCAGAACTAATCTCGTTATCAGCTACATACACGCTTTCGAAGAATTCAGCGAACTGATCACACGTTTCGTTAGGATTACCAGCTTTCTTATTACCCCTAGACATAATTGAAGGGTAGGCTATAGTCTTTTTTCGCGACTTCACGTAATACCAAAATTTTGACGGATCAGAAGTTAACATTTCTTCGGTGTTAGTCAAATATTTGTTAAGGCTTGGTCACGCAAGAAGTGAAATTCTTTACTAATGGACAAAAATTTCATTTTTAGTTTCAGTTTTTCGTCTGGGTTTGTTTCATTTTTAAATCGCTTGTGAGCTTTGCTTGTTCTATTTTTTAGATTGCGTAAATGCTGATTATACCAGGGTGGATCGTTAATAACCATTTTCTTTTTGAGCGGAATAAATTTCTCTAATCCATCTAACAGAACATCGTAAAATACGTTGACTATGTCATCAACGTCAGAAACGTTTGACATCAGTTGATTCCAGTCAATAGAATGAAAATGGTTATTTAGACCAGTATAGTCGCCTTTTTTGAAGTTAAATTCACTTTGTGATTCCTCACTTCCAATATTTTCGATGCTTTCAACTAAGTCTAATAACTATTTCGATAGGATAGTGATACAAATCAATTCGACTCATAGGAACATCAGATTTAATGACTTTGACGTTATTAGGATTGCTGTAAAACACGAGGTCCAAAATCTTTCCATAATAGTTGCGAACGCTGTTAACTTGATGAAGGTTACCACTCATCATGAGATAGATGATATCGGCTTTCGTTCCTTCACCAACTTTAGTAGGGAGCATCACATTGCTTTCACATGATTCGTCTTGACCACTGATCAAGTCATCAATGCAGTCAATGTTGTCATTAAAACGGTCAGGAATCCAATCAACAAGGGCTAGGTTAAAATTGTTGGAATCAAAGATTGCTAATCAATTAAATTTTAATTGTAGTAACCGACTCTAGTAGTCTTACCAGAAATATTTTTATAAAAAATTCAGTTGCATTATATCATTCAAACGAACCAATCAAAACTTTCAATTTCTCTTGCCAATAAGAACTTTATTTCAAGTAGACCTCCAACAAAAATCTCCTAAAACACACATTTCATCATTAACATCCAGGTCTATAAATTTCAGTGTCTTTTCTAATGCATCGTGATATTCGGTGTATACTTTGACAGAGGAGCCAGAAGGAATGTAGAGGCAACAAACAAAAAGCGAATGATTTTTAAGTTGGACTTTAACTAAGACCATTTCGACTTTGTCGGTCCCAGGCACTAGAACACATTCGCTGGGAATGGATGAACGGACAGCGATCAAAACACCTCCATATCTCTGATGGACGCTGTTTAATGCAGACCGATCAGTTCTGTAAACTGAAAACTGCTTAAGATTGAACAATTCACACATGTCAAAGAGTTATTCGAAAAATCATCAGTTTTTAGTTCTTAATCCGCGAACATTCTGATAGTACAACCTGACATTACTTTTTAAAACGGAGAGATTAGACTTACTGGGATTAACAGAATCAAAATAAGTCTTAGCTGAAATTATTGGCTGCGAATGAGTTATGATGTCAGCGTTGAATGCCTCACCCTGATCTTTACAATTGAAAAAATCTGAAATAAGCGGCTGACTTGCATGCTATGTTGCAGTTGTTTCTTTTACCACTGGAGTTCTCTTCGAAACTGGCGTTGCAAGAGAATCGGAGTTCTCTTGTGTGGATGTTGTCGCTGGAGATGCTGTAGGCGGTAAAAAAGAGTGCAAGGACCTCCTCTTATTTTCTTGAAATTCTCCAATTTGGACATGAGAGGGCCAAAAAGAAGGATCGATGAGCTTGTCGAAGAGTTCAACTGTGCAACTTAGCCGGAAAGA
>CM055405.1:13315038-13364188 GCA_029228625.1 Pseudolycoriella hygida | reverse complement strand
CCAATTATTTCAATTAACTATTCAAGTTTTATCTAGCAATCTCCGTTACTCAAATGTTCTCGCTGTGATAATTTTTGAGTGTTTTAGGAGATTAAATAACGCAGAAAAGACAGTTAATCAGAAAGCGTTGGAATTTGGAAACTGATAATTGTGGAACTTTTCGGAGAGCAGCACAGCTGATTGCGAACGTGATACAATTAAATAATGATCATAAAATACTCGTATATTAATCACTCATCGAACACAAAATTTCTTTTCTCAAATCAATATTTTGTCATCCAAGAAAAATGATAAATTGGCACCAATGCAGCTAGATGTAATGTAAGTGTGATCGTTGTTATTTAATATACTTTGAACCGAACCGAATCCTAGAACCTAAAAGCACTGAGTTCGTAACCAAATATTTTCAGCCGGGAAGGAACATAGGCTCGAACTGGAACCGAATCTTCAAGCGGTTCGGAGTGAGGGTAATGTCATCAACAACATTTAGTTTACTAAATGTCTGACTAGAGAATATTTTTCGAATCTCTAGTGGAGCCAAATCCATATATCATCAAAATTGAACCCGAACCATTTTCTGATTTTTTAGAATACATTTTTGCAATTAACTCCTACCTAATTGAAAAACGATATCTATAAGAAATTGAAACGTCACGAAAAATTACCTAGATATTATAGAGATATTGTGGTAAATGATATGCCCATGCCTCTGCTTTATACGGACAACCGAACGCGAAAGAGTGTTAACTTTAGTGTTTTAATTTTAACATCATTCTGCTGTGGTGTGAGAAGTGCTACCGACATATATACTTCATGGCGAGAGTTTCCAGAGATTGTTTGTATAGTGCAATTAAAAGCAACAATCATCTAAATTAAGCAATTAACTTAGGGCTTTGCAATTACTTTTTTTGTTGGCTTAAAAGCAGTCATTGAAAGAATTTTTTTAAAGATGAGGTTTCGCTTTTATGTGTTTTAAAACTTGATTTTTGAATTAATTGCTTCAATCAGTTGTTTTCGTTGTAATTTCCTATTCGCATACCCTAAGCTTAGCTCACTTGAGAAAGTAGTTGCGAGTTCTTTTTGTAGAGAACAATTTCACGAGTTTTCTTTGCCTTTTTATATGAATCCAATCACATTTCACAAATTCAGCCATCATAATGAACATAACGATGAACTGCTGTAAATGGCAGGCGTCTAAGACACATCGACACCATCTTCCAATTACAATCGTTAAACGTTAACTTCGAATATGTTTCTTGTATGAAAAATAAACGGTTGCACAATTCGTTTTGTTACAGCAGAAAGTCATTACAAAAAATCATTAGAGAATTGCTGAAAGAAAAGTGTCTTCATCGCCGGATGTGGTAAGCGAGAAAAGATATTTTCCTGACAGATTTCCACACTTTTATTTATCAATTAGTTAAATGTAGTTAAAAGCTGTTGGGAGCTGCGGGAAACGATACAATTGAAAGAAATGTTTGATTTTTTAGTTTAAGTGAAAGAGAACTAATGTAATGTATTTTCTGATTGCAGACAAACTAAAATTCAATTAAACTTAATTTTGGTTTTTGTCATTTGAATGTACGAGTTATTGTTTTTATGATAATTCATTGCTGCATACAATTTAGTATGTCCTAAGAATGAATAAGGTAACATCAACAAAATTGTAGACTCTAAAAATATTTTACTTTGAATATTTTATAAATGAAAATTTAATGGCTGCAAATCAAGCAAATCCTTTTCCGTACTAAACTCTTTGTCGTACTGAATTCTACCATCGTCAAACAATTTATCGAAATGTAATTTAAACCATTATAAATTCGAAAACTCTTAAAATTTATGGACTTTTCGCAATCTTCGTATTCTTTTCCAAAAAATCAATTTTCTGTATGTTTCTAGAAATTGCTTATTACGAAAGCCCTTCCGAAGTACTAGGACCAACCTGCAGCCTGACAATAAACAAAAAGGTTTATTTTATACATCCTTTTTAAAGTCTTATCTTCGGCAAAAATGTTCTCCTTAAAATTCACTACAACAAAAATTTATATTTTTACCCTTAACCCGACTTTATGACCCTTAGGTAAACACCGAAACCTCTAGTTCGATGGGCAAAAATGTTCCCCTTGTAATTTTCCACAACTCTGCCTTTGGAACCGTTTCTGTGTACCTTGTCTGTCAGAAAATATTGATGAAAAATCACTCCCTATCGAATATTTGCGCGTAGCACGACATACCATCACTCCAAGAACTGTACATCCCGAAAGACTCAAACGATTTCCGAAAATGTTTACCGCTCGCTTTGAGAGATCCATATCCTTCATTTGACATCTTACTTGGTACTTTCATTGCTATACTTTCGGATCTATGGGCGAAAACGTTTCAACGACCCTCGAAAAATCACATTGATTGAATTGAATTGATTGAATTGATTTTTTGGAAAGGAATACGAATATTGCGAAAAGTCCATCAATTTTAAGAGTTTTCGAATTTATGATGGTTTAAATTACATTTCGATAAATTGTTTGACGATGGTAGAATTCAGTACGACAAAGAGTTTAGTACGAAAAAGGATTTGCTTTATTTGCAGCCATTAATTTTCGATTTTAAAATATTCAAAGTAAAATATTTTTAGAGTCTACAATTTTGTTGATGTTACCTTATTCAATCTTAGGACCTACTAAATTGTATGCAGCAATGAATTAGCATAAAAACAATAACTCGTACATTCAAATGACAAGAACCAAAATTAACTTTAATTGAATTTTAGTTTGTCTGCAATCAGAAAATACATTACATTATTTCTCAGTCACTTAAACTAAAAAATCAAAAATTCCCTTAATTTTAATCATTTCCCGCAGCTCCCGAATGAAAAACTTTCGAGAGCTTTGAGTTTCTTTTGTAATCCACTTTTCCAATGGAATCCAAAAGCATCTCTAAGCTAACCAATGCGCTTTAAAGCACATATTTGATGCAATACGTCGTTTTGGCTTAACACGGCAGACATGCCAATGGATGATAAACTGTATCTGGACGAGTTTTTTATTACAATTTTTTCAAATAAATCTAAATTAGTGAAAGAACTGCCAAAAAAGTAAAAAATCCAACGTTACAAAATATTTGCACGAAATGTCAAACTTCTTTGTTTATTCATGATTTCGTCAGCGTTCACACAACCGCATCTGCAAATAAATGCATGTGTAATCGCATCTCCCAGCCAATATGACATTAACTCTTAAGTATGTAGTCATAGACCCCATAGACCGATTCAAAGAGAGAATTTCGAACAGTTCCCGTTACAAACAATACAATAGAACAACAATTCGAAAACCGCTCTCTTCGTTCGAACATTTCTGAACTCTCTAATATAAAGTGAATCGATTTATATTTTTCGTTACCTTCAATGAACTTATCCGTTTTTAGATATGTAAAAATTGGGTGGCATCATCCGAACCATTAAACGCTCCAACGCAATATCAACATAAGAATGATGTGCAACGTGTCTCTGCTGGTCACAGAGAACATGAGTGGACGTCATGGTCAGCGATGGAAGTTTTGTTTGAGTATTTGGAGTATAAATATAAGGAATTTATTGAAAATAATTCGACTTCAGAGAGAACAAAAGATGATCTCTGATTTGAAATGTCACTATCATTCCCACTCCGTATTCGAGTTGGGTTGGGGACACTCAAAGACTCGATTTGTGATGCCTAGCGGTACATTTCACAATTTGTGCTTTATTGTACATTGGACAGCCCAATGAGTTTAATTTTTTTGACACAATTGCAACTTGATTGCGTCCACGCTCTAAAACGCTTATCGTGACACAGCTTTTCACGACGATAGCTGTTTTTAACATGAATCAAGTATGTACTCGACCGCTAACGTAGCACAAACTAAGTTTTTTTCTTATTTCATTTACTATCACTCCAGTAAATTTCTGGAATACAATATTTACACAATATGTGCATGTGTGACTTGTACAGTTCCGCAACATAAACTCAAAATCAAATGTGACATCCTCAGCTCAACGAAATACAGAGAAAATTGACAACATTAAACTAATTTAATTTTTAATTTATTTATTTATTTATTTCATCAATGGCCGAAGCCCCCTGACTGAATACAAATAAGTATGACAAAAAACATAAATTACGAGCAGAACCGGAAGTGAGCTGCCGACCCAGTCGACCCGTCGGAGTCAGTAGCCACCTCTGCTCATCGTCATTATTAACAATTATACAATTCTAAGTAGAAGTTATCATAAAACAGGAATCAATTATTAGACGAAAATAGAAAATAGCCCGATGTTCTATCAAGCACCAACGTCTCGTGCAGCCAATGGTCCACCTGAAACAAAAATGATTAGCGGAAACTAGTCGGCTAGACTAGCTGTTTTTGCAAGTCGACGTGACTTAGAGTTACATTTGAGAGTCGTGAGACCCGAGTTGACTAATCAGATTCTGATTAGAGTGAGAACCATAGGTTCAGTTTAAATAAAGATAGAATCATATTGACATTGATTATGAAATTCTGGTCTTACCATTCAGTTTATACGCAATTTTTAACTTCCTGATAGTCATCTTGAACGATACACGTGGTATGTTTAGAAACCAAAGTAGTGAAAAGCGGTTAAATGCCATGCACATGTTATTGATTGGCTCATAAAGACCATATTTTGTCCTGTGTTCGTCGACAACGAGATAGTCATCACCACGAGTGGGTCTAGAATTACGAATGACTTAGCTTTTAATTTTAGGTGCGTCGATATTGCCATTCATCAGATCGGATACAAAAAGTGCGCAGGCATTAATTCTGCGTCGGGCGAGTGTTTCGATGTTGATCAAATCGCATCTCTCAATATATGGAGGAAGCTTGTGGTTTTCGTCCCGTTTCACCGTCCGCCTTGCGTACATCAAAAATTTTTTCTGAATTGATTCAATTCTGTCAACAAATGTGTCTTGATAAGGATGCCAAACAACTGAAACATATTCTAAGTAAGAACGGACATAGGCAAAGTATATACTTTTTAAAGTTTTAATATTTTTAAATTCCTTACAAGTTCTCATGACGAAGCCAAGCATTGAGTAAGCTTTTGCAATTATATATTCAATGTGTTTACTGAATTTCAATTTTTGGTCCAAGAGGACTCCCCAAATCTTTAATACCTTAACACGAGTCAACACAACATCATCGATATTGTAACCGAACTCAATTTTGGATCTCTTTCGGGTGAAGGAGACAACCTTACACTTATCGACGTTCAAATAAAGTTGGTTGATTTTGCACCACTGTAGAAACTTGTTCAAGTCACGTTGGAGAGCACTTGCGTCAAGAACATTTTTGATTCTAGCGAAAATTTTCAAGTCGTCAGCATACATTAAGTAAACTGAAGAAGAGAAGACTTTAGTAGCATCGTCCATGAATAATAAGAACAAGAGGGGGCCCAGATGGCTACCTTGAGGAACGCCAGAGGTTACGTTGAACATTCGAGAGGAGCAATTTCCTAATTTGACGAATTGTGAACGCCCATTAAGATAAGATGCAATCCATGCTAACAGGTTTGAATGAACACCCATTTGGTTCAATTTGTGCAAAAGAATCGAATGCTTGACTCTATCAAATGCTTTCCGGAAATCGGTGTATATGACGTCTAATTGATGTCTAGATTCTATAACTTTGGTAGCATAGCTAACAAACTCAGCTAAATTTGTTGCTGTAGATCTGCGCTTCATAAGGCCATGTTGTGACTTTGAAATTATTCGATTGAACTTTGTGGATAAAATAAAGGTGACGATGGCTTCAAATAGTTTTCCTATTGTTGGTGTAGAATAGCTACGCCTCTGTAGTTTTCGACATTACTTCCAGAACCACTTTTAAAAATTGGGGTAATATAAGAAGTCTTCCATCTTGTTGGAAATTTTCCAGTTTGGAGGGATGAGTTGAAAATGTGAAGTAGCGGAGATGACAGACTCTCAGCACAGGCTTTTAATAAAATCGGAGAGATGTTATCAGGACCTTCACCCTTACTCGTGTCTATACTACTCAAATGGTTCAAGACGTCTTGGATCTCAAAAGAAATTGATCCAATGTCAATGCGCTTTTCTATGGGGTTCATTTTTTTCGATAAGTCAGAACTAATCTCGTTATCAGCTACATACACGCTTTCGAAGAATTCAGCGAACTGATCACACGTTTCGTTAGGATTACCAGCTTTCTTATTACCCCTAGACATAATTGAAGGGTAGGCTATAGTCTTTTTTCGCGACTTCACGTAATACCAAAATTTTGACGGATCAGAAGTTAACATTTCTTCGGTGTTAGTCAAATATTTGTTAAGGCTTGGTCACGCAAGAAGTGAAATTCTTTACTAATGGACAAAAATTTCATTTTTAGTTTCAGTTTTTCGTCTGGGTTTGTTTCATTTTTAAATCGCTTGTGAGCTTTGCTTGTTCTATTTTTTAGATTGCGTAAATGCTGATTATACCAGGGTGGATCGTTAATAACCATTTTCTTTTTGAGCGGAATAAATTTCTCTAATCCATCTAACAGAACATCGTAAAATACGTTGACTATGTCATCAACGTCAGAAACGTTTGACATCAGTTGATTCCAGTCAATAGAATGAAAATGGTTATTTAGACCAGTATAGTCGCCTTTTTTGAAGTTAAATTCACTTTGTGATTCCTCACTTCCAATATTTTCGATGCTTTCAACTAAGTCTAATAACTATTTCGATAGGATAGTGATACAAATCAATTCGACTCATAGGAACATCAGATTTAATGACTTTGACGTTATTAGGATTGCTGTAAAACACGAGGTCCAAAATCTTTCCATAATAGTTGCGAACGCTGTTAACTTGATGAAGGTTACCACTCATCATGAGATAGATGATATCGGCTTTCGTTCCTTCACCAACTTTAGTAGGGAGCATCACATTGCTTTCACATGATTCGTCTTGACCACTGATCAAGTCATCAATGCAGTCAATGTTGTCATTAAAACGGTCAGGAATCCAATCAACAAGGGCTAGGTTAAAATTGTTGGAATCAAAGATTGCTAATCAATTAAATTTTAATTGTAGTAACCGACTCTAGTAGTCTTACCAGAAATATTTTTATAAAAAATTCAGTTGCATTATATCATTCAAACGAACCAATCAAAACTTTCAATTTCTCTTGCCAATAAGAACTTTATTTCAAGTAGACCTCCAACAAAAATCTCCTAAAACACACATTTCATCATTAACATCCAGGTCTATAAATTTCAGTGTCTTTTCTAATGCATCGTGATATTCGGTGTATACTTTGACAGAGGAGCCAGAAGGAATGTAGAGGCAACAAACAAAAAGCGAATGATTTTTAAGTTGGACTTTAACTAAGACCATTTCGACTTTGTCGGTCCCAGGCACTAGAACACATTCGCTGGGAATGGATGAACGGACAGCGATCAAAACACCTCCATATCTCTGATGGACGCTGTTTAATGCAGACCGATCAGTTCTGTAAACTGAAAACTGCTTAAGATTGAACAATTCACACATGTCAAAGAGTTATTCGAAAAATCATCAGTTTTAGTTCTTAATCCGCGAACATTCTGATAGTACAACCTGACATTACTTTTTAAAACGGAGAGATTAGACTTACTGGGATTAACAGAATCAAAATAAGTCTTAGCTGAAATTATTGGCTGCGAATGAGTTATGATGTCAGCGTTGAATGCCTCACCCTGATCTTTACAATTGAAAAAATCTGAAATAAGCGGCTGACTTGCATGCTATGTTGCAGTTGTTTCTTTTACCACTGGAGTTCTCTTCGAAACTGGCGTTGCAAGAGAATCGGAGTTCTCTTGTGTGGATGTTGTCGCTGGAGATGCTGTAGGCGGTAAAAAAGAGTGCAAGGACCTCCTCTTATTTTCTTGAAATTCTCCAATTTGGACATGAGAGGGCCAAAAAGAAGGATCGATGAGCTTGTCGAAGAGTTCAACTGTGCAACTTAGCCGGAAAGAAATAAACGTAAGTTCGTCCAGCTTTTTATCTTTTTTCACTAAAAGTCTGAAACTGAAATCCTTGTTATCAAGTTCAGGCATTCTCGTTTTCATATACGAGGAAATCGATTCCGCAGTTACATCTGGCTTAAGACGAGAAACGTAAATAAATTTTGTAAGTCTATTCATTGGTTGACGAGGTTTAACCGGACTACCCAATCCATGATTGGTGTCTAAATTGGTGCCGGGGGTCAACTTGCGTTGGCGAATTAACGGATTGACACCATACTTCTTTCCATTGGTTCGAACCCTTTTAGGCGTTATATCAACGTTCGATACGCGCTTACGTTTATTCGAACGCATAGAAAATGAAGGGAAGTTCACGTCAGTTGGTGCAACGTCCATACTGCAGCTTGCAGCCACGGAAGAAAACAAAGGTTTCTTAGACTGAATACTAACTACGGGATTAACTACGGTGTCGTTCAATTCACTTAGAACCGACGCATAAGTTTTAGTCTCTTCGCGGTGATCATGAATCTACGCCTTGATCTCATGGAGCAGGGACAAGATTTCTTTAGATTAGTCAAGTCCTGAAGAGTGTTGAGAGATATCTGAAGTTGGTCGAGCGAAGTCGAAAATAGAAGATCGTTTAAGGAGTTCTTGTTAACTCTGACGCTTTTTGACGTTGGCGGCGCCTTGGAAGTTGAAATTGGGGTCGAACTTGAGCTGGAAGTTTTAGGCATACTGACCTTCGAGGATTTTGAGGATGGTGACAGACACTTGTTGCACATCACTTTAACGTGTTCATCAAAAAGAACCTCAGTAGCAGTTCTGGTAATGCCAATGCATAAAAGATGAATCAATGAGTTACATCCGCCACAATTTACAGTGGAGTCTGTCTTCACGTTCGAAGGTGGGCAATCGTCCCTACTACAAATGATTGTTGTAGGCATGATTCACTGTGTGTAGTCGATGGTCAGCCTAATATTCAAAGTCACTGACACCTCGACACTCTCTTAATATTATACCATTTATCATATTAATTGCCCTCTATTAGAATAATTAGGAAGTAAAATTAAAGACATAAAAGCGCGAATCAATTATAGGATATATTCTTTGTTCGTTATTATCTGTGATACGTAGTTGTTTAAATTGAAATACAATAAAAATAAGATTAATATAAATTAGAGTTTGAAAAGCATTCATGGTCCTTCGACGCCAAAGAATAAGAGCCAGTGAATCAAGGAATAAAATATACAGTCCACAAATCAAACAATATTCAAGTGAAATTAAGTGTATTTCACTCCATCTAAAAAAATCATTGCAACGTCAACTCAACAAATCTAATTGGTGCGAAGCGCAACCGTTATTTAAATTTTTGGTACGAAGTACAACCGTTATTTGAATTGCACAAATTGGAAACAGAGGAAAATTTACATTGGATAATTATTGGAATCTCAAGTTTATCCGTAAATCTACGAGAACGAGATTTGGCGCGCAGAAATTGGGCAAGGACTCAAGCGTCGATTTTCACATAAGTTTATAATTGGAAAGAGCTACATCCAGCCAAATTAAGAGGGAAGCACAGAAGGCAAAATCGTAAGACGTATTAATTCAAAATATAATTTAATTATTTGATTGAATTTCACATTTATTATTTGTTATGGGGAAGATTAATTGCTCAAAATTTAAATCTCACACATCTGATATGCTTGATGCACATTACTAAATTGAATCGTGCTTAAATAAATGTTATAACGGTCCAGTAGATCGATTACTTTAGTGTCTTAAAAATACCGACGTGCGAGGTCTGATTTCTAAGGTGAATTTAGCGCCAAAGTTGGGAATCACGAAGCGGATAGAATTTAACGGTCCAGTAGATCGGTTTTCCTTATTGTTTTAAAGATATACAGTCGCTCGGGAGCTGATTCCTCAAACAAATTTGGCGCCAAGGTTGAGCGTTGTGAGGTCGAAAATTTTCTAACGGTTTTAAGTTAACGGTCCAGTTGATCGGAGACCGCTAGTGGGAAGTTTTAGGCGGACGGGCTTACAGTTTACAGACGAGCTTCGGCGCCAAAACCGTTGTTAGTTTAGCTGCTGGATTTAAAATACTTACCAATAGCTGAAATTAATAAAACAAACGATTAATTATTTAACACACTTATTGAATTTATTTAGTTACACTTTAATATAATAGTTAATATTTTAATTCATCTCCGAGATGGGGACAAAAATTAAAGCGCAACAAGCCAATATAGCGAAGTTCCTTGCGTATTGCGAGGGTGTAATGAATATGCCGGAACCCAATCTGACTAAGGGTTATCTGGAAGCCAAAAATAAAATAATTTCTGAATTATTTATTAAATTGGATAATTCGAATGATGAAATGATTGAGGATGCCGATGGAGAAGTAGATCAGTCAATTCAACTCGTTAAAAGAGAATTTGATAAGGCATTTGCGATGTACGATAAAGTCATCATCAAGATTCAAATTAAGTTAGATAAAATGGGGAAAACGTCCACTCAGCCAGCCTCAATTAATTTACCTCCTAACCTGACTCTAACCTCGGAAAGGTCTAAACTCAAACTAAAGCCCATAGAAATCCCTATGTTTGCCGGGGAATACAAGAAGTGGATCTCTTTCAGGAGTATATTTGATTCGATGGTCCACAACGATAAGAAAATGGATAAGCTAGAAAAAATGCATTATCTCAAATCGTGTCTTATCGAGGATGCTGGTAGGATCATATCCCAATTCGATACTACCGCAGAATCGTATGATGAAGCCTACAAGGTCGTCACAGAGCGATTCCATAATGAAGTGATTCTGGTTGACACTCATGTTATTAGCATTTTGTCCCAGCGAACTCTTGCGTCTGAATCCAGTGCCGGTATTAAAGAATTAATGGACACCACCACAGAAAATCTGCGAGCTCTTAGGACACTAAAAATTGAAGTAGATTCGTGGGATCCCATTCTGTTGCTACTGCTGGTACAAAAGTTAGATAGATTCACTAGACGTTTGTGGGAACAGACGTTACAACCGAAGGTTAGACCAACAATGGCTCAGTTTATCGAATTTCTGAGTAAGAGGTTTCACGCGTTAGGTTGTCAACAAAATTTCAACTTTGCCATCGAAACATCAACGGAATTCCCCCAATCAAAACACCGAAATTTTAAGAAGTCTGTTGGTAATGAACGCATTGCCCAAAATGGTCAGAATTTCCCACCTAGGATTTATCAAAATTTTCATAATGCTTCCCAACCCAGACAAAAGAAATGCCCCTTTGGATGTGGAGAAAACCACAATCCCACAGAGTGCGAAGATTTTCGGAAGGCTAAAATGCAGGTGAAAATAGATCTTGTAAGAGGTTCTAACTTATGCAAGAATTGTTTGAAGAGTCATTCTGACAGGTGTACGTCAAGACCAGGCTGTCAGATATGTGGAAGGTATCACCATACACTATTACATATGGAGCAATCTGATCCGAGGATGACAACCAAGAGTACAGCGTCAAACGTTACAACGAATGGGAACCAAAAGCAATCCCACCAATTCAAAGACCCACAGAGGTCGTTGAAAAATCATCATGCACATACACAAGCTGAGTATCGCGTTCAAACATATGACGACGGGGCGAAGGACTCAGAAAGCATTGCGTGGAATGAACCAGTTTTACTAGCAACAGCGATTGTTCTGATACGGTCTGAGAGAAACAATAAATTTTACCCATTCAGAGCCCTCCTAGATCAAGCAAGCGAAGCGTCTTATATCACGGAGAGCGTTTCTCAATTTCTAGGCCTTAAAAAGAAATCGGTAGAAGCTTTGACCAGTGGTTTAGGTGGAGTCACAACAGGGAAAATAAAATATATCGTCGATTTCGAATTGGGATCCAAAAGAAATCAATCGTTTCGTAGTACGAAAAATTTCGGAACCTTTACCATCGATGAACTTGTCGAAAGCCGATTGGAATCACGTTAAAGATTTAAATTTGGCGGATCCAGAGTTCCGGATTCCGGGAAAGGTTGACTTATTATTGGGAGCTCCAATTTATGGTTATTTATTACTACCTGGTCTGATCAAAGTTTCGTCAACAATACCAGTCGCTCAAAACACCGAATTTGGATGGATATTGTCGGGCGCCACAAGATCAACACCACGCAAGTTAAATAATTTCCATTTGAAATTAGACTTGGAAGATCAATTGAGAAGGTTTTTCGAACAAGAAGAAGTTTCAAAAGAACGAATTCTTACAAATGAGGAGATTGCATGCGAAAATTTCTTCGAGGAGACGGTACAGAGAGATGAGGAAGGACGTTACATCGTTGCCCTACCCTTCAAGAAGGACCCTAATTTGCTAGGCTCATCAAAGGGTCAGGCTGTTTCACGGTTGATGAAACTGGAAGAGAGGTTACAAGCAAATGAGGAATTACGGGACGAGTACACACAAATTCTAAAAGAATACGAGTCGTTGGAACACACATCGATTATCGGCGAACTGGATAAATCAAATGAATCAACGAGTTATTATCTTCCTCATCACGCGGTATTTAAGCCAGAATCATCCACAACGAAAACCAGGGTGGTATTCGACGCATCGGCAAAGACAACTAATGGTGTCGCGCTAAATGATCTATTGATGACTGGGCCAACACTTCAGCAGGATTTAATGTCGATACTGTTACGATGGCGACTACACCGCATAGTGTTTGGAGCAGATATCGCGAAGATGTATCGACAAGTGAAGGTAAGAAAACAGGATCGAAAATTTCAACGTTTTCTGTTTAGGGAGGACATGAATCAACCGGTGGTAGAATACGAACATAACATGGTGACTTTCGGAATAACTTCGGCAACATACTTAGCGATCAAGTCTTTACAACATATAGCAAAAGAGGAGCACAAACATTATCTTGAAGCGTCAGAAGTTATCCAGAGAGATTTTTACATGGACGATGTTATGTCAGGAGCGAATACAGTACAACAAACAATCAAACTCTGCAAGGATATGAAAGAATTATTGCAAAAGGCAAAGTTTCCCCTAAGAAAATTTATTTCAAACTCAACCGACGTGTTACAGACGTTACCAGAAAGTGACAGGGAATTACGACTACCTTTGGATATAAACATCGACAACATCATAAAAACATTAGGTATTCGTTACGATCCTGCAACTGATGCTTTTCGATTTAAAGTAAACATAGAAGAAACGAACGAAGCACCTACAAAAAGAAGTCTACTGTCAGAAACATCGAAATTATTTGATCATTTGGGATGGTTAGCGCCGGTAGTCATTAGAGCAAAAATCATGTTTCAAGACCTTTGGCAAGCAGGTCTGGATTGGAAACAGAAATTACCAAAAGAAATCGCTGAGTTGTGGTTAGAATTTCGTAAAGAATTACATCAACTAGAAGAAATCAGAATAGATAGATGGATTCAATTCGATGCAAAAACAGATAATCTTGAATTACACGGATTTAGTGATGCATCAGAGAAAGCATACGCAGCGGTGATATATACACGAATCGTAAAGCAAGATGGGGCAATTCACATAAAAATGTTAACATCCAAAACTAGAGTAGCACCTATAAAAAAGGTTACGTTGCCACGCTTAGAATTATGTGGTGCAGTCCTATTAGCAAATTTAATTGAAAACGTTCAAAGAGCCTTAGATAGAAATAAAGTAGAAGTTCCCCGTCAAGTTAAAGACATATGTAGCCAATAGAGTCGTAGAAACGAACAATTATCTAAATGTGAGCCAATGGCATCATATTGAAGGAGCGAAAAATCCAGCCGATTGCGCCTCAAGAGGGATAAACCCTACGGAATTAAAGAACCACAGTTTATGGTGGAACGGACCGGAATGTTTAAGGGAAAATAAGACGTCCTGGGAACAAGACATAGAAATCCCACCAGCCACTCTAGAGCTCAAACAAAAAGTATTAGCAACGCGCATAATAATGGCGGGTGACGTTGTAGGGAAGTTAATTGCAAAATATTCAGATTTTAGGAAATTAGTCCGAATGATCGCTATCCTGATGAAATTTATTGATAAATTAAAATCAGTGCGGAAATTTCGAAATGTAAATGCTTCTTCTACATTCAGCATCCACAAACAAAGCAAAAAAGCGACACAAGTTGTAATTACTGCGATAGATCTACGGAAAGCAGAATTACGTCTTATAAGGCTGCATCAAAATGATGAATTTTCCAGAGAAATTCACGACCTAACGCAAAGAAACCCAATTAATAATAAAAGCAAAATATTATCATTGAACCCATTTTTAGATACAGACGGATGTCTAAGAGTGGGAGGTCGTCTGCAAAATTCGAATTTGGAGTACGAAAGGAAACACCCCTTAATTGTAACTGCGGGAACTATAGCTAAGCTGATAATTACCGAAGCACATAGGAGGACCTTGCATGGTGGGATAAGCCTAACAATGAACATGGTTAGGGAGTCCTACTGGATTATTAATTTGAGGCGACAGACCAAGCAACACATTTTAAACTGCGTCAAATGTTGTCGATTCAAACAAAAACTAGGTGAACAAATTATGGCGAATTTACCACGAGCTCGCGTCTCAGAAGCCACCGCTTTTACTCACACCGGCTTAGATTACGCTGGACCATTTAATATTAAAGCTTCCAATGTTCCATCACCGCCCACTCGCATAAAACCGGTAGTTATTAACGGTGAAGTCATTAAGTCAATACCTAAAGTACCAGTATATGAAGGGTACATTGCACTTTTCGTATGTTTCACCACCAAGGCCATACATTTAGAAGTGGTAAGCGACATGACTACGCAGGCCTTTTTAGCAGCATTCGATCGGTTTGCCAATCGTAGAGGCACTCCGGAACATTGCTATTCCGATAATGCCAAAACGTTTATTGGAGCAAAGAATGTTTTAGATAAAGATCAAAGGAAATCGATATTAGAATACAATACGGTAGCCCGACATTTAGCGAACGAAGGTGTTCAGTGGTCTTTTATCCCACCAAGAGGACCTCATCACGGTGGAATATGGGAATCGAATATCAAATCTATGAAGCATCATCTTAAGCGGGTAGTCGATAATATGACATTGACTTTTGAAGAACTAACAACGGTTTTGGCGAAGATAGAAGCTTGTTTGAACTCTAGACCGATGTGTCCCTTGAGTGATGATTGTGATGATTTGTCAGTATTGACTCCAGGTCATTTCTTGATAGGAAGACCCCTTAAATCTAGGCCGGAAGGAAAGTCTGTCGACAGGACTGAGGGGGTACGAGAACGTTGGAACGTAGTTCAAAGGATCCAGAGGGATTTTTGGGAGACGTGGAGTAGGGAATATCTAAATCAGTTGCAACACCGCCCGAAGTGGCAAAAGCAGGGAAGAAATATTGAAGAAGGAGATATTGTTTTGTTAAAGGAGGACAACATTGCTCCTACGAGGTGGCCCTTGGCGAGGGTAGTGAAGGTTCACCGAGGTCAGGATAAAAATGTAAGATCCGTTGTTATTAAAACTCATAATGAGTCGGGTAAATTGACCGAATTAGAACGACCTATCGTCAAATTATGTCTGCTTCCAATAGAACACGAGTCACTTAGTCTTGAAAACAAAATTGGTGCAAGTGATGAGCCAAAAGCAAACTAATTTCACATAGAAATCAATCAATCTAACATCAAGAAAGACAAGACATTAAAACAAGTTAAAATCAATCGGATGTATGATAAGACGAATTGGAGCGGTTAGGTAGAGTAAATTAAAACATTGTTACGCTAAATTGAATTAATCGTCTTACCATGCCAATGACATCAAGCCAACGTATCGAAACTACAAGCAATCCATCATTTCCACACATCAACCGTTCCTGTACCTATATAGGGCCGTTTTTTAGCCCTAGTATTGCCCAATCATTTAGCACTAGGGCGATACAAAAGGGAAGTTACAAATAAATTACAAATAACAACATATACTTAATTACTTAATAATACTTAAACATTTTTTTTTTTATCACAGAACAACAGTCCAAATCAGTAAACGAAAATTGGTTATCGTTGGTTCTTTAATGTCGATCTAACGATAAACGGATCCAACGTTTTTATACACGATCTACCGATCGAACGTCTCCAAACAAACGCTACCGACATTATGTTTGGTTCCAAATTGTATCCTGGTTGTTTTTCGTTCCATCTGTAACAAACAGAAAATGATTTAACACAAAGCATCGAGTTCAAACAAATTACATGAATACTTATCTGACATATTTCGTTGCACATTCTTTATGGCCGGCGTATACAAAAACTTTCACTGGACGACGAAAGTTTATCAACAAGTCTAACCGTATTTAAAATCCTAATACAGTCCAAATCGATTCAACCTGGAGTTCATGAAGAAACAAGAACCTACTGCGAATTGAATTATGGGTCAATCACATCAACAATTAATCACACACGTTGTTTAGAATATGTTTTGTTTGGAATGCGTTTACGATTTATAACGTGTTGAGGAGTTTTGGAGCGGGGATGACGCTTTCTTCTCGAAAAAAGAAAAAATTAGTTGATCACTTTTTTTTTTTTATATATAAATTGTTTCACTCGCGACTTTATTTATTATTGTTTTTAAACATGAATGTTTCAACCCGGGGAGTAGTCGATGGTCAGCCTAATATTCAAATTCACTGACACCTCGACACTCTCTTAATATTATACCATTTATCATATTAATTGCCCTCTATTAGAATAATTAGGAAGTAAAATTAAAGACATAAAAGCGCGAATCAATTATAGGATATATTCTTTGTTCGTTATTATCTGTGATACGTAGTTGTTTAAATTGAAATACAATAAAAATAAGATTAATATAAATTAGAGTTTGAAAAGCATTCAGTGTGCAAAATGCACAACAGTGGAAAAGATGTAGGAAAAAATATTATCTCTAAATTTGAAAAAAGTCACCTTAAGTGACCCGACTAAATTTGAAAAAAATATGAGTTTCGTTTATGAACCCGACTATGCGTATCGGCAACAATGAACGATACAATGTGATTACAACTTTAACGTAATCAAATAAAACTCATAAGCTCACCGCTAGAATATAAATTCTTTGTTGGGGAATGAACGAATGATAATGTAAAACAATATAAATTAACACTCTGAAATAGAAAAATTGTTCAAAAAAGACACTTGCAAATTCGACAAATCAAAACAATAATCGCGCCCAAATGAATGCGTTACTCAACAGCTACGCAGACCGTTACGTGAGAAAATAAACTACCAATAATTAACTGGATATTTCACAAAATCTAATCAATTATTTTACTCAACTCGAAAATTTTCCAATTAAACACAATTCCAGAGTTAATTACAAATATTTTCACAATTTAACTCTGGATAATAACACTTAAAAAAATGAAAAATAGAGCAGGAAACAAAGCACGGCTTCACTACTCAAAACTACTAAAGCTGCTAAATTACTATGAATAAATATGTAAAATGCTTGAATTGCTTGAAAATGCTAGAAGTGGTCATATCCGAGGATTGGGCCATATTTATCCAAAACCCTAAAACACGTGTTGGCTACAATTTAATTTCGCCTTTGGAACCAACTTTATAACTCTCATAGTTCTGGAGATTCGGGTCATCCTGCCCGATTATGGAAGTGGCCGTATACCAGTATTGGGCCAGATTTGCCCAAAACCCTGTAACACGTATTCGCTAAAATTTAATTTTTTACAATTTTTCCTTGGAAGCAACTTTCTACTTCCGATAGTTTGAGAGTTAAGGCTCATTTCTCATTTTTGTCGTTGCTGACCCAGACCTACTAATTCTAGAAGTGGCTACATCCTAATGCCTTTTCAAGAAATCTCTAACTCTTATTGTTTTATTGGAAGCGAGTAAATTCCAGAAATGCCTGGTGGCAGTCCTTGATTTTTCTGGAAGATACACGACCTACACGCATATGAAGTTCACAACCTTTGATGTCTTTTGGTATGTTTGATCGACACTCTGCTCGCAAAGGATCGGTATGTATACCCAATGTAATCCTAAAGTCCACGCTAAAGGCATCTGCGGGTCTCTTGCATTACTGTCATGTGAACGCAGGCAGTATTCCGCCCAAGATCGATGAATTCCGTTCATATTTTGAGAATACGCACTTAGATATCGTTGCTGCATCCGAAACCTGGCTGAAGAGTTACCACTCCAATAGGCTTATAGAGTTGCCCGGTTTTGAAGTTGTTAGAAACGATCGTTATGCCAAGCAGAGTGGTGGTGTAGTGCTATTTGTTCGGAAGGGTCTGAATTATAAGGTCTTGAAGTCGTCAGACAAGATTTCATCCAAGTATCTCTTGATTGAATTGATTTTCCCCGACTCCAAAATTTTAGTTGGTGCGTATTACAAGGCTCCAAAGGTGAAGGAACTGGATGTCCTGGAAGATATACTTGACGAGCTGACGGTTTCCAATGAGGATATTCTGTTGCTGGGTGATTTTAATGAAGATCTGATGGGTACTGTGTCTGGGCGACGCAGCTGTTGCGTTAATCGCGTTTGTTCTAAGTGTGAGTTTTCGAGTATTATTTCAAAATTTGACCTAGCTTCAGCAGGCACTATTCCAACTCATTACCTTCTCTTATTGATCTGTGTTTAACGAATAAGCCAGAAAAGGTGGTCTTCTTCAACCAAATCTCTCATGGGCTCTCAAAACATGATTTGATCATCGGATCTTATAGCTGTAATATGAAGGCGTTGGGCAAAACGCAGCATCTCTGTAGGAATTTTGCGAAGATTGATGTGGATCGCCTAAATGCTGATGCAGCTTCGGTTGGGTAGAATAGTGTATTTTATGCGGCTGATATCACTACGAAAGTTGAGACTTTCAATGGCAAGGTGCATGAGCTTCTAGAGTTGCATGCGCCATTGAGGCCGGTTGTGACTAGGAACCCGCTCACCTCTACTCAGCCCTGGTTTACTGATGAAATCGAATCTAGTGAAGAAAGCTAAGTACGACTACCTGCATCCGAAGCTCCATGATGGTCTCGGTTCAAGGGCTCTGTGGCGTAATCTTCGGGAAATTGGTGCCATTTCGTCTGGGAATGTTAGACCAGAATTTACAGCTAACGAATTTAGCGCCCATATCACCGGCTCGAGTGATTCGTCAGGCGACGCATTTTCTAGTCCTCTTACTGACCATGACTCTGGTTTTAGTTTTTCCAACGTCAATAGTCTTGATGTAGCAAGGGTACTCAATTCGATCAGATCCAAGTCTGTAGGGCTGGATCAAGTCCCGCTTACATTTGTTAGAATGATACTTCCGTATGTACTTCCTTGTCTGACTCATATAATTAATTACTCGTTTACCTCGTCTGCTGTCGCTCGCACATGGAAGCTATCAAAGGTTTTACCTGTTCATAAAAAAGTGAGGCAACGCAGATTGGAGGACTTTAGGCCGATTTAAGGATCGGAGTGGGTCTGGGTCGACCCCTTGGGTTCAGGTTTGACCTGACCCAATAATGACCCGAACCCAAATTCTAATTTCAGGTTCGACCCAAATTGACCCCAAACCCAAAAATATTAAATCAGGTCAACCTGAAACCCACACTGAAACCCAATGAGTTTTCACGTAATTATTAAACTACAATACAATTTATCAATATGCCTCAGTATTTCAGTTACTGAAGCGGGTTAAAAGTCGCATGTCAATACATGCCACCACAAACCACTTGATTCTTGCCGTTATGAAATGTGTATTTGTTTGCACTCTTGCAGTAACAATGGATCTTCCTCCAACGTATGCGTCACACACATAATTGTACACACACGAACTTGTCTCTATTGTTTCGCCGTTTAATTTTAAAGCCACTGATATAATCTAAAAAGCCCGCGTCGGCGTCGGTCCTCAATTCATTTGTGAAAAAGTAAAAAAAATTAAATATGCAAGACCAGAACAAAGAAGCGGCGAATCTGCATCAATTGAACAATTTCCGGGAATTTGTGGACCTGAATGAAGAGCAAGGAGATGACGATGAACAAAATGGTGATGAATTTGAAGACACGCAAGAAAATGGCTATGAACATTACTTTGAAGTAGATGAAAATGATCCGCTAGCTAATAAAAAACGCAGCAAATTCTGGGTACATTTTACTCTGCTTCGTAATGCAGCTGGAACAAAATTTGCTCAATGCAAACATTGCTCTAAGTAAGATCTTTACTCTTAGAAATATGTCTCGCCGTTTTCCTAATTTTTGTAAATGTCCAGGAAATACAAAGTCTGTGGTAAAAGTAATGGAGGCACTGGTAACCTAGGACGTCATTTGAAAAAATATCACCCTGATCAATTGCGAGTGGAAATTGAAAAGCAGAACGAACCTTTTGTATGACTTGACTATCAGAAAGGAAGGTTTCAGCGATATAATTAGTCAAATTTTTTAGGTTTTCTGTCAACAAACATTCCGCAAAGCTCTCTTAAAATGGGTGGTGACGTGTGATGATGTGTTCGGGTCGGGTTTTTTTTTCGTACATTCGGGTAACCCGCTCACCTCTAAGCTAATCTTTGAGTCAAAGAGATTAAAGAATCATGATTTCAATCAATTCACCTTTTTCAGGTGTTAGAAGACATCGACATAGACGCAGAAATAACTGACATCGAACAAGACGAAGATATGGATACGGATTTGCTCGATGGTGCTGTGATTGGCAAATTACGCTTGCTCATCAAAAAAATCAGAGCGTCGCATCAATTACGACAGAAATTGAAGAAATTTTGCGACTCGTACGCGATCAAATATTTAGTGCCGATAATTGATGTGGAAACGAGATGGAATTCATCGTTCCATATGATTCTGCGTGCCAAACAAATACAGGTTCCTTTGCGTGCCCTTTGTTTAAATGAAAAACGTTTAAACAACCTTAGTTTAACGCAAATGGAATGGGCGGAATTGCACAAGGTACAAAAACTTTTACAGAAATTCGACCGTGCGACCAAGTTGATTAGCATGGAGCGCCATTCAACCAACTCTTCGTATATTCCAACGTTGAACTGGTTGATCGAGTCGCTTACTGAGTACACCGACGAACATTCCGACGTACTTGCCACAGCTGCTAAAGCTGGCATCGAAAAATTAAAAAAGTACGTGGAGTTGATCAACGACACAACGCTTCCATTCGTATGCGTGTTTCTGAACCCAGCGTTAAAGATGAATTACTTTCAAGAATACTATTCCCGGGCAGAGGTACGCGGTATCCCCAAAAAAATTTCTGCATATTTTAAGTCAGCTTATTCAGCAACTTCGGCTGAACAACCTAATCTCAAACGCAAACGCGCGGAAGACGAAAACGAAGACGACTATCATCACCATTTGTTCAAACGATCAAAGGTGTCGAACGAGCCGGAAGAATTTAAAACATATTTGAGCCTTCCACTAACACATTCGAATGTGGATCCGGTGGAGTACTGGAAGAACAATACAGCAGAATTTCCATTATTGAGCTGTATGGCGAGAGATTTTCTCCCATTACAGTCGAGCTCCGTGAGCGTTGAACGCGATTTCGCCGGCGGTGTCGATTTGGTGACGGCAAACAGGTGCCGGCCGTTTGGAAAAAGAAACAATTCGCGCCAAAATGTGCCTCAAGTCGTGGTACCAGGACAAATAATTACTATTTTTTTTTCTTTCTTCTTTTTTTTAATAAAACTTTGAACTAAAGTTCCCAAGTTTCATTTCCAGCCAGTGAAACGATCTATGGTTCCATTAACTGTTTGAGATTTTTGGGTCGTTTTGGGTTGAGTCAGGTTGGTTTGGGTCAGACCTGATTTTGTGGGTTTGGGTTTGGGTCATGTTTTACTAACCCAAACCCAAACCCAAAAAATCAGGTCAGTTCATTTTTGATTCAGGTCGACCCAAAATCGACCCACTCCGATCCTTAGGCCGATTAGTATACTGCCGTGTCTGTCGAAAGTTCTTGAGATCTTGGCTAAAGAACAAATCTGTACATATTTGGAAGTCCAGTCGGGGTTTAGAAAACGTCACAGCACTGCTACTGCGCTGTTGCATGTGTCGGATGAAGTGCGTAAATTTTTCGAGAAGAAGCGCCTTGTACTCATGGTCCTATTGGATTTTTCGAAAGCCTTTGACTCTCTGAACCATTCCCGACTCCTCCATAAGATTTCTGTGCAGTTTCGATTTTTGTCCTCGGCAGTGAATTTTGTGCGCGACTATCTTTCATGTCGGTTTCAAAGGGTTTGTATAGGAACATATTGCTCTGATCCAGTGATAATCAAAGCGGGCATCCCTCAGGGCTCTGTCCTCGGTCCTCTGCTGTTCTCCCTTTATGTAAATGATTTGCCTAGTTGTCTCAAATCCGCGGACTACCACATGTTTGCAGATGATGTCCAATTATACTTGTCGTTCGACAACCTGAGTTTGAATGAAGCAGTGTTTCGGATGAACCAAGATCTGTATGCGGTGAATCGTTGGTCACGTGAGAACTTTTTTTGACTTTGAATGCGAAGAAGTCACAAGCGATCGTATTGTCTGAATCTGCTGGCAAGCTGGCTAACACAGAGAGACTTCCGTGGGTGCTATTGAATGGCTCAATCATTCCGCTCGCTGATAGGGTCATGAACTTGGGCATTTTGGTGGATAAGGGGATGACCTTTAGTGACCAGGTGAACGAGATCTGCTGTAGGGTGTTTTCGAGGCTCCGTAGCCTCTGGCCATTGAGTCATAACTTCCCTCTTAAGACTCGACTTATGTTAGTCAAGTCACTTGTTATCCCAGCTTTTACGTATGGGGAATGTGTGTATTCCACCAACCTCAGTGCCAGTGATGAGAAGTCTTTGGGACGTGCCTTCTCAGCATGTGTTCGGTTTGTATATAGGCTTAGGCGCTATGAAAGCACCAGAGTCTATGTCAACGGTCTGCTTGGAGCTCCAGTTTTGACGTTCTTGAGGCAGCGACGTTGTTCCGCACTCCACAGCCTTGTTCTTTCTGGTGAGCCTGCCTACTTGATGGATAAGGTCTGTCGCGGGACTTCTTTGCGTAGTAATATGTTCGTGCTCCCGAAGCACTCGTCTGGTCAGTACAATCGGTCCTTCTTTGTTAAGTCAGTCTCGGATTACAATTCAGTCCCGGTAGGTGTCAGCAGATTGAGGTGCATGAAAATATTCAATCAGGCCTGTCTCAATCATTTCTCTGTAAGTTGAAGTTTCGTAAGGGCTACGGTATAGGCATATTGGCGTTGAGTGACGTTAGGACGAAGGGACAGACGGAAGAACACGTGGGCGGGTATAAGGTGTTTTTGTCCGGGGTTCAGTCTGGTAGGGCAAACTGGGGGGTTGGAATCGCTATCAGGAAGGAATTGATCAAATTTGTCCTAAATGTTCGTTTCGTGAATGAAAGGCTGATGTGGGTCTCTGTAAAGTTAGCGGGTGGAATTTATCGCTTGGTTAGCGTATATAGCCCTTGCAATGGTAGTGATGCTACTGACTTGGACACTTTTTACGAACAACTAGGGTACGTAGTTAGCAAAAAGGGAAATGAATCATTGATTTTGCTGGGGGATTTCAATGCAAGAATAGGAAACTTTAAAAGCAACTCAGGGTATGGGAAGGTAGTGGGTAGATTTGGGGAAGAAACACTGAATTCAAATGGTAAACGGTTGTTGGATTTTTGTGATTTCAATGGGTTAGCAATAACCAACTCTTTCTATAGGCACAAGTGGATCCATCGGTATACGTACGTCAATGAGGGTTTGGGTCACAAATCCATTATTGATTACATGGTTATAGAGCAGGACAGGAGACAGGTAGTCAGGGACACACGTGTTTTCAGGGGTTTCACTTTCGGTTCTGACCACTACTTTTTGGGTACCCATCTGTCGGTTGGTAACCTCTGTCAGACTAAAAGGAAGAAGGTGGTAAGTCGCAAATTTCGTGTGGGCAAATTTAGGGAAGAGGCAGTTAGGTCTCGTTTTATGGCAAAATTCGCCGAAGGATTTGAGGGGCTTCCAGCTGACTGCGGGGACATTGAGGCTGAGTGGGCGAATTTTAAGAAATTTGTCTTGGATCTGGCTGAGGAATGTCTGGGCAGTGTCGCTAGCGGGGGTCGAAACAAAAAGACGGGTTGGTGGAACGCCGATATCAGGGGGGCTGTATTGGAGAAAAGGAAACTATACTTGATTTGGTTACAGGACAGGACGGTGGCGAAGTGGGAGGCTTATAAGGCTTGTAGGCAACTGGTTAAGGATCTAGTCAGGGAAGCGAAGGACCGGGAGGGGAAAAAGTTTGGGGAGGATTTGGAAAGGGCAGGTCAAGGCAGGGGTAAGAAATTTTGGTCGATGATTAAGGGCATTAGGCGCGGTGGCGTGAAAGATGGATGTAGTGGTATTTTAGATAAAGGCGGCGAGTTAATTACAGATAGGGGTGAAGCCTTGAAGACTTGGCGGCATTACTTTAAGGATTTATTTACATCTGTCAATCAGGTAGAAGAAAATGGGAGGGAGGCAGGTCCTAGCTCGGAGGTGGAGGAGGAAATTACACTGGATGAGGTGTCCCGGAAGGTCGGCAGATTAAGGGAAGGAAAATCCGCAGGGGTGGATGAAATTAGGACGGAATTTATTAAGTATAGCGGATCAGGTGGGATCCAATGGCTTTGTAGGATTTTCAATTTGGCCATGAGGTCTTCAACAGTACCTGCTGACTGGAGCTTCGGTGTTATTGCTCCAATTTATAAGAAGGGCAACCGTAAGGTTTGCAGTAACTACAGGGGGATATCGCTCTTGAGCGTGGTAGGTAAGGTGTACACGGGTGTACTTGTTGGCCGGGTTAGGAACATAGTGGAAGGTGTACTGGATGAGGTTCAGGGTGGTTTCAGGCCTCTGAGGGGATGTCAGGATCAGATTTTCTGCCTCAGGCAGACTATCGAAAAGCTTTATGAAAAGAACAGGGACTTATACTTATGCTTCATCGACTTGGAGAAGGCATTCGACCGGGTACCAAGGCAGAAGCTATTCGGGATTCTTAGCGAGTACGGTATCAATGGGGGTTTACTGCGTGCCATTAAGAGTATTTACTCAGAAAGCAGGGCCGCGGTGAGAATAGATGGCGAAATTAGCGAGTCTTTCGAGGTTAAAGAGGGCGTTCGTCAGGGTTGTTGTCTTTCCCCGCTTCTGTTCATAATTTTCATGGACAAAATCATCAAGCAGGCAAACTTGCAGGGAAATGTCGAGGTGGGTGAGGTAATAATGAAAATCCTGGCCTACGCGGATGACTTGATTCTGTTGGCAGATAGTACCACGGAGTTGCAGGGTGGGATTGACTGCCTAAATGCTGCATGTGGGGAGTATGGGATGAAGGTAAGTGTAGGGAAAACTAAGGTTATGCATGTCGGCAAAGCTCGGAAGGAGATAGCTTGCAATTTAAATGGGGAGGAGCTGGAGCAGGTTTCTGAATTCAAGTACTTAGGAACCATTTTTTCAGAGGATGGCAAGTTAGTTAGGGCATTTGAGGAAAGGAGGAAAATGGGAAACGCGGTGGCCAGTCAGTTGAGGTCGCACGTGTTCAACAAAAGGGAATTAAGTAGCGGAACAAAGTTAGCTATTCACAGGTCAATATTCCGGCCGACGATTCTGTATGGTAGTGAGAGTTGGGTTGACTGCGGATATCTCGTGCATGACCTGGAGGTTTCTGATATGAGGGTTCTTAGGAATATAGCGAAGGTTAATAGGAGGGAGCAGTGGGATAATCATATAAGGAACGGCGACATTAGGGAAAATTTAGGGATTTCGTCAGTGGAAGAGGCGGCAAGGGCCAGTCGTCTGCGCTGGTTCGGGCACGTTCAAAGGATGGGTAATAACAGGCTACCGAAAAGGATCTTGGATGCACAAGTCCCGGGTGTTAGGCCAAGGGGTAGACCAAGGAGAAGGTTTATCGATTCAATTAAATCAGATTTAGAAGTTAGGGGACTTTCTCTGGGCGAACAAACCATCTCCTTGGCGGGCGATAGGAGGGCATGGAGGACGATAGCTCACCAATCTGGGGTTGCGGCAGAAAGACCTCACACCGGAAGGTACTAACGGTCTATAAAGTTTGATGATGATGATGATGATGATGTTGAAGTTTCGTCATCGGGTTCTTCTTTGGGTATGCTACCGACCATGTGACTCGTTCAGGTCTGTGTATTTCATCTGTGTGTGTTGTGTATATTGATTCCATCGTTCCATCGTCCTGCCGCCAGATCTTTAGCGTACTACGTTGTGCCAGTAAATAGTTCGTTTATTTTTATTCATTTTTACACCTTTAATTATTTTTCATTTTTTGTAGTTTTAGTTTTTAGTTTTCATTTTGGATGTTAATTGTGTTCATATCTATGTTTGTATTCGTGTGAACATTTGTACAAGGATTTATTTTCTTTTTGTTCCGAGTATTAAATAAATTGAAATTGAAATTGAAATCCCAGGAATTGTCAGTTTTTTAAAGGAAAAAAAATATGTGCCGGCTTGGGTCGAGTGTGAAGACTTCAACTAACAAAACCCAACCCGATCCGGTAAAATAAATTCACTTAATTATTTTCTCAAAATTGAGTTAAAAAACATTTCAAATGACAACGGTGACGGGCATTTTCCCCCAGGGAATTATCCGCTAGACAGGGAATTATCGCCCATACAAAAAGGAATTATCACCCAGGGAATTATCACCCAGGGAATTATCGCCCAAGAATTATCGCCCAGACAAAATGGAATTACACCCGGGGAATTATCGCCCAAACAAAAAGGAATTATCACCCCGGAAATTATCGCCCAGACAAAAAGGAATTATCGCCCAGACAAAAGAGAAATATCACCCGGGGAACTATCGCTCAGGAATTATCGCTCAGACAAAAAGGAATTATCACACAGGGAATTATCGCAAAGGAATTATCGCCGAGACAAAAGAGAATTATCACCCGGGGAACTTCAGGAATTATAACCTGGTAGAAAGTTTAGTGATTTACATCAAATACAAGAGAAAATTACGAAAAAATCATTGTATTAAAGCCACTACTGCTAAAATGAAGGCGTTGCTAACACTTCCTATCCAATCAAAATACGCTGACCAGCGGCCGCCGATAGTTCGGGACATTGCTTGCGGTCGGTCCGCACGAAGATTTTTTAAAAAATTTCTGGGCGATAATTCCCTGGGTGATAATTCCCTGGGGGATAATGCATGTTGTCACTGAAATCTTTTTAAAAAAAGTTCGGGCTCGGGTCAGGGTTTCGGGTTCGGTTTGAATTTTATATTCGTATTCGGGTTCCATTCGGGTCAGGTTTGAACTTTTATCTTTTATATTTGGAAAAAGAACACCTTTAGTGGCTTCTGAAGAGTGTAAAGCGACGAGGGCGGTTGCAACAGCAAGTACAAAACGTCCACATTTCTACATTGTAAACTTTTTAATATTCAAAAATAATTGCGTTTATAAACATAACTTAGAGTAATGAATAACCAACAAAAAGTAAGAACATTTTTAATTGTTAACCAAAAAATTGTAGCAATTTTTTATTGTATGAAAAAAAATAGTTTCTTTCTATATTGCAAAAGGAACTGACTAGTTTAAACGTCGAAGTATTTAGAAGACAATTTTTGTTTGTTTGTTGCTTTCGAGGCACTTGCAAAATAAGACTTTTTTCGTGAAAAGAAAAAAAGCATTTTTTTGGTTGAGAAAAGTTATTGGAATAATAACAAAAACAGATCGAAAAGTTAGATGTCAAAGTGCTGACTATTTATCCTTGAGATGGTTTTGTGCTCGCGTGTGTCATACACGCTTTAACTTTAAAAAGAAACATAAAATTTTATCAAAAATTTATAGCTTAGCGTTAAAGTTAATTGAATCAATTGAGTTCCCGAAGAAAGTTAGTTTTTTCTCCATCGCAACATTTCGATGGAAGTCTCTTACATATTAGCGGGTCCAGTTGGATTGAAAGCAAACGTTGGATAACGTGGAGCAAATTGATTAGTTCCCACCATAATTGTATGCTCCGAGTCATGCTTGTCGGCGATGTTTGCCTTGTAGCTGGTTTCTTCATAAGTTGGCGGAGCTGAAAAGTTGACATTATTATTGTGTGAACTTTATCTTCGAAGATTTCCAAAATTCTTACGCATATTTGGGTACATGGTACTGTCTCCCGTATTCCAACCAACAGCGCCCCCTGGTGCAGGGCTAGCCGGACTAACTGGTTTCGTGGGAGCCAATTGTGGATCCACTTGTGGCACATCAGTGTATGGAGCGGGTGCTTGGAATGACACCAACGGAATAGTCCCAAGAACGATTGGAATTTTACCTTCCAAATTTCGATGAGCACCAGAAACCTCAAGTATGATCTACATAAAAGAGAGAGACAGAGAAAAAACGATTCAAATATGAATGATAGACATTGCTCGAAGCTTGGATCAATTATTGAGTCGGAAAATTACATTTCTTGGTGAATTACAATTTCTAAGGAATCACGATCTCTTGGGAATTGCAATTCATGCAGAAATACATCACCTAGAGAATTTTGATTCTTAAGGAATACAATTTCTAAATCGCTGGTGAATTACAGTTCCTAGGAAAGTACGATTCCTAGGGAATGAAAATGTGGAATTACAATTTCTACAGAATTAACATTCCGAAGGATTTCCTGGAGAATTAAAATTCCTAGAGCATTAGAATTTCTAGGGAATCATGCTCGGAGCGGTAGCGGAGAGCGTGACGCAGTCCCCACACCCAAAAAAAAACGTCCACAAACCCAAAAACCTCCATACAAACACCTTTGGGACAAGACACGATGTATAGGCGAAGTTTTGAGTTTTTTCCCCTCGCCCCCTTCCCCTCCAAATTATTTTAAAAAAATTGCGCTGCAAAAATTTGACTTTTGTTTCTTATTGCGTAGATTGTTTAGAGAAAATTTAAATTTTTGCGTGTAAAAACTGAAAGTACAGAAAAATTATTTCGTCGTTGGGTCCGGCTTTTGTGACGCAATTTTTTTTAACAAAACGTAATTTTGTTTCAAAGAAAGCGCTCTAATTTTTCCAGGAAATCAAAACTTTGAGCACAAGGTTCCATTCAAACAAACTTCTGCGTTTTATCTGCGATAGCGTCACCTCAAGCGATATCATTAATTTTGGAAGCGGACTTACGGACTGCGTCACACTCTACCTTTAAAAAGGTTTTTGTTGTGATTACAATTCCTAGGAAATTTTAAATCCTAGTGAATTACAATTTCTAGGAAGTTATAATTCCTTGGTATTTACAATTCCTTGTGAATCACAATTCCTAGAGAATTACAAATCCTAGGAAATTACAATTCCTTGGGAATTACAATTCCCAGGTAATTACCATTTTTACGGAGTAACAATTACTGAGGAATTGCAATTCCTAGGGAAATTAAATTCCTAGCGAGTAACAATTCCTAGGAAATTACAATTCCTAGGAAATTACAATTTCTAGGAAATTTCAATTCCTAGGAAGTTACAATTACTTGGGAATTACAATTCCTAGGGAACTACAATTCATAGGGAAATACAGTTCCTAGCGAATTAAAATTCCTAGGAAATTACAATTCCTAGTGAATTACAACTCCTAGCAAATTACAATTCTTTGTGAATTACAATTCCTAAGGATTTACGCCCGTGACGCAAGTCCACACACGAACAAAAAATTAAGAAAATTTGTTTTCGTAGACCGCGGAACCATATATACAGCTAAGTTTTGACTTCCTTCCCTTGCGACGAACCCCCCGATAACTAATTTTCCTGGATTCTACGGAAAATTTTAAGGCGAAGTGTCTTTCCACTCATAAAATCGGTTCGGTGGATCCGAACATACGACCTTTAGAAAATGATCATTTCCTATACAAAAAGTGCTGTTTCATAGAAGCCACGTCCTTTCTTTCTTTATTGACATCACATGCATAAGGCCTCGCAGCCTTTTAAATTACATATGTACACGTACAATGCCAACGCATAAAAATACAAATTACAAATAGTCAATATTTAAGTGAGCACTGCTCAGATACACTACGATAGAAAAAACCAATTAATATTCCAAACGAAAAACAACATACAGTACTAATTACAGCACAAAACAGTATCAGTCGACTATAACTCCGATAATTACCATCAACCCGTACAGAATCCGGTAATCGCCCCCCATGGAACCTGGTGCTAGATCGCCGAACAACCGATGAATTGATGATCAGTGGGGTTCTTTATCACTATGGTATTCTCTGCATGCAATTTTAAACCGCGTTAACGTTGAGCTCCTTGAACAAAAAAAGATCGCGACAAAACATCGCTCTTCACTCTCGGAAGCAACAGATTGAAAGTTCTCACATTGGAGGTAGGGTTGAGAAAGTCCCACAGATAATCAGGTTGGTTTTGTCAGCACAGTTTTATGCATCAGTACGCAAGCCTGATGATCAAGATAACTAAATAGGTCGCACCCGACTACGGCGTTAATGTCGTCAGAGATCGACTCATAGCGGCCCAGCCCACACACGAACCTCACACAAGCCTTGAATGCCCTCAGAAGAACATCTTCGGTCGAAATCTGCATCCTACCTAACACAGCCGAGCAATAGCTAAAGTGCGGGAGAAGGAGAGATTTCACCAGCAACAGTCTTGTGGATCGCGGAAGGTAGCCCGAGTGCGACCACAAGCAGCGCAGGCCTCCGAAGACTTTAGCTGCTACATACTGAGCATGAGAACGAAAATTTAATCGACTGTCTAATATCACTCCGAGGTCCTTAACCGAGTCATCATATTCGGTAGTGACCCCATTGAGCTTCAATTTCGGAAAATCCCCCGGCCAATTTTTGCCCGAAAATCGTACGGCCTTAGTCTTTCCTGCGTTGAGAACTAAGCCATTCGCTCGGGCCCAGTGAGAGATCAGCTGACAACTTCGCTATGTCTTCACGAATAAAGTCCCTACGAATACCCGAGTACAACTGGACGTCGTCCGCGAAAAGATGAACTCGCGATTTACTAACCACACGCGGCAAATCGTTAATAAATATCGAAAATAGAAGCGACCCAAGGACTGAGCCTTGAGGAAGACCGATAGTCATGTCGCACAGCTTCGAGCTGAAACCGTTCAAAACCACTTTCTGCTTTCTTCCCGTAAAGTAGCTATTCACCATGCTTACCGCAGATGATGAGAATCGGAACTCGCATGCGAGCTTGTCAACGAGCCGGCGATGCCCAACAGTCTCGAACGCCTTCGAAAAGTCAAGCAGTAAAAGTACCGTCGCGTCGCTAAACCATCCTCCAGATTATTTCTAACGTCATGACTAATCTTAAGTAGAGCGGTACCCGTCCCATGATACGAACGAAAACCCGACTGGAGTCGGTGCAACAGCTGAAACTCTTCAAGAAAATCATTCAACTGGCTTTTCATCAGTTTCTCCAAAGCCTTCGATATCGGCCTGTAGTCATTAATTGTTCGATTCCTAGTATTCTTATGGCGCGGGATCACCTTAGCCAGCTTCCAGAGGCTCGGAAAGCGGGACTTTGTGAGAATGGCGGTAAAGATCCCCGTTATAGCAGGAAGAACATGAACAAAAAGTGCTGTTTCATAGAAGCCAAAGTATGCAAGTATGCAAGTATCCTACGTTAGTTAGTTAGTTAGTTAATGGGTTAGGTAGTCAGTTCCAGGGCCATTTGTATGAAAACCGACTTTATTGGCTCGTGCTCGAAAACGGCTCGGTAACTTCTCTTGAAATTTTCAGGGACCTTCGGGTGGGCATTCTACGCCATATGAGATTTTAAAAAAAAGGGGGGGGGGGGGCGGTGTACCGACCACGTTTGGGCGCCAGGGCTCTTAGAAGGCGCCATATAAAGCCCATATGTATGTGTTTGTGTGTGTAGTGTGTATGATAGCATATTTTGTATGAGGCAATGGTTGTGTGTTAGAGATAGAGGTTTGCTGTCAAAGGGAAAGTTGTTGGGTTGGGTGTGTATCAGGGTGACCGCCAAAATGGCGGAAAATAGGCGGGGACTCAAAAAAAAACTTTTGATATATTGTAGAGAAAGTTGAGGGGATCATTTTCGACCATGGAAGTAGTAGCCGCCGCGCTTCGGTTTGGCGGCGGCGGCGGCTCAAAAAAAAACTTTTGATATGTTGTAGAGGAAGTTGAGCGGATCATTTTCGCCCATGGAAGTAGTAGCCGCCGCGCTTCGGTTCGGCGTCTCAAAATAATGTAAAACATTACAGTCACAACAAAAACCATTTTTAAGAGGGAAACGTGACGCAAGTCCTCGTCCCTTCTTCCAAAACAACTGATATCACAACAAAAACCCTTTTTTCGGAACGCACAAAATTCTTTTGAACTATTTTCACTTTTGATTAAAAAAATGCGTCACAAATGCCGGACCCCCAGTGTTATAGTTTTTCTGTTCTTTCAGCTTTCACAATGCAAAAATTTGACTTTATGGGATGTATGGCGTATTTTTGTACAGGAAATCAAATTTTTGCTTATGAAAGCTGAAAGCGTAGAAAAATTATTACATTGGCGGGTTCGGCATTTGTGACGTTTTTTTAATCAAAAGTGAAAATATTTCAAAAGAATTTTGTGCGTTCCGAAGCTGCAAGCTCACCCAAATTGATATCAGTTGTTTTGGAATGAAAGAAGGGACGAGGACTTGCGTCACGTTTCCCTTTTAAAAAGGGGGTTTGTTGTGTTTATAATTCTTTGTGAATTACAACTCATAGGAAATTACAATTCTTTGTGAATTTACAATTCCTAGTAAATTACACTTTCTTGTCAATTACAATCCCTAATGAACTACAATTCCTAGGAAATTACAATTCCTAGGGAAATACAATTCCTGGGGAATTACAGTTCCTAGGGAATCAAAATTCCTGGGGAATTACAATTTCTAGGAAATTACGATTCCTAGGAAATTGCAATTCCTAGTGAATTACAACTCCTAGGAAATTACAATCTAGTGACTTACAGTTTCTTGTCAATTACAATCCCTAATGAATTACAATTCCTAGGAAATTACAATTTCTAGAAAATTACAATTCCTAGTGAATTACATTTTCTGTGTACTCCAAGGAAATTTCAATTCCTAGCGAATTACAATTCACAGGCAATTTCAATTCCTAGTGAATTACGATTTCCAGCGAATTAAATTTTCTGGTAAATCACAATTATCAGGAATAAATATCAATAACGAGGTTTCGGACAAGCAATAGAAATTGGTTTTGCGTAACAAATAAAAACTAGAGCACAAAGAATGGTTACCTCGATGAGGTTCAACTTATCATAACAACACTCACTTTCAATTCGTAATCTAAGTCAATGATGCCACAATTGACTAAATTCGATGGAGGCAATGGAGGAATATCTAACTTTTGTTGCCATGTCTGTGAACCGTGTTCTTCAACCGGTCCAACACTCAATTCAGCAATGGTAATTTTGTCTTTCTTCGTTTCACGTCTCGGTTGATTTGTATCTGCAAGTGCATAGAGTTGTTAGAATTTGTACCGCAATTGGTTGTTGTAGAGACTCACAAAATGCGACCACTTTGCGTAAAATGAATTTGATTTCGTTAACCTTCACATTGCTGGCATTGTCACATTCAGCCAAAATCGGAATCGATTGTCCCGATACGAAACCGGTAACTGGTAATGATACAACCAGTGACAACGGTCCCGACCGACAACAGAAGCAACAGAATGACTTTTCGAGATTCAACTTTAATGGTTCCTTGACTCTGGGATTTTGATTGAGATCCACCGGCGAAATGACGGTAAATGCCATTTTGCTGTCTTGATCGAATTTCCATGGACGATCTAGTGTAATTTTAATTGTGTATCGAATATGACCAAATTCACCTTCGAATGAAGACGGTAGTTGTGGTGGCAAGGCACAAGTAAAAGGATACGTGTGTTCACCAGATGGAAGTTCGATTTCGGCACCTGAAATTCATTGGATTTTTTTTTATTTGGCTTATCGTTTCAATTTCCTTTGGATTTACTGTTTTTGCCACCAAGCAAATAATATTGAATTTGGAAGTATTCCTCGTGACCGGTTAGATCTTCGGTTTCTTCTCGTTCCTTTCCTTCGCTGTCCTTCACCTTCTTCGTTTCGCTCCATGATGTATTTGCTTCAGCGAGAAATTTTATAATAATTCCTGAAAAAAATAATTCAATGACAGACTCTTTTTGGTCAAACAACCTGCTAAAAGCCGTTAAAAAGTTTATAGGAAAAACTATTGAGAAAAAATTTCTTTGGAACTCTCCTCGCCATTGAAATCTCTTTCTCGATTGCTCTAGCGGAATTTCGGTCAAGGTCGGTTCTACGTATATACGACCGAGTTTGGGTGATGGAGGAGATTTAGGGAATGGCACGACTGAAACCCGCGTAGCGCTAATTTTCATTGTACACAAATAATTTCATTTGAATCGAAACAAAATGTCTAACTCACCAATGTCTAAAGCTGAAGTCTATTGCCGCCGCAAGGTGGATCGAGGAGGAATAACTCCCTTTCGGCTTTTAGCATGCACGTAAAGCCGCTGACAGTGTGTAAAATAACTCCCCGGGCTTCCCGTTTTCAAAATCGAACGGGCACGGGCATCGTTATTTCGAAAATGGGCACGGGTTGTCCCTTTTCAAAATTGAAAGGGCACGGGTGGGCTCGGGCGATTTTATTAGGTAGCGGTAGCTACTTTATGGGAATGCTCTGGATGTCTGTCTGTCTGTTCACCTTTTTTTGACAGCTGTAAAAGTGACACTCCAACATCTGTCACTCTGACATTTGTTTTGTCAAGAAAATTACTATACCGCTACTTTCTTATAGCAATGGGCCGTGGCCCACTATAATAAAAGAAAACAAAACCCCTACTGTCTCACATCATCATTTCAATGGTTTCTTTCGAAAACAGGCGGGCACGGGCTTCCCGTTTTCAAATCGAACTGACGCGGGCAGGCGAAAAGTGATGCCCGCACACCTCTATTGAGAAGACAGAGTTCCTCAACTTGAATTATTATCTGAAATCAGCCAACAAACAGTATCTTCTCTACACATTGACAATTTTATCAGTAGACAAATAAAAAAATTGTTAAGAAAATGCATTGTCTTTCGAAAATATTGAAATTTTACAAAATTTAAAACCAAATACGCCCGAGGCCGGACTTGAACCGACGACCCTTGGATTAAAAGTCCAATGCTCTACCGACTGAGCTACCCGGGGTCGACAATTCCGTGTTCAAATACGAACCAATTCTGACGTAGATAACGATACCAATAACCTCTACTTCATATGTGTGCGTTGTGTTGCCGGTCGGAAATTAAAATTTTGCGGATATGGTGTATAGGGCTAATTCCATCAGTACCGTCACCTGTGTAACGAATTTCATCTCTTTCACTCTTTCTGTGTGAATTTTAATAACATGAAACAAAATACGTTCGTTACCCAGGTGACTTTGTGATTTTGGTTGCGTTAACCATTGTTTTCCACACAAACAACGAAGTGAACGAAAATACATTTGTGTAACTACTCTCACTTTCTATAGCATTTACATTATTTACAACAGTAGTTTCTACGTGGAATAACCAATAATGTCAACCTCGAGTAGCTCGAGTACGATCACATTTCAGTCACATTTCGTTGAGCGATCGTTATGTTTGTGATCGTAAATTTATATTCCAGTGTGAATCATTTGAACAACAAATAACATTTTTGCCAGTTGAATGGTAATGATGACTAAGAAATAATAATGAATTCGATGCATGAATGACGTAAAAGTTGTTCCAGTAAGAAATATTCACCAGCTGGGTGAATAAATGTATTGATTATTTCGATAAAAAAAAACTTTCCAACTTATCGTGTACTCTTGGAAGCCTTCTGTTAAGATTTTATTTCTATTAGGAGTTTTCTGGTGAGTATCATGCTCGGAGCGGTAGCGGAGAGCGTGATGCAGTCCCCACAAACCCAAAAACCTCCATACAAAAACCTTTGGGACAAGACTATGTATAGGCGAAGTTTTGTGTTTTTTCCCCTCGCCCCCCTTCCCCTCCAAATTATTTTTAAAAAAAAACTACGTCGCAGTAGCTTTCCAACAAGCCCTCACTCATCAAAAGGAGGTTTGAAGATGGTACTTTTACAAACATCTTACCAAAATCCATTGTTCTCATTATTATGAAAACTTTTTTCCTGATCTGTCGGTTTCTATCTATCTATCTATCTATTAATAATTTTCGATCTCGAGAACTAGACAGCCGATTTTCCTGAAATTTTCAGTGAACGTCAGTCTCGGCCTAAAATGAAAAATTTCATCGGCCGCTTTTCCGGGAAAACTCTGGAAAAGTCGGAAAGTGTGGAAAAGTGGTCAATTTTCATGGTTTTTCACGTAGTGCTCGGAGTTTTCGAATTTTAGCTCCGGAGTGACAATACATAGAGAGTTGGTTTGTTCCGAGCGATTATAGAGTTTGATCAGGAGAATTTTTTGGGACCATAAGAAAATGGCTGCCGGGTGTCAAAGTGACGCTATCTTGGAATTTTTGCTATCTTCTGAATTAGAATAGCTAGAGAGTTGGTTCCTCCGGGAAAGTTCGATAGATGACTTGGGCATCATTTTGATGAATAGAAAGTGGGGTCGCCGAGGCGCCGAAGTTGGCCAAAATTGAGGCGAAAGTTTTCGCTAAAAAAATTTTTTCGTCGGAATCGATAGATATTGACTTGCGCATCATTTTGATGAATAGAAAGTGGGGTCGCCGAGGCGCAGAAGTGGGTCAAAAAACAAAAAACTTCCAAAACTACTGATATTCAACAAAAACCTTTTAAAAGATAAAGTGTGACGCAGCCCCTAATGTCCACTTTCAAAATTAATGATATCCCAACAAAAACCTTTTAAAAGGTAAAGTGTGACGCAGTCCCTAATGTCTACTTCCAAAATTAATGATATCAATGGAGGTGACCCTTGCGCTGAAAATACGCATACATTTCCTTGACGACAACGTTACCCTGTGTTCAAAAAATCGCGTCACAAATGCCAGACCCACCAGCGTAATAATTTTTCAACACTTTCAGTTTTCACACGCAAAAATTTAAAACTCAAAACAATCTTCGCAAAAAGACACGAATGTTAAATTTTTGCAGCGTAAAAACTGAAAGTACAGAAAAATTATTTCGTCGTTGGGTCTGGCATTTGTGACGCGCTTTTTTGAACACATGGTAACGTTGTCGTCAAGGAAATGTATGCGTATTTTCAGCGCAAGCGTCACCTCCACTGATATCATTAATTTTGGAAGTAGACATTAGGGACTGCGTCACACTTTACCTTTTAAAAGGTTTTTGTTGGGATCATGAATGTTGGGAACTGTATATCATTGTATAGTGCTAAACCAAAATAAAATACTTCGTTGCTACGATAGACATTCATGCGTAACTTGTAACATACAACGCCAAATATGGGTACAAGTTGGATATAATTGTCATTGCTTTTTTATGAGAGACTCAAACTTGAGATCGGATCAGATCGAAAGATATGGTTCGAAGAACGTAAGTCATCAACTTCTTTTCCAGGGGCTACTGGGCCATTTTTTTTAAATATTTTATTATGAAAACATACAAGAGCCACTGCTCTTCCCTTCCCCATGGTTTTCACGTTAAGCGAATTTTATAGAGACGAATTTGATGTTTCGACCTCAGGTAGTGGTGACGTTCAGAACGTTGAAGGAGTTACCGACAAATTCACTTAAAAAATTGCCATCTGCTGATGGAAAATCTTGAACATTAATAGAAGCTGCTAAGAAAATTTTCCCAAAAAATCGCAGCAAAACAAATACACAAAAAAACCATCACATAAAATATCATTGGCTAAGAGCAAATTTGAATTAATAAAAAAAGGACTTACTCAAACCATATTCCAAGATTCAATAAATTCTTTCTTCTTTTTTTCCTTCATTTTATTATATTATTCCACACGAACGTAAGCACAACACTGAGATTATGACAATTGACATGGACGTCCTTCTGTCAACGATTCCAAGGTTTCTCAGCAGAATATTTCTTGATTGAAGGCAGGAAAATTCTTGAAAGCGGGAAAATTATTGAAGACAACGAAATCGATTCAATTTAGGTCTGAATTCTTGAGAGGCAGGAGTTGTTTTCGTGTACAGGAAACTACTGGTAAAACTTAATTGAAGCGAAACTCTCGAGGATTAGGTAACGTTCTAAATACAGGAGCTTCTTGAATACTGGAACGTCACGAGGGCAAAAGCGATTCCCATTAGCCACAATCCCGTATTTGGGTACTCCTTGATAATAGGAAAGCCCTGAATACAGTCAATCCGATTCTATTCATCTTAACAACTATTGAGTTCAGGAATCCCGCGTAACGTAAGTTCGTAGAGGTCGCATTCTTGAGAATTGGTGATCTCAGGAAAGTCTTGGTAAACATCAAAAAGTTTGTAGGCAGAAAAACCCTTGCACGCTGGGAATCCTTGGAGGCTGGCAAACTCTTTAGGGAAGTTGTATCGATCTAATTCAAATTGGAACTCTTGAGAAGCCGATAACGTTCTCATGTACAGAAAAGTCCTTGTAAAATTGAAAAACCAGGAAAAATCTTGAAGCCATGAAAGGGTATTTAATTGAAAGTTGAGTTCTAGAGTGAAGCACTAAACTAGTGAGTACTGCATACATACATTCACTAAAAACAATTCCAAGGGACCCGTGCGCATCAGAATAGATGTGGCAAAGAGAACAGATGTTACAAAAAGACTCGAAGTGAACCTAAATAATAGCATTCACTCTTTAGTATGTACGAAATTACGTCGAAATAAAATTGTATTAGAAATTGCCGAAAGGTTATATGTTGAAAAACACGAAGTAACCGTGAAAAAAAAATCGAGAAAAAAATTAGAAAAAAATTTCAGAAAATGTAAAAACAATTTAAAAAATTTCCAAACAAATTATTTTAAAGATTCCAGAAAAAAAAAGAAACAAAAAAATGTTTTGAGCTAGGGCCAACCTTAGAACCGAACCGGAGTTCTAAAGAGAGACATCGGGAACATACTTCAATAGACAAAAATATTCCCCAATTTACTCCACAACATAGCAGAAAGATTTTTTGGGCTGTGGTGGACCTAAGGACCATCCTATGGCCCTAAGGAAAGGGCCTGGACCCATATTTTCATCGACAAAAAAGTTTGGATCTTTTTTCTGTACAACATTGCACAGAAAATCTCGAAAATCTCATTATTAGAGGAATATTCATGAAAAACCAACAACTATCGTGTAGTGTCGTGTAGCGTGAGTTGGACCCGACTAAGCCCGAATCACTAAAAACCAATTTTCACTGATTTTTTTCCTGATTTCTGGAAGTCCGTATCTTTCACTGAAAACCTTCCGTGCTAATTTTGCAGAGATATAAGTCAAAAGGTTTCACCAATGTTCTAAAAAACACGTTTTTGACCACTTAATCAACCGTAACTTCGAAAGTTCTTAACAAATTTTGCCCAAATTTTAATTCATTATCAATTTTTCGATTATCTTTCAGAAGAAAAGAGATTTACGAAAATCGGATAAGATTTACCCGATTTATGTAGAAAAACACGTTGGGCCCTAGTACAGATTTAGTTTTAGGGCACTGACTGGGTCCAAGGGTTCAAAATCAAAAAATTTTCTTCCATAAATTGTCGGGCGTGGCTAGACTTTTCGACCAAGAAAATATATGAAAATCGGAAAAGATTTACTCGAGTTACCTCGGCGGCCCTTGGTCCGACAGTGCCCAGATGTAATCCCATAAAATATTTTTCGATTACCTTTTAGGGAAAAAAAAGTTTTTGAAAATCCGTTGAGTTTTACTCGAGTGATCGTGTTGATAGAGGGACGGACGGACGGAATAGTATATCATGCCCGCAGCGGTAGCGGAGGGCGTGACGCAGTCCCCCCACCCCAAAAAAAAACGTCCACAAACCCAAAAAACTCCATACAAAAACCTTTGGGACAAGGAGCCATATATATAGGCGAACTTTTGAGTTTTTTTCCCTCGCCCCCTCCCCCTCCAAATGTTTTTAAAAAAAAAAACTACGTCGCAGCAGCTTTCAAACAAGCCCTCACTCATCAAAATCGGTTGAAAATTGGCTGAGATATCGAGGTTTGAAAATGACATTTTTCTATGGAGAAATAATTTTTCTATTGTTCTCTCTCAGGAAACGTCAGTCTCGGCCCCAAATGAAAAATTTCATATGCCGCTTTTCCGGGAAAATTCTGGAAAAGCCGTGGCATGGGGAAAAGTGGTCAATTTTGAGGGTTTTTTAGGTACTGTTCGGAGTTTTCGAATTTTAGCTCCGGAGTGACAATAGCTAGAGAGTTGATTTCTTCGGGAAAGTTATAGAGTTTGATCAGGAGAATTTTTGGGATTTTCAGAAATCTGCCAAAGTGACGCCATCTTGGATTTTTGTTAGGTATAAATTAGGCTTCTTTGGGTTTTCGAATTTTAGCTCCGGAATGATAACACTTAGAGAGTTGGTTTCTTCTAGAAAGTTATAGAGTTTCATCAGGAGAATTTTTTGGTATCATTAGAAAATGGCTGCCAGCTGTCATAGTGGCGCCATCTTGGATTTTCGTTTATGCTTTTTCGGTTTTCGAATTTTAGCTCCGGAATGACACTATTTAGAGAGACGGTTTCTTCTACAAAGTTATAGAGTTTCATCAGGAGAATTTTTCGGTTTCATTAGAAAATGGCTGCCAGCTGTCATAGTGGGGCCATCTTGGATATTCGTTTATGCTTTTTCGGTTTTCGAATTTTAGCTCCGGAATGACACTACTTAGAGAGATGGTTTCTTCTAGAAAGTTATAGAGATTCATCAGGAGAATTTTTTGGTATCATTAGAAAATGGCTGCCAGCTGTCAAAGTGACGTCATCTTGAATTTTTTGCTATCTTCTAAATTAGAATAGCTAGACGGTTGGTTTCTTCGGGAAAATTATAGAGATTGGTGAGGAGAATTTTTTTGATGAATAGAAAGTGGGTTTGCCGAGGCGCGGAAGTTGGTCAAAATCGAGACGAAAGTTTTAGCCACAAAATTTTTTTCGTCGAAATCGATAGATATTGACTTGGGCATCATTTTGATGAATAGAAAAAGGGGTCGCCGAGGCGCGGAAGTTGGTCGAAATCGAGGCGAAAGTTTTCGCCAAAAAATTTTTTTCGTCGGAATCGATAGATATTGACTTGGGCATCATTTTGATGAATAGAAAGTGGGGTCGCCGAGGCGCGGAAGTTGATCAAAATTGAGGCGAACGTTTTCGCCAAAAAATTTTTTTCGCCGGAATCGATAGATATTGACTTCTCCGTCATTTTGATGAATAGAAAGTGGGGTCGCCGAGGTACAGAAGTTGATCAAAATCGGAGGTGTTCAAATGAAATGGTCAAGAAAACAAAACAAAACAAAAAACTTCTAAAACTACTGATATCACAACAAAAACCTCTTAAAAGGTAAAGTGTGACGCAGTCCGAAAGTCCGCTTCCAAAATTAATGATATCGCTTAAGGTGACGCTGTCGCTGATAATACACAGAAGTTTGTTTGAATGGAATCTTGTGTTCAAAGTTTAAATTTCCTGAAAAAATTACAGCGCTTTTTTTAAAACAAAATTACGTTGTGCTAAAAAAATTGCGTCACAAATGCCGGACCCACCAGCGGAATAATTTTTCAATACTTTCAGTTTTTACACGCGAAAATTTAAATTTATCTTAAAAAGTCTACGCAATAACAAGCAAAAGTCAAATTTTTGCAGAAACTGAAGGTACAGAAAAATTATTTCGTCGTTGGGTCCGGCATTTGTGACGCAATTTTTTTAACACAACGTAATTTTGTTTTAAAAAAAGCGCTGCAATTTTTTCAGGAAGTTAAAACTTTGAACACAAGGTTCCATTCAAATAAACTTCTGCGTATTATCAGCGACAGCGTCACCTCAAGCGATATCATTAATTTTGGAAGCGGACTTTCGGACTGCGTCACACTTTACCTTTTAAGAGGTTTTTGTTGTGATTTCAACATACTGCGGAAAGCAACTTTTCGTACCAAGTGGTGGGAAAATATTTTCCGTCACAACCAATACACTCTCACGTACGCAGATTTTTTTTTTTTTCGAAGAACTTCGTATCTTCGTACGGGTCTAAAAAAATTTTTTTCTATACATCAGGTATATAAGTTAATCACACCGCGGTGCTATGTATAACTAACGGCTCATATGCTATTCATCTGAATAAGCGCTTCAGGTGAGTATATATGGAGAGTCAGTTAACGTGCCACACGTAAAAATGTTCATCCTACGTCCAACATGTAGTGTTAGCCGGCTCTGAGACGATAGTATGCGGCTTTTATATTAGCATCGGCAATGTATTGTAACAATGCTTCAGAAATAGTTCATATAGAAGACATATGCCAGATATACTGAGTATTCTTTAGCGCAACGAAAGTAACAATATTTTTAGCACACATGGTGGTAGTATCGTTGTCATGCCGAAAAAACTTGCCGAGATCGATTCTATGTTGCGTACTACTAGGACTCATATCTTTACCCTGACACAGATCTAAATGGTGGCATTATCGGCGACATGCACCAGGTCGATACTAGTAATTTTATTGTTCTACCTACAAAATTTACTCTAGTGATATTCCTTCCAATATTTTTCGACGATATGCCTATGCATTTTATAAATTTTCTTGTGCAAAGCCCTTATCTACAACCAGCAATACATGTGAACCGGCGTAATGTTTCTGTAGTCATTCACAAATTTGCATACATTAATTTGAAACATACATTTCCTATCGTAATTTAGCTTCTGAAATCTCACCAAAGCTCTAAAACGCTGCAATCATTATATAAATATGTAAAGTTCACAATTTAAATTGATGAGCACTGACAACACCGCTAAAAATAAATTCACTTGATTTGGTGAACGGTTTGCGATGAAGATGAAATAAAACATACTACGAGATGTATCGAATAGCCACAAGCAAAATACCTCTAATTTTTTTGGGAGAATCAAACGTGAAAACAACTTTTCCATTCACCGTTTGACCAGCATAGTATGTGTTCCATGGATTGTCCAATAATATTTGACAGCCTTTCAAACCCATTTCCTTTTATTTTCTATTATCACCAAATATTTTAGAAAAGTTGTAAAAAATACAATGTACAAAATGTTTGACAACTGGAGATTCAGTAACTGGCTAAATTTACTACACTAAATGCACTAAATACTTAGGGACTACGGACACAAGAAATCTGCAAAATTTGTGATTTCTTATAAGAAAGTGGCACCACCACACCCAAGATGAAAACAGCAATGAAATCTATTACAATTCGTACACTAACGCATGTGAAGTTTACAATGAAGGATTTCAACACGTCAAAACGTTAGATTGATATAATTTTTTAAATGCACGTGTGGGATTGCCAACATAAACACATTTACGTAAAGTGACAGTCTCTGTCATTTAATTTGATGTTGAGTCATTCTTTGTGAAATCACCCAAACTCAAAATGACGAAATTGTGACGGGTGGTAGGGCTAATTGATATAAGAAAATTGTGGAAGACACTTTTCCGGTGAGAGTCTTAGTTTAGCTGGCACGACTACTCGAAAATGCACTAAAATCGGGTACAGTCATTTCTTTAAGATTCTATAACTTTTTACGGATAAATCCGATTAAAGTGACTATAGCTGATTTGGACAGACGTTAGATGTAGCTTTAAGGTAAAAACGAGATCGATTCGAAAAAGTCAATTTTCTGGCCTCCGCAGCCCTTCGAATTGAAAAATTCGAGTTTGCGAAAATGAGTATCCTTCTTGATTTTTACTTTTACATCCAAAAAAAACTTTACTTCATTTATCACATACCCTGAAAATAATTTCATTAGGTTCCTCGAACGCGTCATTTTGAGTTTGGGTGATTTCACAAAGAATGACTCTGTTACGACCTTGAGATGAGCGGGTCAACTATTTTTCGAAACCCGACCCGGACCGAACCCGACCCGATAAATTTTTCGAAACCCGAAACCCGAATTGTTTCAAAACCCGACCCGGACCGAACCCGACCCGATTAAAATTTTCGAAACCCGAACTGTTTCAAATAGAGCTGTGCGTCGGTCAAAAAAAAAATCGGCGGCGGCGAAAGCGATTTTTCAATTTTCTCGGCGGCGGAGAAAATCGGCGCAAGAGGGTCTCGGCGGCGGCACAAATCGGCGTACGTCAAAATAAAGTTCGGCGGCGGCGGCGCACTTTTTACCAACTTTTTCGGCTGGCGTCGGCGCGGCGCAAAAATGCCAACTTCCTGCAAAAGGTCGTGTCGATTTTTCAGTTTTTCCTTTCTGAAGACAAAGACGTCCATAGTCCGATTCATTAAGTCGGACAGATAACTTTAGGACCATCTACAAATCTTTCAATAGTCATTACTATTCAAAACTACTTTTTGCTAAAGATTCACTAATTAGTATTAAGTAGTATTAGTATTAATTAGTAAATCTTGGTATGAAAAATCGTCGCTTTACAGAAAAAAAATAAATACTTTTAAGCTATGGCTCATTTTAAAGACCTTACAATGTTAACGTAGGCTCGAAAAAAGTGAAAGTTCCTGAAGCTATTGAGGGCGAAAGTTGAATATATGTTTTACCCGTACAAATCCCGTTTCAAGGATTCCGAACAGGAAAACCTGTCCGAAGAACCACTGCAGAAAAATTTACTTTATGCCGACCGAACCCCTAAGGAGAGGTCTCGGACCTATACTTTGATAAACAAAAATGTTCGCATCAATTTTCTCTACAACACTTCCTGTTCATAGCGGTCTCTTCTACTCACAAAGCTCTAAGAATTTGGCGAAGAAACCGATGCTTATCTCCCATAACTTTAAACACAATTCTAAAACCATAAAAACTGATCGCTTTCCCAACTGCCCGACGTATTTCACGAATACCGGCCTTCTCTAACCTCACCTAAACCTATAACTTTGCCTTGGTCACCGATCCTCTATCTCTTATAGTTCTCAAAATATTTCCATTTTTCGAAAATATATTGTCGAGAACGATCCACCCTAACATTAGTGACCTTATGACCGAAATATGAGGCCTTAGACCCAAATTTTTCTTGATGACGGCTAGGAATTCGCTTACCTCTCAAATAGAAAAATAATCATAAAAATCGAATGTGATTTACCCGATTTATATATGAAAAACATGTAGAGCCCTACTCAACGCCTCTCTTTGGTGGTCTAGCTAAATCCAACCACCCAAATTCAAAAAATTTTTTTCCATAAATTGTTGGGCACTCATTGACCTTTCGAACAAAGAAATATTTATGAAAATCGGATAAGCTTCACTCGAGTTATGTACAAAAAACTCGTAGAGCCCTTATAGAGACTCAGTTTTAGGGCCCTGACTGTGACTAAGTCCAAAGGCTCAAAATCAAAAAATTTTCTTCCATGAATTATCGGGCATGCCTAAGCCTTTCGAACAAAAAAAAAATTATGAAAATCGGAAAAGGTTTACTCGAGTTATGTACAAAATACCAAAAACCAATTAAACGGCAATAGCTCGGCGGCCCTTGGACCGACAGTGCCCAGATTCGATCCCATGAAAGCTATCTTGACTACATTTCAGGAAAAAAAAAGATTTTGAAAATCGGTCAAGTTTTACTCGAGTTATCGCGGTGAAGGACGGACAATTTTTTTTTAAATTTTTGTCTTATTTAGACCTCGAAACGTCGTGGTAAACGCATTAGACCCTTTTCCGAAGAACTTCGTTATTCGTACGGGTCTAAACAGTGGAAGATCAAGGACCCAAACATGCGTACCTGAATCACTTTCCTAAAAAACGGCGTGAAAATTCGAGCTCTTGTTATAAATGAAGTAACTAGAAAGTTATAACTCGTTTGCAAACAAAAAATCTGATTTTTGCGTTGTTTCCTGAAAAATCATTCAGATTTTAATGGTACTTAAGAAGATGCTGAAAAGACTGAATAGTTGTGCCAGAAACAATGAAAAAATTAACTTTTATTTATTTCTAAACGACTTGTTCCTAATTAGATACTTCATTCATAACAAAAATTCTAATTTTATCGACGGTTTTTACGAAAGTGTTTCAGGTTTCTATGTTTGCGTCCTGATCTTCCAGCTTTTTTGTCAATTTCCACACTCCTAGAATCATAAATTTTCTCTTTTTAAGCAATTTTTTCCTAAGTGAAGTATTGTAATGAGCCATAGCTTGGAAGGATATAATAATGTTTTTTGTAAAGCAAAGAAGCGAAAATTGCAAAGCAAATCGACCCCCTTGAAACTTTTCATCAAAAATTTTGATTTATTTCACTCAGATTGATGTAAGAAATAGTACTAATTTCTTCTTCAGCTCATAGAGTTTATATCTAAACAATATTCAAAGCAACTCAGTGTGAAAAATTTTGTCTGAAAAATCATTATGCTCAGGAAAATATTTCTGGGGAATCGTAAGTCTCGTATTTCCTGACGAATTTAACTCAACGTGTCTTTAAAAATTGACGACAATCAATTTAAAAATGTAAATAATGTTTTAATTTTTTTGTGTTATAAATTGCAATTACAGAAGTCTTAAATCTTACGAAATATAGAATCACAATATTGGCAATTTTCGGTCTATATTTATCTTTTACTTCAATATAAACACTGTAGTTATCAACTATAAAAATTTCGATGTATTTTTTACCGCGTCGATAAAAATCTTCGGCGGCGGTGGCGGCGCGTCAATTTTTTAGCTTTCGACGGCGGCGCAAATCGGCGCACGTTTAAAAATTCTAGTCTAGTTTCAAAACCTGACCCGATAAAATTTTTCGAATTCCGAACTATTTCAAAACCCGACCCGAACCGAACCAGACACTCAAGTTTTTCGAAATTCACAACCCAAATTACTTCGAAACAAAAATTATTTCTAGGCCCGACGTCTGCATTCTTCACGGACCTTAGACTAAAACAAAATTCGTGTAATGTAAGATGACAAAATTTAGACGAGTTTTGTAAAATATAAAAAGCCAATAAAGGATCGGGACCCGAATAAAATAATACAACAACCCGACCCGGACCGAACCCGACCCGATAAAATTTTTCGAAATCCGAAACCAGAACTGTTCCCAAACCCGGCCCGGACCGAACCTGACCCGATTAAAATTTTCGAAAACCGAAACCCATGAACCCCAAAAAAAACAATTCGGGTTCGTGTTCGGTTCGGGTTTTTCGAAGTTTCGGGCAACCCGCTCATTCAGTGGAATTGCCCGAAAATTTCACACCCAAATACAGTAACTTTCATTTCTGACTGATGGGGAAGAATCATCTGAAACATTTAAAGAGCTCAGTAGAAGAACGGCATGAAGTACAAATTTAAATTTAAAATAAAAGTGAGAGGGATTCAACATTCAAATAAGAGAAAGAGAGAGAAAATGTTTGCTTTATGTCCTTCATCTACCGAGTCCTTCATTTGTAATGCATATAATAATCCAAATTTCGTAACTTAACCACAAATTCGAAATTCTAATAATTTTTACAGAGACAAATTGGAATCGAGTAAAATGTTTTGTAGTCAAATGTAAGAGAATATTTGCCTGTTGAGGTGGGCACTTTGAAAAACTCATATCCATCAGGGCAGTGATTCACAAGCACTAACGAATTCGTAAATTTATGAAAGCCATCTACCGATTCTGAGCAAGTTACGAACGGCCTGAGAATCGACGCCCACATCTCATGGAGTATGCGCTGCATTTGATTATTTTTCGTGCAAAATGACAGAACACGGTGCACAGCGCACAGAACAGCCGCAGTCTGATGCCATTTTCGTTAACATAGCCATCAACATTATTTCGACACATTGTTTACGTTATAAATAAAAATATTCAATTTGTTAAAACTTGTCAATATTATCAACATATCACACAATATTATCCCATTTAGAATACCCTTCGGCCGTTTGATTTCCGTACTACCGAGTCCATCATGATAACATCGAGTCGATGCAGAAAAAATTCTTGGTGTACGCGTTACGACACACGGTTCATAGGGACGAGAATTACCGCCTTTTGCCATATGTGGACCGATGCAAGTCAATAAGAATGGAGGCTCTGTCCCCTCTGTCCTGTAAAAGGCTAAATCTCAATGCAATGATTGTATTCGATATTTTGATGGGTCGGATTGACTGTCCTAGTTAGAGGTCGAAATTCAGAAGCAATATGCCGACAAGGCGATTACTTGAGGCGCCATTTTTGTTGTTAGATAGCCATTGAACTAATCACGGACTATATTTGAACCGACGAACAGTATGGCCAGAACGTACAACATGTTCTCACACTGACGACACTGTGACGCGTCACCGGTTCCGCTCGAAAATTCTTTCGCAGGTCGTGACTGACTCAACACTTAGCAGCTATGAGTTTTTGATTTGTGCCCGTTAATTGCCACAATTATGTCTGACACTAACATTTTTTTGTCTTTTTTCTAAATGAATCACACGTGGCATGGAGAACATTAGCGGAGGAAACACCTCACAGACAAAGAAAGTTGATGTCGACAGAGAAATTAGCACGTAAAGTAAACAAGAAGTGGAAATTAGCTTCGACAGGTCGACTGGGCAAACTTCCACTTTCGGACTTGTTTACTAAAACAATGTATAGCTATCATCCGTAATGTATATTGTCAAATTTGATTAGTGCGGGCAGTTAGCGTAAGCTGTTGCCTTGGAAATAAATAAATAAAAACATTGAAATAAATTTCTGTCATGACATTTTTGAAATGCAGCTAACTTCACTCACAGTGCAACAATTATCAGTGATTTTAGTGGTAATGTTTTTTCACTATTTAACCGCGTATCCAGGAGCATGATAGTACTAGTAAATAACCCCGCCCCTAGGGGCTACGCAGGCTTTATCATTTTCGCTTTAACATTAAAGGGTAGGTTACGTAGTCGAAACCCCCGCCCCTAGGGGCTACGCAGGCTTTATCATTTTCGCGTGTTGTCTATTCAGAGAGCCATATTTTTTTCGCTTTAAATAATGATGCGTAATGTTTCAACTTCCACCGTACTCCACTTCCTCCGTGGAACGTATGCAACGTTCCCCGTATTGCACTTCCCCCGTATTCCACTTCCCCCGTATTCAACGTTCACCGCATTCCAAGTTCGCCGTATTCAACTTTCCCCG
>CM055405.1:13300024-13314538 GCA_029228625.1 Pseudolycoriella hygida | reverse complement strand
TATTCAACGTTCCCCGTATTTCAAGTTTCCCGTAATCAGCGTAGCACTTGCTACGTATTCTACTTTGACACTTCCCCGACCAAATCTCCAAGACGACATTTTGACTGACTTTTGGCCGATTTTCAATTTTCACCCTTTCTTGACCCATAACTCCCTTATTTCAGAACAATATCCCACCCGGAACAATGTTTGGCACTCAAATATTCTGTCTACTTTGTCCAACAGAAAAAGTTCTCTAACAACAAAGTGAGGAAACCCCAAAATTTTAACAGTTTTCGCTGCCTAGCTCCTCCGCTTAAAGTCGGCTCAAAAAACTCTCTTCTACAAACTTGTAGGCCATCAAAAACTCTAAGACTTTGCTCCCCCGACCAAATCTCTAAGACGACATCTTGACTGACTTTTAGCCGATTTTCAATTATGACCCGTTTTTTACCCATAACTCCCTTATTTCAGAACAATATCCCACCCCGGAACATGTTTTCTCGACGTTTTGCACCATACCCGACAACATATAAAAAAAAAATTTTCAATAATTTTCGGGCAGCGGAGCAAATTTTTGTCCATTTTTGACTCCTTTGATCGACCCTGGGCACCGAACCGCTCAACCGATTTTCTTAAAATCGGTTTCTCTACTTTCACACTTCCGAAACCTCACTGGCCTCATTCCGGCAACTACCGGCCGAGCTATTGGTTAATAAGTGCTCCAGCTCTGGATAAAATCGCCAAATAATGACCTATAGCTCGGTAGTATGAAACTTTTTCACCCAACATTATTCAGCAAATTTGTTGCCCAAGCCTCCACTATCGATTGGCACTCAAAAATTATCTCTACTTTGTCCAGCTTTGTTCTACTTTGTTCTACTCATCAACATCAACAACTTTCCCGAAGAAACCAAACGCGTAACTATTCTAATTCAGAAGATAGCAAAAATCCAATATGGCGTCATTTTCACAGGTGGCAGCCATTTTTTTAGGATTCATAAAGATTCTACTCATCAACATCAACAACTTTCCCGAAGAAACCGAAGGCGTAACTATTCTCATTCAGAAAATACCAAAAAGCCAAGATGGCGTCACTTTCACAGGTGGCAGCCATTTTCTTAGGATTCATAAAGATTCTACTCATCAACATCAACAACTTTCCCGAAGAAACCGAAGGCGTAACTATTCTCATTCAGAAAATACCAAAACCCCAAGATGGCGTCACTTTCACAGATGGCAGCCATTTCCTTAGGATTCATAAAGATGTTACTCATCAACATCAACAACTTTCCCGAAGAAACCGAAGGCGTAACTATTCTCATTCAGAAAATACCAAAAATCCAAGATGGCGTCACTTTCACAGGTGGCAGCCATTTTCTTAGGATTCATAAAGATGCTACTCATCAACATCAACAACTTGCCCGAAGAAACCGAAGGCGTAACTATTCTCATTCAGAAAATACCAAAAATCCAAGATGGCGTCACTTTCACAGGTGGCAGCCATTTTCTTAGGATTCATAAAGATGCTACTCATCAACATCAACAACTTTCCCGAAGAAACCAACTGCCTAAAAACACAAAAAAAAATTTTTTAAATTATATCAAGAAAAAATTTCAATTGAAATCTAGGTAGCATAATGGTTTTTTTTGCTATAAAAGGAAATGCAAAACCGTATTTTAATTCAGTCTCTTTAGACTCTTCAAGCAGGTCGGACCTATGTTGGTTCACGCTGGAAATTTGTGACCGACAAACCGACAGACAGACAAACAGACAAACAAACAGACAGACAGACAGACAAACAGACAAACTTTTGAATTTTATAATTATAAATTTTGTTTAAACTTTTACAAGTAATACTCAATGTGAATTTGGCTTCAGATGCAATCAACGGGGGTATGGTAGTCCTTTTTTTATCTTTGCTAGTAATACTCGACGTGAAGTTAGCTGCAGTTGCAAAAAAATTAGCTGATTTTTTAACTTTTCAATGAAGTCAGCTGATTTTGGTAAATTTATGAACGAAATCAGCTGATTTTGTTGCAATGAAGTTAGTTTCGGTTGTAACTGCAGGTAACTTCACACCGAGTATTGCTTGCAAATATCAAGCAAAAGACTGTCACGCCCAGGTGGTTGACAGTCCTTTGTTCTAAAACGTGTAAATGCTATTCAGAGTGAAGTTAGCTGTGGTTGCGATCGTAGCTAACTTCATTACAAACAAATCAGCTGATCTTTTGAATTTGTCAATGAAGTCAGCTGATTTTGGTAAATTTGTGAATGGGATCAGCTGATTTGTTTGTAATGAAGTTAGCAACGATCAAAACTGTAGCTAACTTCACTCTGAATAGCATTTGCGCGAACCGAAGCTAACTTCATTGCAAAAAAATCAGCTGATTTCATTCATATCAATCAGTTGACTTCATTGAAAAGTTAAAAAAACAGCTGATTTTGGTTGCAACTGCTTCTAACTTCACGTTACAGAGTTACTTGCAAAGATCAAAACAAAAGACTGTCACACCCCTCAGGGGCGTGACGGTCTTTTGTTTTGATATTTGCAAGCAATACTCGACGTGAAGTTAGCTGCAGTTGCAACCGAAACTAACTTCATTGAAAAGTTAAAAAATCAGCTGATTTTTTTGCAACTACAGCTAACTTCACGTTGAATATTAGTTGCAAAGATTACAAAAGACTGTCACGCACCTGGTTCTTTCTGACCGGCAGCTACACGCCATCTATGTATCATTTTCTCTTGCATGACAAAAAAATATTGCGGAAACTCCGACGTTTCGCACATTGTAACCCCATACCACACTAGTACTTTCTTCATTGTTTTATCTTGACAGGCCTTGACAGCTTTGACAGCCTTTTCTCCGAACAAAACAGCACGTTGTGCTTAATGTTTTTATTATCATAAAGGAAAATAAAGAAAATATCGGTCCGAAATGGGAAAATTAAACGTGACTATTTTGCGTTATCTAACCAAAGACGATTTTCGAGTATTAACAGCGGTACGACATCAGTTATTCAAATATTTAAAACTAAAATTAGCCTAAAATTCTGTTATGCATTTAGATCGAAATGGGGATGAAAAATCACGAGCTGGTCCCAGCACAGCTTGCTGCTTCGATAGCTAATTTGAAAGCTGGTGGCGCCCATAAACTACTAAGAGAACTGTGTAAACACAAATTGTTGTCTTATGAACGTGGAAAGAAATGTAATTTGTTTTCCTCACTTTTAAGTTTTTCACGTTTTTTATTAATGAAAAACTCGCAATTTTAGTTGATGGATATCGTTTGACTAACACGGGCTACGATTATCTCGCACTGAAGTCATTAACTCTACGAGAATCGGTGGCATCATTCGGAAATCAAATTGGTGTGGGTAAAGAATCTAACATCTACACAGTTGCTGACGGAGAGGGCAATCCATTGTGCTTGAAATTACATCGATTGGGTAGAACTTGTTTTCGGAACATTAAGGAAAAGCGAGACTATCACGGGAGGCGTCATAAAGCATCGTGGTTGTATTTATCCCGCATTTCTGCAACCAGAGAATTTGCTTACATGACCGCATTACACGATCGTGGCTTTCCCGTTCCGAAACCAATCGACTTCAACCGTCATTGTGTTATCATGGAGCTTGTCGAAGGATACACCTTGTAAGTTTGTTTTGAATCTTTAAGTGGTCCGTTAGGATCATAATATCCACATCATTGTAATTCCAGAACTCAGGTTCAGGAAGTGGAAGACGTAGAGCAACTGTACGACGACTTAATGAATTTGATTGTTCGCCTCGGAAATTGTGGTGTCATACATGGCGACTTTAACGAGTTCAATATAATGATCACTGCAGATGCCAAGCCCATTTTAATCGATTTTCCGCAAATGGTGTCGACATCTCATCCAAATAGTAGATAGTAAGTAGGAAACGCACCACGGAATGAAACGCACTCATTATCTATGTCATCTGTGCAATAGTGGGCAGAAACAACTTAAACAGGATTGAGGCTGCCCCGGTTCAGATGGTTCCGATTGATGTGCTACGTGACATTCTTGTCATTTTAGCCAGAGTGATGGCTTTGCCACATTCATCTACATTCGTCCACATCAAATTTATTTTTTCAATGTTTTCGGATCACGTGACCTACGACTAGTAGTATTGCCTGATTAAAATCAACTTGGTGTGGCTGAAGAATTATTGTAGAAGAATAGACTGAAGAATTACCGTAGATTTACGTAGCAATGCGAAAGTGACAGATGAGAAATAGAGAAATTTTTCGAATGAGGCAACTCCGAATTTCATTCATAAATCGAAAGTTATCAATGAAGTTTGGTGTTATCATATTAGAAAAATTTCGCATCTGTCACTTTCGCATTGCTACGTGCAGGTACGTGAGGTACGTTCAAAATCTACATATTACAGTGTTACAGTGGTTACAGTATTGTGACCATTGTGACTGCTTTGCTTTTAATCATGATAGTGAGTTCATTTCATTCCACAAAGTGCTTTTCATACTCACCGATGAAATCATTTGATGTTCCCACACCAAATTGTTGAGTACAAATTGATGCTTAATTCCGCAAAGAATTTTGTTCCATCTGCCTCGTTAACTTTTCTCTCAAATATTTCAGTTATTTCGAAAGGGACGTCAATTGTGTACGTCAACTATTTCGCAGAAAGTTTGGATATGAAAGTGCAGAAGCGCCTTCATATGATGATCTGACGCGAGAAGACGATGTTGACGTGGAAGTGTCTTGCAGCGGTTACGGTTTTACGAAAGAAATGGAGAACGAATTGTTGGAGGAATACGGCATTGTTGAAACGAATGATGACGATGAGGATAGCGATAATGAGGAAAATGGTCCACAATCGAATCGTTTGGGACAGAAGGAGGAGAGCACAAATTACACCGAATCAGAACTAAATTCTTTTAGGGAACAACTTGAGGAGGAAGTACAAAATGCAACAAAGAAACCAAGTCAAGTCAAGAAAAGTCAAGCGAGTAATTCCAATATTCAGAAATATATCGATTCTGTTTCACAACATTTAGCTGCAATTCGTCCGAAATCTCCAACACCTGAGCAAGATGATGAAAATTACGAAGATGCCATCGACTCTGTTCCGGATGCAGTACCTATCACAGTTCCACTATCGACTCCACCAGCGGTTATTGATGAGGATGCAGCTAGTGTTAGTTCTAATGATCTAAATGGTTTAGAAAATGATGAACTAGCTGACTTAGATCCCAATTCTCGCCAATATCGATTGAAAATGGTAGAGAAAATGTTGTCAGACGCTAGAAGTATGCGATCGTATTCCACATCAGCGAGCACAATTGCGCCATCTGTGATTAAAGATAAAATCAAGAAGAATATGGTTTTGAATGAGAAAAAAGAAATCCGGAAACGATGTGTTGCTAAAGGTGAGGCGAGTGCAGTTACGCGTGGACGCAAAGAAAATCGAAATACTTGCAAGGAGTATGCTGGATGGGATTTTTGAGTTTTTATTCAAAATAAAGTAGAGTGCTGTTTGCAGGTCATAAATGAATAAAATGTTATTTGTATTGCGAAATATTTATTATTTGAACTATACACCGGTCTATAAAGTATGATGATGATGAGCTCGTTGTGTTTACTGCTGTTATCATCTGATTTGCGCATTTACTGCCTTCATTATAACAACAATCCAGTGATAACGCATGGAATAAAAACATTTGGCTGAGTTACAAAAAAAGGGTCTCAAAAATTTGGTAGTGACTTTGACTTTCAACTTTTTTCTATATTTGCGTCACTGTCTGGTTAATTTGTTTCTAGGGGTCGTTCATAAAGTATGTCACGCTCCGAGGAATAAGGGCAGAGGCGTGACAGTCTTTTGTTTTGATATTTGCAAGTAATACTCGACGTGAAGTTAGCTGCAGTTGCAACTGAAACTATCTTCATTGCAACAAAATCAGCTGATTTCATTCATAAATTTACCAAAACCAGCTGGCTTCATTGAAAAGTTAAAAAATCAGCTGATTTTTTTGCAACTACAGCTAACTTCGCGCTGAATATTAGTTGCAAAGATAAAAGCAAAAGACTGTAACGCACCTGACTAAGTGACTCAGGTCTAGCGTGGCATAGTGTAATAGGTGGACGCGATTTTTGAAAACGTTGAAACTAGGTACTCTAACCTCTAAATGTTTACAAAGGACTGGCTTTATGTAATTCTTACAAACAGTCGAAAGTTCATCGCTCTTGCTTGCAGGGGGTGACAGCCCTTTGTTCTGAAACGTGTAAATGCTATTCAGAGTTGCGATCGTAGCTAACTTCATTACAAACAAATTTGTGAATAAGATCAGCTGATTTGTGTGTAATGAAGTTAGCTACGATTCTAACTGCATCTAACTTTACTCTGAATAGCATTTGCACGGTTCAGAACAAAGGACTGTCACCCCCCTGAATAGAGAGCGTCAGATTGCAATCAATAAATCCAACAAAAACGCTAAACACTAACGGTAAAGGCAAATGTCCATGATTCATTTCTGTCAAAGCTTGAAAATCGTAAGTGTTCTGCGTTTTTGTTGGATTTAGTGGTTGCAATCTGACGCTCTCTAATGACTGCTTGCAAGATGAATATAAAATCACACTTTCCCTCAACGACGAGTCTCGAGTGAAATCGAAGCTCAATCCAATTTGACGTTAGGGGCCATTCACAAATGACGTCACGCTTGCTATAAAAAATGAGTAACCATAAAAAGGTCATAACTCATGCAGGACAGCAAATTATGTTTATAGGACTCTGGCTATCCCCCCAAACAGGGGGTGTGTTTGGGGGGGGGGGGGGGTAGCCGGAGTACTATAAACAAAATGTCTCACCAGTTTGGAGTTATGAACTTTGTGGATTTTATAGCAAGCGTGACGTCATTTATGAACAGCCCCTTATTGTCGATGTCTTATTTTATGCTCATTCCCAAAGTTCTCAATTCAGTATTTCTTGCAGTGCAATTGCATTGACGTCACAGTGATCTCAAAGTTTTGACAACAGGCTGCTTTCGTTTTCATGCCTCATATACTCGAGCACAAACTTCTCTCTACCGGCTAATGGCTTTTCCACATTCATCTACGTTCGTCGACACCAAATTATTTTTTTCCAATGCTTTTGGCTCATGTGACCGTGATCATACTGCGACATTGGTTGGCTCGGAGAAATTCTCTCATTTTTCGTAGTGTTGCCTATTGAAATCAACTTGGTATGGCAATAGAGTTTAACTCCCACTTACTCAATTGCTACACCTGCTACACACTACGAAAAATGAGAGAATTTCTCCGAACCAGCCAATGTCGCAGTATGATTATGATCAGATGACCCGATAATATTGGAAAAAAGCAATTTGGTGTAGACAAAGTAGATGAATGTGGCACAGCCATTAAATCACCTCATTTTCGTACTTGGCTGCCACCACCTGCTAATTCAATATTCTCACAAATAAGAAAATTTGGCATTTTTTCTGATTTTAAGTGACTTTGTACGAACTACGTAACGTCACAAACCTAGGCGGTTAGTTCGAAACTCGTGTGACAGAGGGGAGGTCTCAAAATGTTGATTTTTGCGTGAAACCCGAACACCTTTTAGAAAAACTCCAGTATTTTTCCCTTGACATGAAATTATCTCTCATTCTTACAAAGTGAAACATTCAAGACAAAGAAATGAGATATTCGTCATCAAAAATCACAGACACATTATGCAAGTGCGTAAATGATTTTTAATTTCCTCGTAATCGTGAATGGGCTTGGCCATTCGATTTTATATGACATTGATGGCCTCCTAAAACAAATTTACATTTTACAAGTTCTTAAAATAAATTTATTATCACGTCAATTGTAGAAATAGGAATGGCTGTTGATGGAATTTGGAATTCATATCAGCGAAAGTGCGCTTCTACGAGTGAATTTTAATTTCAGATTCTTTTTTGCATTATCAGCGAATCAACTTCCATTACTTTCAGGGGTGCGGAATAGTTATTTATGCAACAAGTTGCGAAAAGTGGTACTTTTTGTCACTAGATGTGTGTTTATCAACCGAGCGAAGCGAGTTTGATACTTCACATCGTGTGACAAAAAGTACCACTTTTCGCAACGTGTTGCATACAACGTTTTATGCCACGACTCGCGAAAAGTGAACTTTTGAAATGCAATTTTTGAAAAAAAATTTTTATGAAAATCAAACAATTTCCACTCGTTGTTTTTATCATTTCATTCGATTCCGATCAAGGTAGTCTGGAAGCATTCGGAATAGTTTTGCTACAAAATTTAATTTCATAATTCGTAAAAATGTCTTCGAGCGAAGACGAGTCAGATTTCGGTTCTGATATTGAAAACGGAGCGCTGGAAACAGCCTCCGCTATCATACCAGATAAATCTAGAGATTCGTACGAATTAGCGTACAACCAATTGGTTGAATGGTGCACATTAAATAACATTAAAATCGAAGTGGGTTGTGCAAGTGAAAAAGTCGTAACGGCCTATTTTGTGCAAAAATCTAAAAGTGTTAAACCACCAAATGTGTACATTCTCTTATGCCAATACACCGTCGGAACAACCAAATGTTCCAACAAACTTCTCCGGATCAACTTTTCATGGTTGTAATTTTTATTTTCACGCAAAATAATTGTTTACTTCAGTTTATTGAATAAAGAATTCTTTCATTTCAATTGCTCAGTATGAAAAAAAATCATTATTCTCACGCACTGAGTTGCATAATGAAAAATTGGGTGGGGAGAGTGATTTAATTTCTCGGCTTACGTCACTCAAAGTAGGCATGAAAAAGTTCACTTTTCGCAATGGAGTGGCATAAAATATTTATTCATGCTAAGTTCCTCCCAATATTTACACCTTTTCCTAACATGAAAAGTTCAGTTTCTCTTCTAAGAAAGAAATAATTATTTACGTTACCGAGAAGAAGATTTTGCGCGAAGACTCCTCTGAAGACTGTCTGCACTTTAAACTTCTTCGGTGAGCTTTGAGCTTCTTTTGAATTCCATTGGAAAAGTGGAATATTTCGCTGAAATACAAAAGAAGCTCAAAGCTCTCGAAATATTTTCATCGACAAAATGCGACACATTGTTTGTGAGGGATATTCTCTCTCTCCTCATAGCCAGTCGATTTTCCCTATGGTGAGTAATTAAATAAATTATGAAAATCTTTTAGCTTAATGTAAATATTAGTTTGCAAAAAGTTGTCCGTTTAGAAAAGAGAGCGTTCAGTATGAGAGATTTTTCATGTAAACGGAGGCGAAATTGGATCGTTTTCAATTTTTTCCATCGTTTACTTGAGAGATTTCTCTCATACCGACACAAAACGGAGTGCAAACGTAGAACTCTTTTTTAACTGCAAATCAAGCCTAAAGAATCTAACGGCATGCGCAGCGCATTCAGCGTAATTTCAGATTACCGACGCAAGGTATTAAGTTATCTTTTATTTGCACTAATTTTTTATCAGATTTCGAAACAAACTTTGGTCGTAGCTTTTCCTCGTATTTGTATTCTTTATAACGATCTATTTTTCATTCATCATCATCATACATAGACCGCTAATTACCTTTCGGTGTGTGAGATCTTTACGTCGTATACCCCGCCATATTAACCCAAAAGACATGCTTTGAACGTCTTTTAAAAGTCCTTTGATTCTAAATCCAACTAAATGGGCCCTTGACACCTGCAAACAAGCCTGTTATCACAAATCCTTTAAACATGCCCAAACCAGCCGTCTGGACTTGTCACCTTTTCTCACCCTTTTTCCCTAATGCCATCGTTTCTAATATGATTATACGGTTGACTTTCGCGCAATGATCTGAAGAATTCTCATGTCGAAAACTTCCTAGTCGTGAACCAGCTACCCACAGTGTACCCAACTCTCACTACCATACTAATCGTTGATATAAGAATTGACCTTTGAATAAGTAAGATTCTGTCGCTACTTACCTCTTTTCTGTTGACCACATGTGACCTCAACCGACTAGCCACACCACATTGCCCATTTTTCTCCTCTCCTTCAATTCCTGTTTAAACTGCAAGCTACGTCCTCTAGAGATTTAGCAACATGCATAACCCACACTTATTTTTATCCGAACTCCTCAGTCAGAAACCAGTTTTTTTTACTCAGAAAATTTTTACTTAATTTACATGTGTTTCGCATGCAGGTCCGAGGAGAGAGATTGTGACTCTCTTCGTCAAATAACTGTTAAACTTAAAACGCAATTCAGAATGTAAATTTTACTGCGACAATTTATGAGAGAAAGATATCTCACTAGTGACGTAAATAATTGTTTTAATTAAATTAATTTTTTGCGTTCAGTTCTTTTCTGTACCCACCCCTCCAAAAAATGATCTAATGGACTCAAATAAATATTTATTTTCCTCTTCATAAATTAAAGAGAATTTATTAAATCGATTATGTTGTTACATAAGTGCGTCGCGATAAGAGAGTAATATAAAAAAAAGTGTTCGTGTGAGATAATACGAAACCTTTAACTTTACGGCACCGCCAACGTCAGTATACAAGTTATTATTCAGTTCTTACTCAGGAGAGAGATCAGTGTGTTCTGTCAATTTAAATATAGCAGACGTAAAGTTGAGTTTGTTTTCAAATTTTCATTACAAAAGAAAAGTTGTATACACTAACTAGAAAAAAATGTCTGAAGACAATCTGACCGCTACGTTATATGGAATAGAAGATCTTCGACTGGTTCGGACACGTTACATTATGTAGAATATCAGCGAATAAATTTATGAAAATTTTACTATAGGAGCAACGACCGATACCGACGATCAAAGATCATGAAGTCCTACTCCAAATGGATAGTGTGGGCATTTGTGGATCGGATGTGCATTACTTAACCAAAGGGCGAATTGGTGATTTCATACTGACAAAACCAATGATTATCGGCCACGAAGCAGCTGGAATTGTTGCAAAAGTATGCGACGTGTCCAAAATTATTTCACTTAACAAAAAAATTCGATTTTTTATTTTCATGATAAGGTTGGAAAAAATGTTAAAAATTTAAAAGTTGGTGATCGCGTAGCTATCGAACCCGGTGTGCCTTGTCGCATTTGTGATCTTTGCAAAAATGGTCGCTACAATCTCTGTGCTGAAATGGTGTTTTGTGCTACGCCACCTTATGACGGAAATCTAACTCGCTACTACGCTCACGCAGCCGACTTTTGTAATGCAAAAAAAGAAAAGTTCCTCCAATATAATTTAAATCTTTTTTCCCTTTAGGTTACAAACTACCGGATCATGTTACCATGGAAGAAGGTAAAGAATTTAAAGATTTGAATTGGAGGTGAACTGGGGGAGGTGGGATCATCGATTCTGACTGACTCATTATAATGTTCTCTTAAAAATTAGGTGCTTTATTGGAACCAATGTCGGTTGGAGTACATGCATGTCGTCGGGCTGGCGTAGGACTTGGCTCTTCTGTATTGATTCTCGGCGCTGGTCCTATCGGTTTGGTAACATTACTTACTGCTAAATCAATGGGAGCTTCGAATATCATCATTACTGACATCCTTGCTGATCGCTTGGCGGTTGCAAAAGAATTGGGTGCTAATCACACGTTGCTGATCGAGAAGGATCGTAGCGAAAAGGACAATGTCCGTTTGGTACATGAACTTTTGGGTGAAATGCCAGATAAGACTATTGATTGTAGTGGAGCGGAATCTACAAGTCGCTTGGCTATTCTAGCTACAAGATCTGGTATTGGGATATTTGAATTCTGTCAACACATTCGTGTGTAAATTTTCCACATTTCAGGTGGAGTTGTTGTGTTGGTAGGAATGGGAGCTCCTGAGCCGAAGCTTCCAATTGTAGATGGCTTAATACGTGAGGTTGACATTCGCGGAGTGTTCCGTTATTGTAACGACTATCCGGCTGCATTGGCTCTAGTATCAAGTGGAAGTGTTAACGTGAAGAAGTTGATCACTCATCACTTCGATATCAAAGAAACGGCTGATGCTTTTAATACCGCTAGGTACGGACTGGGTGGTGCTATTAAAGTTATGATCCATTGCACACCGAGAGACTCAAACAATCCTAAGCCATTGTAATGCATTTTTATTTGTATGGAAATAAATCATTTTCTTATCAACTCGAGTCTTAGATTTTGACCTGGCGATAAGAGTTTATTTTGATTTACATCTTACCTCAACGGTTTCAAAAGTATTACCTTTATCTAAACCATTAAAGAATGTTTGCGTATGCGTAACCTACAATCACAGCATGTTATGAGTGATAAGACTGACCAACTAAGCATTTTTATTGATATGAAACATCTTCAACTTGAGAGGATTTTTCTGATTGATTTTTGTCTAGACGGTTTTTCGTATTCGAAAATTAAAAAGTAGTTTTGTCGTTTGATTTGCTGATGAAACGACATTCAAATGACATTATTGTTTTGATTTATTGCACCTTGAAGAGTATGTGTTCTGAAATGTTACCTACTTTTCTTATGTACTACCAACTAGTAGATCGTTTGTATAGCATCTACTTACTGATAGAACGTAACACTATAACTAATTTGAACTTCTAGTTAAATTTTTCTACGAATGATAACGATGAGAGGAAGTAGAATTGTGCGCCGAAGAATGTTTTCGGCTAAAATTAATCTGAGTCACGTCCATGTATAATATTCCAAACAGCAGAATATTCTTCTTTACGCGCAAAGAATCCTGATAACGAGAGTCCTTGATTTTTTGTCTTACACGCATATTCTACGAATGAAATTTAGTGAAAAAAATCTGCTTAGAGAATCTTAAATATGCTACATCGCCGGCACAAAAGATTCACACTTCGATACTCGGAACAGGTCAGGTTTGACCTGAGCCTGAACTGAACTAACCGGAAAAAATAAATCTTCTTTTCGGACTTCAAATTGGCACACATCAAATTCCTCAATTTTAATTTTCAGTTTCAATTTTTTCGCGGGGCAGTAGGCAATTTTGCCCTTACAAAAAGGCTGCATCGTCCATCGGGATGATGCAACAACACAACAAAGCGAAGTATCGAATTCTCTCAGTAACGCTTATATATGAGTATACCCTAACGTAAAACGTGTAGTCGGTGTGTTAAGTCAAAAAGAAACAGATGTATTCAGTAAGCGCCAAAGTTAAGTTTAATTCTGAATAAAATGTTTTGAAAATATATTTTGCTTCTTTAGACGAAGTGAAACTTGAATTTCAATTCTCACTTCAATTAACTTTCATTGCCATGTGTAGAGCGTGATTTTTCGGAAGGGGGTAGATTTGTTACGCCTGCGCACAGTTGGCGAATTGGCAATAGTAGCGGTCATAATTATGGGCGCGCGGTAGCGATGCGCCTGTGACGCAAGTCCCCATACGAACAAAAAATTCAAAAAATTTTTTCGTAGACTTCGGAATCATATACAGCTAAGTTTTGACTTTTTTCCCTTGTGTCGTACCCCCTGAGACCTAGTTCTTCGAAGATATGACCTGAAGAAAATCGTCATTTTCCATACAAAATGTGCTATTTCATAGAAGCCAAAGTTAATGAAAACATCCTACGTTAGTTAGTTAGTTCCAGAGCCACTTGTATGAAAACCAACCGAATTTTTTGGCTCGTGCTCGAAAACGGCTCGATAACTTTTTTTGAAATTATGCAGGGACCTTCGGGTGGGCATTCCACGCCATATGAGATTTGGCCGCCAGGGCTCTTAGAAGGCGCCATATAAAGCCCACATAAAAGAATGTTTTGTGTGTGTGTGTGAGTGTATTCAAAGAATTGGTCAAATATGAACTAATTTTTTGGACTGTGCTGTGTTAGGATGGAGATAGATGTTTGGTATCAAAGGAAAAGTTGATGGGTTGGGTGTGTAGTCTGTCAGGGTGACCAACAAAATGGCCGACGGTGCTATGGGCCGGATTTAGGGGGAAAATTGATTTTTTTTGTTGAAGATAGATGCTTCGTGTCGAAAATTTTTTTCGTCGGAATTTTTTTCGCTGAAAACTTTTTTTCGCCAGAATTTTTTTCGTCGGAAAATTTTTTTGTCGAAATTTTTTCTGGCGGAAATTTTTTTTCGCCGCAAATTTTTTTTCGCCGAAATTTTTTTTCGCCGAAATTTTTTTTCGCTGAAATATTTTTTCGCTGAAATTTTGTTTTCGCTGAAATTTGTGGCCGACGGTGGTATGGCACGGATTTGGGGAGAAAATTGAGTTTTTTTGTTGAACATAGACGTTTCGTGTCAAAGGAATTGTTTTTCGCCGCAATTTTTTTTTCGCCGCAAATTTTTTTTCGCCGAAATTTTTTTTCGCCGACATTTTTTTTCGCTGAAATATTTTTTCGCTGAAATTTTGTTTTCGCTGAAATTTGTGGCCGACGGTGGTATGGCACGGATTTGGGGAGAAAATTTGGTTTTTTTGTTGAACATAGACGTTTCGTGTCAAAGGAATTTTTTTTCGTTGAAAATTTATTTTCACTGAAATTTTTTTGTCGCTGCAAATTTTCACTGAAATTTTTTTTTCGCTGCAAATTTTTCTTCGCTGA
>CM055405.1:13281172-13293070 GCA_029228625.1 Pseudolycoriella hygida | reverse complement strand
GAGTAAATCTTTTCTGATTTTCATAATTTTTTTTTGTTTGAAAGATCTGGGCATGGCCGACAATTTATGGAATAAACGTTTTTTAATTTGAGTCGTTGGACTTAGCTAGGGCACTAAAAACGAGTCTCTGCTAGGGCTCTATGTGTTTTTTGTACCTAACTCGAGTAAATCTTTACCGATTTTCAAATTTTTTTTTTGTTTGCAAGATCTGGGCATGACCGACAATTTGTGGAAGAAACATTTTTCGATTTGAGTCTTTGGCCTTAGCTACGGCACTAAAAAAGAGTCTTTGTTAGGGCCCTACGTGTTTTTTGTACATAACTCGAGTAAATCTCTTCCGATTTTCAAAAACTTTTTTTTGTTTGAAAGATCTCGGCACGGCCAACAATTTATAGAAGAATTTTTGCCTGTGCTTAGGGCTCAAGTGGGCCTCATGTCTGTCCTAAGGTCGGCCCTAACATAAAAAAATGTTTGTTGCTATGTTGCAGAGCAAATTGGAAGTATGTATCCGAGGCCTATATTTAAGGCCCTAGGTCAGTGCTAAGGTAGGCCCTAGCCCAAAAAATAGTTTTTTTGCTATGCTGTAGACAAAATTGAGGAGAACATTTTTCCAGGGGCGCCGTAAACGGTCTTGCCTCGAGGCTCGGGCAAAACTACGACTAAATTTGTCGAGGCTGAGCAATAGCACGACTCGTCGATACAGTCAGAAAATATTCTTTTAGTTATCTACTAAGTACTCAAAGAACCCTTGCGATATAATCATGACAGATGGGGTCGAATAGGACGATACCCACGGAAAGGCGCTTTAAGAAATTTTATTAGAAATTTCTATTGGTGCAGAAGCTGTTTCAACCTCGAAGTTGCTAACACTTTTAGGTTTATTCATTGATACAAAAAGTTACATTCAAAAGTTCCTAACACCGTTGCAAGTAAACGTTTCGTTTCAACGACAAATTTTCTCAAAATTATCAGGAAGAATCTAAACCTTTGTACAGTTCATTCGCTACAGAATTCTTGCAAATGTCTTGGAAAAGGGTCAGTGGAAAGAACTGACGATCATCAAATAATGGTATCATAGCATCGCAACTGAACCCAGAGGTTGGAACAGAATATGTGGCGATAGAAATTTCTACGAGGGGATAACCACTAGTCAAGATTGGTCCCAACAATTCAAAAAAAATCCAACTTTTTGTATGGACGCAATTTAAAAAAATTCTTTTTTTTGTTCTAGTGGTGTTCCAACAATTCCACTTAATTTCCCCTCGAATTTCTATCAGAATGACGTAATGTAAAAGTTTGTAAGTAAGGGACCATTCACAAAGTACGAAGGGGGAGGGGACTTGGATGCACTCCACACATTTTGACATATGATGCGAAGAGGATCTTAAGTTCGTTTCTTTGTAGCGTGCGCACCTTGTGAATAGCCGCTAAGGATAGGACGCCACCCATAGTATAAGTATTTCGACTTGTGCAAAAATCAAAATTTTGAGCAACACCACGCGACAACATAAAACGGCGCCCCTGCATTTTTCTCTATTTGGAGGTCAATTTTGTGCGTTCGGAGAATTTTTTTACACCGTTACTTCGGACGGGTTTTTCAAAATTGCCCAACGGGCAATTTCCAATACAATTTAATGTCAACGTAAGGCAATATTTACTTAAATACGTTCCAGTCTTTTCGTAACATCAACTCTGTTTGCCGCATCTATTCTGATACGTACGGGTCCCTTCTATGTTTTCTATAGAAATTTCTTTCGCCATTTTTGCCCTGATCTACGGGCCTCAGAATCAGTGCGGAAAGATCTACACCGCAACAGAATGAAGTAGAAATCTTATCTTTCCTCGACCTATTTCTTAATTTAAGGCTTGTCTCTACTAAAAATATTCAATTCAATCCCATTAAATAAGCAATGAATTACGAATCAAGACAACTGAGTCAAAGTTCATAAATGTATTTGTTGTCCGGTGCGTATTTGAACAAACGAGATCAAAGTGTCAATAAATTTAACGCTAACTATCGACTTGACAAACACAACGAAAGATTAAATCGTTCTGCTGCAACTACAATGTGTTCATGTACTACCGATCAACTTGTCCAATCAGCAATTTTTTTATTGAATCAAAAACCACTTTTAAACAACATGCCGTCATCGTTGTACATTTTTTTACAAGCGGCTTTATTTATTATAACTTCGAGTAACTAAAGTGCGAACACATGAGTCATAAAGGAACGTAAATTTTTTTATATTTATGACTTCATACATGAAACGACATGCTCACCGTGCTTAGATCCGGCTATGTAAACTATTCCACCGGGCAGGTAATCTTCTTCTCCAGACATATGCAAAAAGCGATCCTTGTCCTTTGTGGTCTCATCGACAGAATGATGTGCTGGAGCGGCTGTTGATTCAGTTCGCTTTAGCGTTGACCAGCTACATTTTCCATGGCCGGTTATTTTGAAGTAAATGCCTAATATTAAGACGCATACAAGAAATTGATTACAAAAGGAAAACTCTTAATTCAATTACTGAAGGCCGTAATTGTCGTTCATTGAACCAGTTAAGTCATTTTCTAAACAACAAAGACGAATAAGAACTCACCTCGAATCTTTTTGCCATTGTATTTGAGTAGCGTTACCGTACCGAAAATTGTTTGTCCTGAGTAGTATGTGCATGTTGGTTTATCCAAAACGATTTTGCAATAAGAACTTTCCATTTTGATTGTTCGCTTGTATATCACAATATTCACTGCACCCACAACTTTATGATAAAGCGAATAAAAACTAAACTTCCTTAGTCGAAATCGATATCACCAAGTGCGTTGAAACTACAAGAAATTGTTTCTGAGCAAATTCTCATTTCAACAACATTTTTCATTGTCTTTCCGCACTTCGCAGAAGATACTTCTTGACTGGAGAAAATTTTTGACCGAATGTTGCAAAACAAAAAATAATTAGAATGAGAACAGCTGTGAATGGTGTGTCAAGCGCTTAATTGTGTGTGTTTGTAGGCTTGTGTATTTGAATGGTTTTGCTCGTCTTACACTGTCATAAAATGTAAGACACTTTTATTGTCTTTGATGTGCAGCTGATGAAACGTACGAAATTTCAATTTAGTAAGGATGAAAAGTGTAACAGCGAATGTTTTTTGTTTCTGTTGTTTTGCTTGAGGGTCGAGCGTAGCAAACAAATTGATTTTTTTTAACATTTGGGGTGCGAAAATTCCTCTTCTCAGGTAGAAGTAAAAAATCATTTTCTGCAATTCAATGCCGAAATACGACAGTTTTCAATACTGCTTTTCCGCACTCAAATTTGATTGAGTATGGAAAAGTTTTTCAGCACTCAAATTTGAGTGCGGAAAAGTTTTTCAGCATTCAAATTTGAGTGCGGAAATAGTACATTATGCACCGCTGTCCAGGATGCTCTATTTTGACGATTTGGAGGTTATTTCCCGAGCCGAAGGCGTGGGAAATAATCCAAATCGTCAAAATAAACCATCCTGGACGGCGGTGCATATATAGTTTTATCTATCGAGAGCAATATATCGAGTTAAACAGTTTTGCCCTAGGGAATTAAGTACGAGATTATTGCTCTAGATAGATAAAGTTTTTTAGCACTCAATTTTAATTGACAAAAATTGTGATCGAAATAGATTGTTTGGTTTTGTCTATTTCGGCATTGAATTGCAGAAAACGTTGTTCCTACCTCGTTTTGTAACTAGATTTTTTCAGCACACGCCTCTGGCTCGTGCGAACACTATTTAGGACTACTGCTGAAAAAACCTTAGTTACAAAACTAGGTAGGAAAATTACTATTTCAATCCTAGGACGGAAAACTGCTGCTTTCCGTCCTTTTTTAAACAGAAAAGCAGTTTTCTGAACCCTCGGAATGAAAAATATTGTAAACAGTTCGGAAATATTTATTTACGTAACTAGGAAAAATATAATGTAATATAAAGGGCTGCAATTACACTAGTCAAAAACATATATTTTTCCGAGTTTCGTACAATATTTTTCATTCCGAGGGTTAAGACTACTGCTTTTTTGTTTTAAAATGAAAAATATATGTTTTTTTTACTAGTGTGAATGCAGCCCTTGGCTTCGCCGCGGGCTGCAAACCTCACACTCGTCAAAAACATTATATTTTTCCTAGTTACGTAAATAACTATCACATGCTTTAATTTTTCCTGGGGTTGAAACTGACAGTTTTGTTTTCATGACAAAAACAAAAGCATAAATTTGTACGTTACAGTAAAAGACGTTTTCCCACCTAGGTAATGAAAAGTTACTCAAGTTGAAAGTGTTCTCACCTAGGGATGATATGTGATAAGAAATAAGAGTTTGCCTGAAGTTAACCGGAACATGAGTTTTCGGTAAACTGTTCAATGGGAGCTTTGCTGTCTACTCCAATCATCTCTGCCCTGACTGCGCCTTCTTTGCATGGGAGTGACTTCCAATAATTAACCCTTTTTGTTCCAGGTTTGCAGTGTAACGTATTTAAGTGTTTTCGATACACATTAAATTTCGTCCACTTTTGTTCGGATATATTTCGTTCAACATTATCTTTCCCGTCCGTCCACCGATGGTAACCCAACTACTGATAAATTTAATCGCGATTTCTACGTTCGATAACGTGGATTAATTTTGAACGTGAGGAAAATAAATTATTTTAGCAACAATTGATTTTGGAAAGGGGTTTTAAGATAAAATAATTTACGTTTGACTCATCAGACTCTTTAGAGTGATCAATGAATCATTGCAATTGTACGGAATATCTAAAAGTTAATCATTGTTGTTATATGTTTAACAAAAGATTTCATTCAGAGATTTTGTTGATATGAGTGAATCAACAATGAAAAGTCTACCATTCGAAACTCTACGGATATGAGGGCGTCTGACGGAAGGTAAAACCTTGCAAACCAAGGCAGCCTAGTGCTGAAATTCTGATTACGCCTAAGTGGAAGAACAAGTGAGATTATGAGTTAGTAACACAGTCGAAGTTGGCCTGGCACCAGGCTGCGTACTTGGGACCTGAAGCTGGGAATAAAGTAAGCAGTCTGGTGCTGAACATCTGTTTTTATCAAAGTGAAGTATGAATTCAGCACCAGACTGCTGCTGTCCCCTGCACTCAAAACATAACTCAAGGACGCAGCCTGGTGCCGAGTTGAATCTTATGTGACGTAAAGATGTAACTACCGCCTACACTTTGGTAAAAACATATGTTCAATACCAGGCTGCCTTATTTATACCCAGGTGGAGGGCTCAAGTACGCAGTCAGGTACCAAATGAAGACTTCGGGAGAAAAAGGAGATAAGTTACTTAAAATTGAACGTACTCTCATATATTTTATATGGGAGAAGGTTCACTCGATTGCTTTATCGCCTTTTTCTCCCGAAGTCTTCAAATTGTAAACACTAATTTTCGGCCCCAAGTGTCCTGGCTGAGAGTGTAGAGTGAAAAAAACTCTGGAAAAACATCAATCATGGAATCATTTCTAAATTACAACTCGTTGTGAGAACCATAACATAATAAGTTGGCGTCTGCCACGAAAAAAGTGCCCATAGGCTATGAACGCGATTAGCTATTGAGTTAACTTTGGAGACAATACTCTCAGCGTTAGAGTAAGAAATGTTTAATACAAAAAGCAGATGGTAGCAATAATTTCCGCACTAGATGCTGACATGTTGATCTCTTCTAATTATCTCCATAGCGCAAAAAATCTCTCCAAGCCCTTAAAATAAGCCCAGAATTTAGAACCGACGTAGAGCGCTTAGCAGAGGCATCTGACCCATACCACCATGGACAAAAAAGTTCGCCTCTATTTTCTCTATAGCACTGCACAAGAAATAATATCAAAGGAATTTTCACTAAAAAAAACAAATATCGTGTTGAGTCGCGTAGCGTGAGCTGAGCACACACAAAGGACTCTATAGCCCGAAACACTCAACAGATTTTCATTAATTTAATTTTCATGATTTGATGATGATGTACATATCTTTCGTTCAAAACATTGAAGAGTGATTTCCGTTCGAATTTCGCAGTGATATGAGTGAAAAACTTCCACCAACTTTAAAAAAAAAACCACGTTTTTCACCACTTTTTCGACCACAACTTCGAAAGTTTTTGACCGATTTCGCCCAAATTCGATTCCGTAATCAATTTTCTGATAGGGAAAAAAAGTTTTTGAAAATTTTACTCGCAGAAAAAACGCGTTGGATAAGAGCAGAGATTCAGTTCTGGGGCCCCAGCTGAGTGCAAAAGCTCAATTAAAAAAATGTTTTTCCATAAATTTTCAGGCATGCTCAGATCTTTCCAGCAAAAAAAATTTATAAAAATCGGAAAAGATTTACTCGAGTTATATACAAAAAACACGCGGGGCCATTGCAGACATTCGTTTCTAGTGCCCTAGCTAAGTCCAAGGACTCAACTCCAAAAAAGTTTCTTCCATGAATTGTCGGCCATGCCCAAATCTTTCAAACAAAAAAAAATTATGAAAACCGGAAAAGATTTACTCGAGTTATGTACAAAAGACCAAAAACCACTTAAACGTCCCTAGCTCATTGGTACCTGGGCCGACGTGCCCAGATTCATATTCAGATTCAGATTTTTATAATTGACTTGCGTGATAAAAAGTAACTTTTTGTCACTCATTCAAAAGTTCACGTGTCACAAGTTGTTGCATAAAGTCTTGTATGAAACACGTTGCGAAATTGGTTGTTTTTGTCACACGATGTGGTTATCCAACCCGCTTCGCTCGTTTGATAACTTCACATCTAGTGACAAAAGCAACTCCATTTCGCCACTAGTTGCATAAATAACTATTTTATCACTAGTGACAAAAAGTAACTTCTTATCACCCAAATGAGTGATAAAAAGTTACTTTTTGTCACTAGTGATAAAAAGTAAAACTAGTTATAAAACGAAAGTCGAAATTGGAGTGGTTACAAACGTCGTGGTAAACGCACACGGTGTCCCTCAAGCATGTAAAAGTTAAATAAAAATGTACACGAAATCTGAGCATTTCTGAGGCTTCAGGGCACCGAGAGAAATCAAAAAAACCGCAGGTCAAGGTCTGACCTGCTCCTTCCCCATACAAAAATATTTTATTTTCACTTTTTCCCATCAATTACGTGCAAAATTTCATCGTTAGTCACGATTTTTCCACCACAATCAGAGCCGGAAAGTAAGGGATTGGAATATATTTGTTGCTTTTTCTTGAAAAATTAGAGTTCGACAAACAATATTATCAAATCTAGTCTATAGTAGTTCATAGAGTTTGATTTATTGATGTTCTAGATTCTACTTCTAAATTTATTTTTCAAACGATGATTCTTTGTCGAAAGTGACTGATCTATAGCTTCATTTGTTTGAACTACCCAGTCACTGACCATCTATTGTACATTCGCACACATGTAAACCAGTTATTGTTAATCGTTCAAAATGGCCACTAACCTGTCATACATGTTACTTTGGAACACTTAGAGCATGGTATCCATTACTTGAATGGGAATTCACTCGGAATGTGGTAGGAATAGGCTGGAGAGTCAGTACACAGAGAATTTCTCAAATATTGTTCCAAATATCAGGTAAAAAATTTGGAATCAGACAATTATTGCAGTCAGCTGAAAAGAGCAGTGGTAGAATTTTCATCTCATTTATAAAGTTTCATATTACTTAAGAACTTTCTATTTTTTGTTGAATTTAAATATTACATTAAGGATTAAGTGTATTTTTGTTGAATTAATTATGGTAAGAAAAACACTTCAATAAATCAAACTCTATGAACTACTATAGACTAGATTTGATAATATTGATTGTCGAACTCTAATTTTTCAAGAAAAAGCAACAAATATTTTCCAATCCCTTACTTTCTGGCTCTGATTGTGGTGGAAAAATCGTGACTAACGATGAAATTTTGCACGTAATTGATGGGAAAAATTGAAAATAAAATATTTTTGTATGGGGAAGCAGCAGCTCAGACCTTGACCTGCGATTTTTCTGATTTCTCTCGGTGCCCTGAAGCCTCAGTAATGCTCAGATTTCGTGTACATTTTTATTTAACTTTTACATGCTTGAGGGACACCGTGCGCACAAGACCCCTTTTCGAAGAACTTCGTTCTTCGTACGGGTCTAAAAATAGTAATATGGAATAGAATTTTAATTTAGAAAAACTTTAAGCTTTTGTGCTGGATTTGCTTTTTTCATTTCCAATTTCTTCAAGTTTCAAGTTTGAAATAATAAATACCCTTTGATGATGATGACATAAATGCTCTCAATTGAGAAGGGAGTCTTAGAGTATGGACATAGGTAGAGACAACTTTATGCAAAAAACATATCAGAAAGGGAAAACTTGCTACGCGGTTTTTTAGACTTCTAGTGATGTTATAAGTTGGTCTTGTCGTGAGCTCATTCACATTTAAGATGTCACACAAAGATCGATCTTCGACACTTCCTATTGCATCATATCACGTAAACTCCAGAACGTCTGATTTCCCTTCGAGTTTCTTTTACAAACAGCCCCTTATCGTATCTCTTTGGCATAATGATAGCAATTAATTATCAGTGAAAATTGACTATAAATTAGCTAACAATTAGACACTGTGTTCCGTTAAGTGACATAAAAACAACCATTTCGCGCACTCACTTCACTTATCTAATCTTCACACAAGTTGCAATGTGTATGTAATTCTTAGCGTTTCTCACGATGGATTTGAAGTGTTTTGTGTTGTTTGTGCACTTTTGAATATTTGGCAATTCATGCGAAGCGTTCGTGAATGTATGAACTGCGTTTTTGGGTTATTCACAAGTCAAGTCTTATGGCAGGGGGAGGCCAGGAGTTGTTTATTTGAGAGATTTAAGTGAAACGAGACCTTTTACTTCTTTCTCACTGGAATCTTATAACAATTTGCGGTCCAAAGGCGCAGAATACAGGCATCAAGATCTAGAATTTATCAGATCCCGATGCTCTTATGAATATTCTGAAAAAATTAACGGATCAGAAGGAGTCGAAAGATCCAGACTTGGGAGGGATGCTTAGTTTAAGTTTTAATTTGTAAAGATTATAGATATGGAAGATACAATGCACCGGTACGAAGATACGAAGCTCTTGGAAAAAATGTATATTGTGTTTACGACTTCGTTTGTAGTCAGTCGAATTTCGACCCGGGAGACTTTTTCGTTTCAGGGTCTAAAGAGAAAAATGCAAAAAAAATGTTGTCCGTCCGTCTGTCTGTCAACACGATAACTCGAGTAAAATTCAACTAATTTTCTAAAACTTTTCCCGGAAGGGTCATGTGGTTTTTGGATTTTTGTGTATAACTCGAGTAAATCCCTTCCGATTTTCACAAATTATTTTTGTTCGAAAGGTCTGGGAACACCCGACAATTTGCGGTAGAAATTTTTTTTTATTTTGAACCCTTGGACTCAGCCAGTTCTATAAAACTGAGTCTCTAGTAAGGCCCAACGTTTTTTTTTTTTTTTTCTACATCAATCAGGTAAATATCCGATTTTCCTTAAAAATAATCGAAAAATTGACTACGGTATTGAATATGGGCAAAATCGGCCGGAAACTTTCAAAGTTATGGTCGAAAAAATGGTCAAAAACGTTGTTTTTTTGAAAGTCGATGAAACTTTTTGACTTTTATCTCTACAGAATTGTTGTAGAGAAAATATAGCCAAACTTTTTTGTCCATGAAACTATAGGCCACTCCTTTGCGCCTTAAGTTGGTCCTAAGGTCGACCCAAAAAAATTCTGTGAAGTAAATTGAGTGGAACTTTTTTGTCTGTATAGTAGTAGGCGGTGAAATCGGACGGTCGAAAAATTATGTTGCTCCGCGAAAAACCTCCACAATATTGAATAAAAATACTGTTGTATTGTAATCCAAATAGTGAGTTTTTCGGTTATATTGCCCCAACATCTCGTACATGTAGGAGAAGACGTTAAAAACTGCATCCGGTTCGACTTGAAATCGAAGAGTTTTTCCTGACTCTGTAACAAAAGTCCGTCGTAGCCTTATTTAATTAAATTTATTTAGAAATTAGTGGTGTTGTTATATGGCTGGGAATTCCAAACTCCTTCAAAGGAAGACAAACTTTCTTGCTCAACAATCTATACTCCAACCTAGTGCTCAAATTCGTTGTTCAATGTTTGAATTGGAGACATTTTTTGCTATGAAAGAAGAATGGTAGTGCATGTGACGTCATAGTGTTCGATTGAATTTATGGAATGTCAATTGATTTTGTGTGAGTGACCGTTGAAGGTGTGTGGACCCTCTCCACTGTGTCGTGTTTGACCCTTTGCTAATGCTCCATGAATGACCATGAATGAATGAATACGTCTAATGAAAGACTATTGATCGGTTATGAAGGATGATATGAAGATGCGTGTGAGGCGATTGGATGTTATGTACCAGGATTGTAGGCATGAATATTCTCCTGTGCATCTCTGCTAGGACATCAATATGAACATGAACAATACAGCTTATTCACATAAACGATCACTCTGAAATAATATCTGGTGAGTGTATTTGAAACGACCGTAAATTTTAAAAAACTTTTCACGAAATCTCAAAATAAACTTTCATTAAAAAGACTAATTGGAAAAGGACCACAGTCTATTGATTTGTTCAATTTAGATGTTAGCTTCTCTGAAGCCAATAATGTAAACGGAGGAAACGTGATTTGACAGCTTTTATAAGCAGAGGGCGGTAAAGTGGCTTCCGTTATAAACATAATGCAAGGGACGCGTACGCATCAGAATTTGAAGTTTAAAAATATAAAAAACTGATTTCTGCCCGTTTCTCTTTGTGTACGGTATTTTTTCAGCGTTATCTGTCCTCCAAAAATAAATGAGGTAAAATGACCATGGGCTATTGCGTTTTGGAGTTCCAGAAACCGAACATATGCCCAGTACGGTTAGCTTTCCCTATCAATACGGTCGTTACAGTAATTATAACATTTGTACTTTCCAATCAAGCGAATGAGCTTAAATTATAGATAAGAACCCTTTTAAGTGCTTAACGTAACATGTATACCCGAGCGTACGCTCGTATTTTTATGCCGTAACTCAACTGATAAATACATTTCGCCTTCAATAACTGAAAAAGCACATACTATTTGTATCAGTTGTGATTTATATTTTGATGTGATCGGTTGATTCGAACATTTGTTTATCTATTTGATGTGTAACGACCTGTTTACATTGCCATCAAAATGGTAATAAATTGTGAAATTAAATTTGATCAGAATCCTTATGGAATATACTTTGCTGGACAAACGTTATCCGGTCGAGCGGAACTACGTTTACCTAAACCGAAAAAAGTCAAAGGTACAATGAATGCACTTGAATCGTCGGACAATGTTTTTATTTTATCTTATCGTCCGCCGGCACTTCATTTCACAAAAAGTCTTTTCTGCGTTTTAATATAATTAAAAAAATTTTTTTGTTTGAATGTGGCTGGAATTTCCTGTTTTCCTAAATGAATGTTTGTATTCAATATTTGTTGTGTCGTGTTTTGTATTGTAACTAGGAACCATGCAAGTAGCAGCGACTAGCTCGCTGTGTGGAAAGTAAAAAAGTAATGTACGAAAATTCATTAAAGTACACCACAAGCAAGCCCCCGTATACGTACACGTCTCGTCATATACCTCTTAGTATCGTATAATGTTACTATCTCTGCGAGAGTGTGTTGGTGTAAACTTGACATTTACTTAAAGGAATATTCATTATCAATTAGGAATTCAACTGAAAAGTTTTTCACATTTTTTTTGATAAATTTCGTTTTTTTAAAAAGAAAATTGTTCTTCGACATATAACTAATTATAAAAGTCAAAAGTTTGTCTGTTTGTTTGTTTGTTTGTCAGTCTGTTTGTAAAATGTCGGTCACAAATTTTCAGCGTGAA
>CM055405.1:13260583-13276727 GCA_029228625.1 Pseudolycoriella hygida | reverse complement strand
CGCCCATCTATGAACACGTGGTCAATCTGGTGTTTGGTTCGTCCATCAGGTGATACCCATGTCGCTTTGTGGATGTCTTTATGTTCGAAATAGGTACTGCAGACAACCATGTTCCTTGACGCTGCGAAATCAATTGCCAACGTTCCATTTTCGCTTGTCTTTTCGTGGAGGCTATATTTAACAATAGTGGGACGGTAGTAGACTTCGCGACCTATCTTGGCATTCAAATCCCCAAGTATGATTTTGATGTCTCGATTCGGTGCTCCATCATACACTTTCACCAGTTTCTCGTAAAATAGCTCCTTCGCTTCATTATCTTTTTCCTCCGTTGGAGCGTAGACGTTAATAAGAGTATAATTGAAAAATTTTCCTCTTATCCGTAAAGTGCATATTCGTTCGTTGACAGAAGTGAAACCAATCACCGCGTTTCTGGCTCTACCGAAGACCATGAAGCCTGTTCCGTATCCTCTTGGGCTGTCGTTGCTCTTGCCGCTGTAATAAAACGTAAAGTCTCTACTGATCATAGAATCCTTCCCAGCTGTAATGTCAAGTTTAGTCGCCCTTAGCGCACTAGTGAGTGACCTCAACCCTCCTGGCCGTAACAGAGATCTAACATTCCATGTTCCTAATTGTAAATCGTTGTCCTTTTTCCGTTGCCTAAGTCGTTGCCGTTTATCCTGTCCAATCCGAGGCTCTGTTATTGAATTCATAACCATATTGCTTTTTTGAGTGTGGTATGGTGGCTAGCCACACGCACAACTCACTAATTCGATTCCCCTCTGACCCGTGGGCAAGTCATCAGGTAGCACTCTTAAGTTTAGCACAAAACTCCGAAGAGAATTGAGGTCCCGGGGACTACGACGTGGACGTAAAAAGAGCATTTGATAGTTAGACAGTTGCACGCCTGGCACATGACACGGACTACCACACTCCGCTCATATGCAATCAGGCGCTACCCTATCAAACTACCCAATCCCCTTTCAACATTGCCCTTTCGTCATTTTCCAACCCATTGTGGACATAATTTCACATACTCATGAGTTGATGCAATAAGGATCTCTTCCATATGCGTGACGCAGTCCGCACACCCCAAAAAAGAATCCACAAACTGAAAAAACGCCTTACAAAGGTTTGTGACAAATCACGACGTATAGGGGAACTTTTGAAATTGGTTGGTTTCTTCTAGAAAGTTATAGAGTTTCGTCAGGCGAATTTTTTGGGATCTTCAGAAAGTATCTGCCATCTGTAATAGCGGCGCCCTCTTGGGTTTTCGTAGGCAATAAATTACGCTTTTTTGGTTTTTGAATTTTAGCTTCGGAATGACAATACTTAGAGAGTTGGTTTCACCTGGAAAGTTACAGAGATTGATGAGTAGAATATTTTTGTGATCCTAAGAAAATCGCTGCGAGTGACGCCATCTTGGATTTTTTAGAGAGATTGGTGAAAGAAATTTTTAGCCTGAAGCCTGAAAATTTTTTTCGCCGGAAATTTTTTTTCGCTAGAAATTTTTTTTCGACGGAAATTTTTTTTCGCCGGAAACTTTTTTTCGCCGGAAATTTTTTTTGTCGGAATATGTTTTTTGTCTGAATTTTTTTTTCGCCAGAAATTGTTTTTCGCCGAAATTTTTTTTCTCCGAAAGTGGTTTCCTTTTTCTTCCAAAATGGATTGATTGATTTTATCGTATCCCAAAAGTTGGGGTCGCCGCCCAGAAAATAAAACTATGAACACAAGATTCAAGCGATATAATTAGTTTTGGAAGTGCGTCACACATCGGACTGCGTCACACTTTACCTTTAAAGAGGTAAACAAAACAAAATCACAACAAAGATTTTGTTTTGTTTGACAATGTTGGATCGACTGAAAAATGTTTAAATTTCGGCAGTGGCAGCTTTTTACACTTATATTTCTTCGGCATAATCGAGTAGCTGTTTGTTTTTAAATTTTTTTAAAATTCCTTGGTGTTAGAGTTCATCTAGCAACACCAAGAAAAGGAGAACGAACAACAGAGCCTGGGGTTTAAGTATGTAGTGTAGTATAATGCACTGCAGGTAATCAAGTGTCGTTCACTTAGTTTGCTTAGCTAGAAGAATATGCATGTCTCCTAATTTTTCTTGGGGAAATGGCATGTTTATAAGATTTTTCGTAGCCTAAGAAACTCAGCGATTGGTATATTTGGACTTCAATTTTTCAGCAACTTGAAACTACAAAGTCGTTATGTATGCGAGCAAATTTATTACATTTGTCCAACAGCTCTAGCCTGAGCAATCATAGCCCGGATTCCGTTGACTACTTCCCGGTTGTTAGGGATAATTTGATTTGGTGCCAACAAGAATCCGTTGCTTGAGCCACGTATCGGACGGAATTCGAAAGTGTAAGCCAACGGAGTGTTATGGACACCAAAGGCCCAATCTGGTGAAGATCCACTGGCTGTGTCTATAGAAAACAAAAAAAAAATGGTTAAAGAATGAAAGTTGCATGCAGCAGCACGAAAATACTAACAAAGTACAACGGCGGTGCTTCCTACTAAATAATCTGAACCAGCTGTACTTCGGATGGCCGCTGCTCCAGCATTAGCTACGGACAACAAATTAGCGTGATTATTGGAATTAGCTGTTGTGTGACCGAAAGGCATTAGAAGATATTGGCCGAATGCGTGGAACGACAAAAATATGCGAACACGAGATGCAATGGTGCCATAAAAGTCTCTAATAGCTCGAGTTTCGGGCTCTGAGAACGGGTTGGGTCCAGCATAGGTATCAGAACATGGATTGTTAGATGCACCACCAGCTGTTGGGAAAAATATTCAGTTTTGTTTTTTGTTTAATTTTAAAGTACTAACACATCCAGAAGAAGTCGAAGTTTCGGTTTGGATCTGTTCCAATGCAACTTCCCCATGACTGACGAGTTTTTCTCCATAAACGAGTCTGACATAAATGAATAACAAATGTAAACCTTCGTTTAACATTGCATGACTTGGACCCGAATGCAAACTTACCGATTCATGTGAGAAGACAAAACCATCGGGATTAGCAACTGGACAAATGTACCAGTCAACAGTGTTAGCCATGGATCTAATCTCTGGATCTGTCGATGTTAAAAGTTCGTTAATGACCCAAGTGGCAGTAGCAGACGAAGCCCATTCACGCGCGTGAATGTTCGCTTCAATGAAAATGGCTGGATTGTTCTAAATTAAGATCTATGAAGAATCTACAATTTTCTAACAATTGATTTGTAAATTCTTACGGCTCTTTCTGTATACCGTAAACAACGGAGCGGTCGTCCTTGATGGGAGGTACCAACAGGTATATTTGTCAATACGTTGGGGTATTGGGCCAATCTCTGGTCCATCCAAGCATTGATTTCAGCAAACGTGTTGAAGAAAGTCCAGTCAAATGCGTTTCTACCTTCAGCAGTTTTTTTTGCTGTCAATTCTGGGTCTTGTTGGTCGACGAGTCTGCGTAGAATTTATCACTTTTTAAAATCTCAAAATGATTTGCACTTTTCATTGTTATACTTTTGAATATTTTCAACTTTAATATGGAATTGAATTTCAAATCGGTTCAAAAAGTCCTCGAATTCAGCGAGCTTGTGTGGTGGAACCATAACATCGACATCGCGTACCATGCTTGGCGCTGACCAAAAGTCATAAGCATCGGTAAGACCTTCAAGTTCAGCAACAGCTTTCACCTGCTCCTCAGTTTTAGGCTGCAACGAGTACAGCTTATAGTTATCATAGCGTGACTTTGCCGCAAAGCAAGAGGCAGCCAACAGTAACACAAAAGCCAGTTGAAGCTTCATATTCGTCTCTAAATCCAAAAAATTAAACAATTTATTTTGCTGAGATCACTTTAACAAATCACTGCTATACCTTTCACTGACACGAACCAACTACTGAAGTTTTGCGAAATATTTTTTCTTTTAAGATGTCCGGTATCTTGAGATTATCGCCTGAGATATTCATTTGATATTAACAGGGTCCTCAAAGCTTTGAGCAAATGTTGGGTTCAGGTTAATTGTACTTTTTTTTACACCAGATGACTATTAAAAAACCTATTGATCAACGTTGTTTTGAGACGTCCTTCCTGAGTGGCGGCTTTAGTTCAACCTCCCATCATTTTCTCCTTTCGGACCACTCTGTAATTTAGAGATGAATGTAATTCTTCCAGCAATCGTTTACGTATTTTAGTTCTCGTTATCTCAAGTACTTGACTGTAAATTATCAGTTCTTTTGTTCGAAAAGGAATCAAAATTTTTATCGCCCAAGAAACCTTAAAAAATATTTTGAGGCTGGACTGACACGGACAAAAATTAAGATAAAAGGTGCCAACTGTTGGCAAAAGTATCGATTAGATACGAGAATCGGACTTATTTTAATGGTTGGGTTTTTCAGTTGCGATAAATTAGTAGAAAAATAAACAAGAAATATATTTTCTATAAACTAAACGATTATACAGGACGACTGCTGGTGCTGGGTTGTGGGTTTTTAGGTGCTGAGGTACCGAAAGCCGAGAACTTTTGAGTATTGAGTAGGTATTTTTAGCTCATCTTAGAGCATAGAGACACAGGTGGTAGATAGTAGGTCTAGTATAAATCAATCAGATCCAAGATCTCAAGCTTCTTGCCCAATTGGAGAGAATGGAGTGAGAATGGTGCTCAAGCGCTTCACTTCAGGTACGATGAGTTTAGTTGAAACGAACATACTCTTGAATGAAAAACGCATTTCCTACCTACAATAAGGGAGTTTCATAGAGAGTTTCGGACCACTAAATTTGTCTCGGGGACTGCTGTCGAATTGAGAGAAATGAAAACGTCGTTCCAAAATAAGCGAAGAGAAAACTATTCCGTTCTCTCTCAATTATTTTCATTCATAAATAATTGACAGCAGTCCCCGACACAAGTTAAGAGCACGTCGCAAAAATGTGAACTGTCAAATTTGCGATGTTTTTTCAGAACAGAGTCCTGCGTAAATAAAAAATTATTCAAAATTATAGCTAATGTACATACTGTGAAAGGATGACTCGTACCCAAATAATAGATGAAGTAGAACTCAAAAACTTTAAGTATGAAGGTACAAATTTGCTCTAAAATAACATCGAAAATCCACTTAGAATGCGATGATTTTTCAGAGCAACTTTCGACTTTCTTACTCAAACTTTTTGAATTCTGATTCATCTATTATTCGACTAAGAGTCATCCTCTCACAGTACGTGAGTTATAATTTTGAATAATTTGTTATTTATGAAGGATTCTGCTCTAAAAAAAACATCGCAAATTTGACAGTTCACATTTTTGCAGCGTGTTCTTAAAATCAAACTGATCTGTTCTGTGGAAGTCCCTGATTGAAAATTATGAGGAAGGATTTTAACTCAGTAGAGAAACCTGTCTTGCGGATATCTTTTGTGTTTGTTGCAACATTTACGTCTATTTATTTTGTATGAAAATATAATCACAACAAAAACCTCTTAAATGACGATGCAAAAAAAACTTTTTAAAGAAAATTCAAATGTTTGAAATTGCGTCACAAATGCTAGAGCCAACGACGAAATAATTATTTTGTACTTTCAGTTTTTACATAGCAAAAATCTGACCTTATTGACTTTTGAGAAGATTTTTTTTACTGAATTCAAAATTGATTTTTCAAATTCTTCTAAAGGGTACCCAAGTAACTTTATTAACTTAGTTTTTGAGAAAATTTTGCATGTGAATACTAAGAAAGTGGAAAAATTGTTACGTTGATGGCTCCGGCATTTGTGACGTAATTTCAAACATTCGAATTTTCTTTAAAAAGTTTTTTTTGCATCGTAATTTTTTACGTATTTTCAGCGTATCATTAATTTTGGAAACGGACTTACGGACTGCGTCACACTCTAACTTTTAAGAGGTTTTTGTTGTGATATCAGTCGTTTTGGAAGTTTTCAGTTGTTATAACTAAAATTATTGTAAAAAATTTTCTATTTTTTGAAAAAACTTTTCTCCGACAAAAATTTTCTCAAAAACGAAAATTTTCTTAGAAAAAAAATCCCGAAAAATTCTTTCAGAAAAAATTTACTCGAAAAAAATTGTCCAAAAAAAACTTTCTCCGAAAAAAAATCTTTCTTCGAAAAAAATTTTTCTCCAAAAAATATTTTTCTCCAAAAAATATTTTTCTCCAAAAAAAATTTTCTTTCCGAAAAAATTTTTTCTCCAACACCTTTGGCTACCGTCGGAACTCTTCGTATCACCTTCGGCTGCCTTTGGAACACTTCGTGGCACCTTCAAATGACTTCTGAACACTTCGTGTCACCTTCGGCTACCTTCGGAACACTTCGTGTAACCAATTCTTCTTACTGATTCATATAACTTTCCTGAAGAAACCAACTGTCTAGGTATTCTTATTCAGAATTTAGCAAAAAATCGAACTTTGACAGCTGGCACCCATTTTCTTTAAATGATAAAAAATTTCCAAACAAACCATCTCTCTAAGTAGTGTCCGGAGCTAAAACCAACTCTCTAAGTGTTATCATTCCGGAGCTAAAATTCGAAAACCCAAAGAATTTACACCTAACAAAAATCCAAGAATTTTCCCGGGAAAGTGGCTTATGAAATTTTTTATTTGGGGCCGAGACTGACGTTCCCTGAAAATTTCAGGAAGATCGGCTGTCTAGTTCTCGAGATCGAAAATATTAATAGATAGAACATAGATGGATAGATAGATAGGTAGATAGAACATAGAAACCGACAGATCAGAAAAAAAGTTCTCATAATGATGAGAATAATAGAAAAATCGTATCCCATACAAAAATGTCATTTTCAAACCTCGATATCTCAACCAATTTTCAGTCTGGGCTCTTTGGAAAGCTGCTGCGACGTAGTTTTTTTTTTAATAATTTGGAGGGTGAGGAGGGCGAGGGGAAAAAACTCAAAAGTTCGCCTATATATGGCTCATTGTCCCAAATGTTCTTGTATGGCGTTTTTTGAGTTTGTGGACTTCTTTTTTGGGGTGTGAGGACTGCGTGTTTTGCATCACTTTTTATCAGGCAATACTTGTAGCCTGTCGGTTGCGGCACCCACTTATTTTCATAGCTGAATATGGATCCTGTCGGTGGCGCTATCATTTTTTATAGCCAATGATAAGTGTTGTCTGGACCACCGGCTTAACGTGACTTCCGAACCACGTCTCAGAGTAATGCGAATGTAGCGTCTTTGTTATTATGCAATTACTCCAAGAATTGTTAGGCGCTTGATTACGTCATACGATTCATTCAGTGTGTACGTCGCTATGAGTGCCAAACACACCACAACTACCCAAATTTTGAAGCTTGAGTGAACTTTAGGACGTTATTAATGCGCTACATTTGCTAGAAAAATTCCATGTAGAATTTTTCCGACACGGGATTTGAACCCCGATCGTTTTGGTGGAAGGCCAGTACGCTAACTACTATGCCAACCCGTCCGTAGCTGAATAATATTCGACACACAACGAAATCCTCACTCTATTCTCCCGTAAAGTTACGAAAGCCATACACTACGCTCAGCAAAGTTACGAATTGCATGAGAATCGACGCCCTGCGTGGAAAAAATTGAACCGTATCCAAATGAAAATACCCTGAACATTGTAGCGCTTCAGTACTGCTCACTTAGGTGATATCCTTATTATCTTCTCACGTAAAATATACTCGGATCACACTCAATACACTTGAAAGTCGACAAGAGTTTAACTATTTTAAAACAATGATAAAGTGCTGTTGAGTCATACCCTCTCTCTCGAGAGAGGCAAACGCAAAAAATGATTTTCTAAATTTGAAATTTTTTGAAATTTTCCCAGCGAGAAAGTGGGAGAAGCGTATGTACCAGCTGAAGAGAAATCGGATAATTTTTTTTTCATTTTTTATTAAAATCTAAACGGACATCGCTTATCGAACGTTTAAAGTAAGTTGAATTTAAATAAAAGAATAAAAATGCAAACGAGCATTTTGCATTCAGTTAAAGTAGAAATTAGGTCCTTTTCAAATAGTTTGGAACATGATTCGTAATCGTCATAGCCCATCCACTTAACGGTTGTAGCGTTTGTTGGTCCTTCATGACAGAGTGCCCCATATGACCTGTAATTATTGCGCCGGTGTATTCCCTTTCGTGTGAGTCGGCAAATTCATCATAAATTTTGATTGGTACTTGAACGATTCCTGGAGTAATTTTGTCAATCCGTATACTCAGCCATTCGCTGTCTTTAACTGTTGGTGTATTGTAGATATAATCTTTCTGCCAGCGCCCGAATCTGTCAAATGCACTAAAAGCAGTTATCCATCCATTGAGATATTTTTGTTCGTGTTGGGCACATCCGCGGCCAATTGTCTTATAATCTATTCGTACAGCTTGTTCCCAAAACGTACCGCTAGGTTCCTTCCCTTCTTTCACACTCACAAATTGACCTAAGATTTTATCCAGCATAGTTGACCACTGCTTCATGTAATGTTTTTCTTTCAATTCGAAATCATTTAGCTTTTCTACTCGGTGTCTGATTTGTTGCCAATCACTGGCCGAGCCTGTGATTGTCACTTGAGGAACTCCACACAAAACTGAAAAAAGACCATAATTGAAATATCGTTGCAAAGTTGCCATCAGAACTACGCCAACGGTGAGTTTATCATTTTCGGTTGTAGTAGTGAAATTTGGCGTAATCCAATCGTAAACAGTGGAATTGATGTTTTCATTGATCAAATTGAGTATTTTTGCGATGAATTGTTCAATCGGCACACGGTCAATTGGAGCTGCAAATTTCACATTTAGTTCCTTTTTCTTTGCAAAATCAACAAATAAATGGCGAAGTTCCTCAGCATTTGCATTAACATACAATGAGAACTGGACCATAATAGCCGTCCATACATCATCCGGACGAATGATCAGATTATGGTGTTTCTGGTAACTGTAGAAAACGGTGTCGACGAATCCACGAGACTCGGCCCATGAAGTGGCTCGGGGATATTCGAATGAGAAATTGGTCGCTTCAATGATTAAAGTACCTTTTATTTCCACGTACAATTGCGAATATTCCACTAAATGTCTTAAAGGTTGAGGATTTCTATCGACGGTACGAATATTGACCTTTTCAGCAGTTACGTTACGGTACCATTTGAATGTTAATGCATTCCCTTCATTGGTGATAGATGCATTCACTTGATACACTAGTACGATAAGACCGAAAAAAACTATTGAAAACTGTGTCATTTGTTACAGTGAGTTTGACCGTTCGACTGAAGAAAATTAATGTAAAACTTGGACTAAAATGATCGTCCGAGCTATTTAAAGATGAACGGCGATGACGCACTTGTCCTGTACAGTGCTGAATTCCATTCAACAAAATTCGATTCGACTTGTTGCGACGCGACGTCCTCGTTTTTCAATGTGGGCCATATGGGTCCGTCGGTTAGCTGGTTCATTGCTGTGCAAAAACAACCAGACGTAACATCCGATGCGTTTTTACAAAACTACGCCGTTTTTTTTAAGTTAAATGCGCAATACTCAAGCGAATGGTCCTTTAAGATCATAAACTTTGATAAATTAAGAAAAAATCGATCTTAGCGAATCGTTTTCCGGCTCTGATTTGACCCCCGACCCAACTTATCTTGGGAAATTTTGTTTTTAGATTAAGCGTTGGAATTACCATAATGTGCATTTTATTCGTAGGTTGATAAAGTATGAAATTCCCTTGAAAATAAGAAGTATTTCGCAGGATTGACGACGGACGCGTTTCGAATTCTTAATCAAGGTTATCAACTTTAACGTAAATGAGGAAAGTTCCTAAAGATTTATTTTCGTTGTCAGAATTTTTCTACACTCAGTTGCAATACTATAGACGCACCCGTATTTGAGCTGTCCTAGTACGTTGTATGGTTCAATGTGTGGATGTGTTGGTGAGAACGAGTATCATAATATAAGATTACTTATACATTGTGGAAAGCGAGTAATAACCAGGGGCGCACAGTAGGCGAATCCGTTATATTCATGTTCAAAAATCTATATCTCGTGAAATATTCACAATTTAAATGTAGGAATTCTTAAAACGTGATTTGAGAATGTTCAAAAATGTCGGAAAAAATATTTGTGCATGTAGGCCGCAGATTAATAGTCGTATAGTTGTTAGACAAAGTGACAGGTTTGATTTCTCCCCATACATAACCTCAAAAAAATATATTTTCCATATTTTCGTCAGAATCTTGTCGAAATCAGTTGTAAACGTTAAAGTAATTCATAATAAGTCGAAACGAGCCTAGTCCGACGAAAAAGGGATGAATTTCCCAGTGGTTTTGAAGCGCATTGTTGTTCAGCGCTCTGAGACCCAAAGACAGTCAGTATCAAAATCAAAGAACCAACCAAGAAATTCATCTTTTTTTCGTCGGACTAGGGTCGTTTCGACTTATTATGAATTACTTTAACGTTTGCAACTGATTTCGACAAGTTTCTGACCAAAATATGGAAAATATATTTTTTTTAAGTTATGTATGGGGAGAAATCAAACCTATAACTTTGTCTAACAACCATACGACTATTAATCTGCGGCCTACATGCACAAATATTTTTCCCGACATTTTTGAACATTCTTAAATCACGTTTTAAGAATTCTTAGATTTAAATTGTGAATATTTCACGAGATATAGATTTTTGAACATGAATATAACGGATAAGCCTACTGTGGGGCGTGACATTCTTTTGTTTTGATATTTGCAAGCAATACTTAACGTGAAGTTAGTTGCAGTTGTTACGGAAACTAACTTCATTGCAACAAAATCAGCTGATTTCATTCATAAATTTACCAAAATCAGCTGACTCCATTGAAAAGTTTAAAAATCGGCTGATTTTTTTGCAACTGGAGCTAACTTCATGCTAAATATTACTTGCAAAGATCGAAACAAAAGACTGTCACGCCCCTGATTAAAATAAAAGACTGCCACGCACCTGGTAATAGTTAAAGTGTATATTACACACAACGAGAGAGCGATAGCGAGCAAGTGTGTGTAATATACACGCGAACGGTTATTCGAGTGTCCACAATGTGTAAGTATATTATTTTACACAAGTGCTGATGGCCGAGCGAGCTAGGGCACGGTAGCGCTAATTGTTTGAGATGAGGTGTCGGGGCTCAAGTTAATCGCTTTTTTAACTTTTTTTATGTTTGTTTCTTGCACAAAATATTCAAATTATCAAATTATTGCATCTAGATAGAAGAAAGTGAAATAAAAAAAAATGTCGCTCATGCTTGAACCTAAGTGCACATTTTATGTCAGATTGCAATCACTAAATCCAACAAAAACGCTAAACACTAACGGTAAAGACAAATGTTCCAGTTTTCACAGAAATGAATGTTCGGTTTACTCTGTCAATTCGCCAAATTGAAGTTATCGTTAGTGTTTAGCGTTTTTGTTGGATTTAGTGGTTGCAATCTGACGCTCCTTATTATAGGCTTTTAGCCTGAACTGCCGTACAACGCATAAAAAACTTAGCGACGAGAATTTGTGAGAGAAAATATATGAAAATCTCTCATCTGATCACGTCGCTAAGTTTTTTTGCGTTGTAGGGCAGTGAACATGTTCGGTATGTACAATGAATCAATTTGTGACATATTTATTCGTACCAATATAAGAAAAAATGAAAAAAAAACAAAAAAAATCAATTGAATTAAAAAAAAACAAATTAATCAAACTAAGATAAATGGAATCAAAGCGAATCAATGTAATTAATCAATTGTAATCAATGTAATTAAGTTGTAAAACGGTAACCGTTGAAACGATGACGCTAATTACCCGAGGAATACCATGAAACGTGATAGTCGTTTGACGAACGAAAAAGGGATAACAAATTCGATTTTAAATTGAGACACATTGTTAATGTGTTGGATTGCTTGTGGTAAGTTATTGTAAAAGCGAAAACCGCGATTATCTAATGAAAGTTGTCCGAAATGAGAGCGAGAAAAGGTGGTGCGTAGAAGACTACATCCCCTTGTGAAATGATCATGTCAGAATTCATGTGCATCAGGCCATTCTTCAAGGAAAAAATTGTTATAGATGTTTGATACAACTTGAAATATTCAATTGGTAGGATCGATTCATTGAAGCGTTCTCTAACCGACGCTGGGCCTCGAAGGCCATGAATATTTCTGAATGCTTTCTTTTGTAGTCGAAGGATGTCATCAAGCAGGTAACGTGGAGCATCATTCCATATCGAATTTAGATAACTCAAATGGGAGTGAATGAAGAAGAAGTACAAGTTAAACAAAACAGATGTAGGGACAAACCATCTAATACGTTTAAGTGCACCAATTACCGGGGATAGCTTCTTCACGATTCTAGTAATTTGGTCATCCCAGGAGAGGCGATCATTTAGCAACAAGCCAAGATACTTCACCTTTCTAAGGCGTACTAGTGATGTTCCGTCAAATTTGAGTTCAAAGTTCATGGTCGGACAATCCCTAAAAATCATGTAGTTAGATTTATTTATATTCACAAACATTTGGTTTCTTGTGGACCAGGAGTACAGAAGATTCAGGTCACTTTGCATCAATGATTTAAACTACTCATTGAATAACTCGAATATTGGAACGCAGTGTCATCTGCATACAGGTAAAGATTAGCTTTGAATTTTTCTTCAAATAAATCATGAAGGAAGATGACGAACAGAAGCGAGGACAAGGTTGACCCCTGTGGAACTCCACAGTTGACCTTCAGCAAAGAACTATTGACGCCACTTACGCAGACAAGCTGTTTCCTATCACACAAATAGCTCTTGATCAATTCAAAGGCATGGCCGGTCAGACCTAAACTTTGAAGCTTCTCAAGCAAAATCCCATGGTTCACTAAGTCGAAGGCTTTTTTAAAGTCTATAAATAGACAGCCGACTGTAGAACCTTCATTCAGATTCCTCCTAACAATCATACAAAGATCAATACAATACGTCAGTGTGTTAGATCTCTTCAAAAACCCAAATTGCTTCATCTTAAAGAAGCCCTTGTCATCCAGTCTGAGGTATAATTGCTCATATAAAATTCTCTCTAGAAGTTTTGATAATGATGAAAGTAGGAAAATCGGTCTGAAGTTGTTCATGTTGGATGAATCACCTGGTTTGGGTAGGACTATGACTTTGGCGAGTTTTAATATTTCATCAAAGTGGCATGTTTCAATACAATTATTTATAAGGAAAGTAATACAATCCAGTACTGAATCTTTATGACGACGTTTGAGGGAGCTCACACTAATGTTATCAAGTCCCTCGGCAGCGTTTGTAGGCAAATTGTCAATATGTGAAGAAACTATATTGTGACTGACTTTTACGAAATGGAAGTCTCTTAATAGATCAAGGTGAGACAGGTCAAGTTTTTTTTTGAAGGTAAGACGCCGAGGAATGGAAGAGCTTCCTACATTCACGAGGAAACGATTAAACTCGTCAGCTACTAAGGCAGGTTTGTCAATGAACGAGTCATTAACTTTTATTCTTGGGCACTTCAAGGGATCGGGAGACTTATTTGTCAGAGCCTTCTTAATGACTTGCCATAGTTTTTTGGGATTGTTAGCGCCAGTGAACTGATCAGTATAATATTCCCGCTTCTTGAGTCGAATCATATATAAGAAATCGATTTATTGCAGTTGTGTAATTTAAGACGATAACTGTAATTAGCCGGAGAATGCTTCACTAACTGATAGGTTCTCTCACGATCAGCAAGCAGGGACAAAATATCATTGTCAATGTAAGGTGCGGATGTTCTTTTTTTTACTTTTTTAGGCTTCCTATACTTGTTGATCAGACTTTGAACTTTTTCAGAAAACTCATCAAAATTACTAAACACAACCGAAGATTATGTTACAATTAACAATGCGCATGTGCATTCGAAAACAAAATTGTGAATTAAACACACACACATGTGAGATTCCATTCACACATATAGAAAGCACATTTTATGAGAGTTTTCGATTGAATCACATCAGCTGCGATAATATAATTCGCAATTCATGCATTTAATAAGATCATGTGGTGTAGTTGTTAGCATCGTTGATTGGGATGCGGGGCGTTCTGTATTCGATTCTCAAACGGTTTTTTTTTAATTTAATATTTCTAGTCTAGCTGGTTATTTATCGCCCTAGACAGTGGAATTTATCCCTCTAGGCGGATAAATACTGAGAATAATGCAACAAATTCTCATTTTCCGTCTCAAAAATTGGCATTTAATGTGAGACGTATCGTCGCATATAAAGTAAAATACAATATTTCAGTGGGCGCAGTCGATGTCAATCTGATTTATTTACCATTAGATGATTTTTGCAATTTTTGAGTAGTGCACTACTACAGACGCACGATGATTTCAATTTGTTTGCACCAGCTAATTGTCGATGAATGTTATTTATTTTTGGTTAGTTTAACATTTTGTAATAATTCTCGCACAATGCCAGCTATTTAAAAGACGTAGAAAAGGGCAAAATTTTGGCTTTTTTTGAAGAAGGAGAAAGTTTTCACAAAGTAGCTCGTCGTATCAATCGATTTAACAATGTAGTCGCAATTGCTTGAAAAATCAAGAAAATGATGGTCAAAATAAACGTGAAGGAGGAAAACAAGAACTTTCTGATAGAGACAAGCGTCAAATAATAAAAAACGCCAGCAACTCAATGAACAGCATCAATCCAATATTGAAGGATCTTCAATTAAATGTATCGAAATGGACTGTTTATTGTGTTCTGAAACATTCGCCGCTCATCAAAAGATTGACAAAAACTGAAATCCGCTCCACGATTATTACCGCACCATAAACAATCTCGTCTCGTACTTGCCCGAAATAACATGAATACAGATTGGAAGAAAGTATACAGTTCCAGTTAAACAGCCCAAAAACTCTCAATTTCATTCTTATCCATTTTTCGTGTATTAGATAGTTTTTGCCAGAGAGTTGATATTTCACTGGGATTGTCGGTACATTTCGGTTGGGACGTGCGTCTAGAGGGCCAATGTGAGACATTTTCATACAACAAAGTATCAGCCATTTTTAATCAGAAAATTGAAGCAAAATGTCAAACTTGTTGAGTGTGAGTATGTGAGATGTTATGGATGTTATTTGTTGTTGTTAGTAAGTATCAAGGATTATGGATGTTATATGTTCATTTTGGTTCGAAATTGAAGTATTTTAATTAATTCACATTATTAATTAATCACATAAAAATGAAAATGAAAATAAATTTACCGGTGAAATGAAACTGTGCTTCGTAAATTTTTTTTATACGTAAAATTTTTGCAACCACTATAGTAGCAATAAGGTATTTTGTGGAAATTTAAATAACGCTACGCGAAAAACATCAAGATTTTTAGTTTCTAACAACAATGACAGTTTGCTTTAGAAAAAATACATGGTCTTCAATTTTGTACAAAAAAGTTTGACATTGGCCCTCTAGACGCACGTCCCAACCGAAATGTACCGACAATCCCAGTGAAATATCAACTCTCTGGTTTTTGCTGATGTGAAAAAAATTTAAACAACAAAAACCTTTTTAAAGGTAGAGTGTGACGCAGTCCGTAAGTCCGCTTCCAAAATTAATGATATCGCTTGAGGTGACGCTATCGCAGATAATACGCAGAATTTCGTTTGAATGGAACCTTGTGTTAAAAGTTTTGATTTCCTGAGTTCAGTTCAGCAAGTCATAAGGTGCAGTCGCATTTTAATTTACTGCTGTTATTAGTTATTGTTATATCCAAAACTGCTTACTAGAAGAATTAAAAATACTTCAATACTTTCAGTTTTAACACGCAAAAATTTAAATTTATTCAAAAAAATCTACGCAATACGCAAAACTGAAAGTACAGAAAAATTATTTCGTCGTTGGGTCCGGTATTTGTGACGCAATTTTTTTTAACAAAACGTAATTTTGTTTCAAAGAAAGCGCTCTAATTTTTTCAGGAAATCAAAACTTTTAACACAAGGTTCCATTCAAACGAAATTCTGCGTATTATCTGCGATAGCGTCACCTCAAGCGATATCATTAATTTTGGAAGCGGACTTACGGACTGCGACACACTCTACCTTTAAAAAGGTTTTTGTTGTGATATCAGTCGTTTTGGAAGTTTTCAGTTGTTAAAAAAATTTCTATTTTTTGAAAAAAATTTTCTCAAAAAAGAAAAATTTTTTAGAAAAAAA
>CM055405.1:13198781-13229502 GCA_029228625.1 Pseudolycoriella hygida | reverse complement strand
TCGCTGAAATTGTTTTTCGCCGGAAATTTTTTTCGATGAAAATTTTTTTCGCCGGAAATTTTTTTCGCCGGAAATTTCCATCGGCGGAAATTTTTTCTCTAAGATTTCTTTCCTCTTTTCTTCCAAAACTACTGATTTCACAACAAAAACCCTTTCTAAAAGGGAAACGTGACGCAAGTCCTCGTCCCTTCTTCCAAAACAACAGATATCAATTGGGGTGACGCTTACAGCTTTGAAACGCAAAACATTTTTTTGAAATGTTTTTATTTTTGATTAAAAACATGCGTCACAAATGCCGGACCCTCCAGTGTTATAGGGGTGGACTCGACTTACCTTCTTCATAAAAATTAAAAAAAAACCCTATAATTAGAAATATTCAATACTTCCCATTCAATCTGCAAGCTACCAAACTACCTCCAGGATATTTGTCATGCTTTTCAACATAGACCAACCTCTTATAGAAAAAAGATAAATTGCTAGAACATGCAGTGGCGGGTAGTGAGGCGATAGTTTACTACTAAATTACGACGATCTTACGAATTTCCAACTTGAAAACTTCAAAGCATAATTAGGGGGGTGTTCATTAGACATATATATATATAGATATATATATAGATATAGATATAGATATATATAGATAGATTTCTTCGTGGTTTGTTTTTCTGGTAGATAATCAAGCCTAGATCAACGTTCAGTGTTGCTATAAGATTGAAATTGTTAACAACTCTAAAATTTGCATTTTGTTCAAGTGGGTTGTACTTCAACCCATCCCTAATACAGATACAACAAAGTGAACAAACATTCGACTTCAACATTGTTGAGTTACTAATGATTTCAAGTTGCAACACTTCAAAAGCGTATTTTATGAACGACTCCTTACACTTTACACTTACAATGTTTAATTTAAGTTTTTTATATTTCCCTTCACATGCTAAGCAATGCACTTCCCTCACCCCAATTTTCCCGCTTTGTGTGCACGATACTCAATCGTTTATGAGGTTAACCGCTCCAAGTTTGAAGTTAGCTGTAGGCACAATTAATTTATGAAAGTTACAATATCCTTTTTCCAAACTCGAACCCTTTTCAGGAATTTTCACGTAGGTTTTAAATTAGAACATTACTAAGCATTTGCATTTTATTTATGGACTTTTATTCAGGTAGTCATTTGAATTTATTATTTTGACAGACACACGTCCACTACACGTTGTAAAACAACAGAATGTAATGAATTCAGAGTTTCTGAATTTGATTTTTAGATATTTTAAGACAACAAGAAGACTGACAAACCCTTATTTAAATATTTAAAAACTGTTTCAAGCATACAAAAAGCCTACGCATTACAACGAATATAATTTTCTGAAGGTGAACAGTCGATGGAAAACGAGTAATGGCAAATGAAGACGTTGACGACATTTTCCCATGTTTATCGAAATGGTTAATTTAATTGTTGGAAAATGGTGACATTGTAAATTTATGTTAATATTTTTAGAATTGGTTACGTGGTTGCGTCTGTTAACTACTCTATGATTTCTACTTAAATATTATTTTGATCGTGACGATAGAAAGATTTTACTACTCCCAGGAATTATTAGCTTTTATATTCTGAAAACACTTAAAAGTAGCAATAAAACTGATGACAAGAAAATGGTGTTACTAAAGCTAAATGTAAACCACACATTGACGCAACTCTGAATTGCATATGGAATCACCTTTTTCTGAATTTTTTTATGAAATCATGCGATGTCATGTATTTAGGTGTGAACAACGGAAATTCCTTTGTAATGAAAAAGTTCTTTGGTTTTTTTAAGTTTGAAAATTGAAATTAATAAGCAAAGTAGAACGTGTTGAATAAATCAAAGTCCTAGAGCAGAAATTGCCACTTTTCACAAAATAGCTGTCAAATGAATCTGTTGAGATTAGAAGTCGGTCTATTCTAACTCTCAACGGACACAAACATTTTTCGACGTTTAAAACGTCATTTTGACAGTTGGCATTAGAGATGAGCGGGTCGACCATTTTTCGAAACCCGGACCGAACCTGACCCGATAAAATTTTTCGAAACCCGAAACCCGAACTGTTTCAAAACACGACCCGGACCGAGCCCAACCCGATAAAATTTTTCGAAACCCGAAACCCGAACTGTTTCGAAACCCGACCCGGACCGACACTCAAGTTTTTCGAAATTCACAACGCAAATTACTTCGAAACAAAAATTATTTCAAGGCCCGACGTCTGCATTCTTCACGGACCTTAGACTAAAACAAAATTCGTGTAATGTTATATGGTAAAATTTAGACGAGTTTTGTAAAATATAAAAAGTCAATAAAGGATCGGGACCCGAATAAAATGATACAACAACCCAACCCGGACCGAACCCGACCCGATAAAATTTTTTTAAACCCGAAACCCGGCCCGGACCGAACCGACCCGATTAAAATTTTCGAAACCCGAAACCCATGAACCCGAAAAAAACAATTCGGGTTCGGGTCGGGTTTTTCGAAGTTTCGGGGAACCCGCTCATCTCTAGTTGGCATGATCGATTTTCAATCCCAACAAACCAGGGCCTATTTTTGAGAATTTAATTCCGAAAAATTCCATAAAGTTCTTAAAAATTTCCTAAAAATTATTAAAAGTTTTTTAGATGGAAAGTTGGAATTTTAAAAAAATTAAATTAACAAAAATAGGCCCTGCAATGAACTCATCCAATAGCCGCCTGATAAATGAGACCTTTTTTTCGAATTCGATATTTTCTTGTTACTGTTAAAACGAGCAATTGCCACTTGAACGATGTTATGGGCTATCGTAAAAGTGTTACAGTTGATCGTTTGCGAATACAAAAATGTTCAAATTGTGGAAATTGCTGAAGTAGTTGCATTCGCTCCACGGTTACGTAACCACAATTTCAATATTCAAAGTTGTGTAGGTGTTGTAAAACTGTTGCATATAAGTCTTGTTCGAAGTGTTGCAGATGCACTTAAGGAACAATTTTCAACATCGTTTGGCATGAGCCGTTTTTAAAAGTCATTTAAAAGTTTGAAGATCATAAAATCCGTAAAGTAAAATTTGCAAACTATAAAAATTCCTAACTACATTTTTTCGTATGATTTCGAAATCACAAACGAGCAATTTCTTTCAAAAAATGTTTTTTTATCGGATGTGTGCGATTCATCACAATAAATTATTAAACTTTAATATAAATGCAAGAGCGAAGAATATTTTTATTTAACTAGTTTTTTTTAAACAAGTTTTCACTAACCAAAGAATGTTTTTAAAAGTCTTAACCTCGTTGAATTTGTATTTGAATGTTAGCTGGAGTACATGTATAAAATGTATAAAACATTCGAAACTTAACACAAACGAGAAGACAAACCACTAAACCAAAATGATGTTGTATGCGGTGTTGTTGATTCTTTTATTTTTCACTTCTCTCTGGATTTTATTTTGTTTGTAAGTCAATATTATGTGAAGCCATGCCAAATAGATTCAGAACTTAACGGACAACTTTTGAATGTTTGTGGACTTGAAAGTTGTGTATATATGTTGCCCGTTGGCGTGGTATTTATTTGTATATTTTTGATGATAACAAGAAGAGATTGATGTTGTATGTGGTCGCTTGTATATGGTGGAGTGAGAGTCACTGACGAAAAATAAAATTTTTGCCGAAGGCTTTGTTATGAATGCAGAGTTTGTTAAGCTTTTTATCCAATGAGAACATTAAGAAGATCAGAATTTGTTTTTCAATAATTGAATGAACATAAACCAACGTTCTGATGCGTGTATATGGAGGCGTTTGCACAAATGATGCTTGTAACTTTATCTTTAAGATGTTGTAAATTTATTTACCTTTCGTAACTTTTACACAGGAGTTTAAATTCCACTTTTCGATCCATGCGTTTCTCTACACTGACTGAATAGAAACGTCAGTGGAAATAGTGCGTGAATCTGTGATTGTCCACGCCGGGATTTTTTTCATTTCTATAAGAAATGAGGTCGTGAGAACATCTTTCCGCGATTTGTTTTTCTTCCAGTTTTATAGTCTTCATTAAAATTCGCTTGATTCCCTCGCACCTAGCCCAGAAGCGGATGAGCCAGAAAATCTTCCAGTGATGACTTTGAAAACTCCTCTGTCAACCGGAAGAAATCCTTAGAAAATTCTTTGAAATTTTCATCTGAAAATATTGAAAAAACTAAAAAAAATGCTGAAAAAACTAAGAAAATCCTTATATCCTAAAAAATCCTCGCAAATCGTTGGAAATTCTTCAACATTTAGGAAAATCAATAGAGAAAATCCTTTTTAAATCCTAGAAAATCCTCTTTAAATCCTAGAAAATTCTCTTTAAATCATAGAAAACCCATAGAGAAAATCCTCTTTAAATCCTAGAAAATCCTCTTTAAATCCTAGAAAATTCTCTTTAAATCATAGAAAATTCATAGAGAAAATCCTTTTTAAATCCTAGAAAATCCTAGAAAATTCTCTTTAAATCATAGAAAATCCTCTTTAAATCCTAGAAAATCCTCTTTAACTCATGGAAAATGCTCAGAAAATCATTGAAACTCCTCAGAGAAAAAATTTTCTTTTTTCTCGCCTCATACCGCAAGAAACGAAACAAATTTTCAGACATTTGAGAGAAATTCTTTGTGCGGACTCCAATAGCTAATAATGATATCAATCGATGTGAAAGCCTAAAAAACTTTTTTGATGACCACAAACATTTCACAAGAAGAATGATTACATTAGGATTCATCATTCAAACTCGTTGTGTAAAGTGATTTCCACATCAAACATATCAATCGACGGACTGACTTACAATAGACCTTGTGATACTTGCGTTCCGATCCGAGCCGATAAGGTCAAAAGCACTTATCACCTTCATTTTCGATTATTTTTTTAACCGATTGAAGCTACGTCTCAAGAGTATAGCACCATCATATATAGGAGGAACATATTAACATAATTTTATTCAACATATTTCAATACGCAATTTATGTTGAGACAATGACGATACGTAAGGTAGAGCTTCGTATCAAAGACTTAATTACTAATAACTGAATTAATCATTTCATGAGCACGGTATATTATTTACGAAGCCTATGTCTATGAATCAAGCGCGTACAAGGCGTACATTGATGCATGATATTTCGGCAGTTTAATTAAATTAAATCGTTTATCGGTACGGTTTGCGCTTCACTATGACTGCCTAGGTTGTGTTACGAAATTGTTTATTTATCTTAGCAAGAATATTAAATACGCAGTGTTTACAGTACCGAATAGGTCATAATATTTTAAATAAATATACAAGAATAATTTCTGCGTTGATCTGTAAGATTTTTGTTGCGGAAGGCAACATACCGATGACTTCATTCAGTTTGATTTGCTCGTGTGAAGTGTTTGAAATATTGTTGGTTGAAGGATTTGTGTCCAATTTCGAATTTTTGATTCTGACTTCGAGCTCAATAGCTATTGCAAAAGAATCGTTGAGTAACTACATCAAAGAGGCAACATCGAATTATTTAATAACGGAAAAGGTATAACGTAAAAAAGAAAAATCCAACCTTCGCTCCTCGTACAAGACGCGACCTAGAAAATCTTCTGTCAACCGAATACTATCCTTTGAAATTTTTTAAAATCCTCAATATTGAAGGAAATTTCCAGAAAAATCTCTTAATCTTGTAAGTTCTTCAAAGAAGTCCTAGATATCTCAGTATGTACTCAAGAAATTGCACAATTTATTGTTGACTGGAAAGTCACTGACTCAATACTCACATCTGATCATAAATGTATTAACTTCAAACTTAGTCTCGATCCCATACCTCCACTACTATTCAGAAATCCAGCCTCTACAAATTGGAAATATTTTAAAGATCTAATAGAAACAGAAATGAAGGACCGCCACATGAAGGATCCTCAAACAAGAGAGGAAGCTGATGCTTTAGCCGATAGGATACAAATTTTGTTAGTAACAGCTTATGGAAAAGCGTGTCCAATACGAAAACACAAGGCAGGTAAATCAGTTCCATACTATACATCTGATGACAGAGAACAGAGATCGATTGTACGAAGAACTTTTAATAAGTGTAAAAAATCAAAGGATTGGACGTTATACTATAAGGAATTAAGTATTTACAGTAGCTACTTAAGGAGAAGAAGTAGAATAGGGTGGCAAAATCAATGCAGCTCAATAAGTAGTGTACATGATTCAGCCAAAATGTTCAAGATCTTATCAAAAGATCCGTCACAGTCAGTTGGATCCTTATTGCTTCCATCAGGAGAGTATACAAAAGACCAATATGAAACTTACAAACATCTCTTAGACTATCACTTTCCAAAATGTAGATTGATTAACGACACAAACTTAAACCAGTTACAAATAGTAGATGAGAGGGATGTCAATAATCCACATACATACATGCATATTCAGCCGTATTAACCCAACTGGGTTTTGGCTGTCAGCACCACAGTTCGCCATTGCTGTCGATCTTCAGCTATCCTTTTCCAATTGCTGATTCGTAGCTTTTTGACGTCCTCTTCAACATTTTCGATCCATCTTTTGCGCGGTCTTCCTCTGGCTCTGGTCCCAATCGTTTCACAGTTTGTTATTAGCGTTCTTTTTACTGCTCTATCGTTGTTCATTCTTATTACATGTCCTGCCCATCTAAGTCTGGAAGATTTTACCGCTCCAACAATAGTTTCGCAGCCAAATAATTCGCTCAACTCCCTGTTGTTCCTTGCTCTCCAAACGTTGTTTTCTTGGATGAGACCACAGATTTTCCGTAACATTTTTCTCTCAAATACATTGAGTACGTTTTCGTGTCTATTTGTCAGTGTCCATGTCTCACATCCGTATAAAACGATTGGTCTCACCATTGTCCTATAGAGTTTGAATTTTGTCGCCCTGCTCAGCAGAGAGCTTTTGAACAGGTGTTTTAGTGCATAGAAGCACCTATTTCCTTGAGATAATCTCGTTTGGATTTGGATTCTTCTATATCGTTGGTGGTGTTGACTATCGAACCGAGGTACTTAAACGACTGAACCACTTCGAAGTTGAATTCATTCATTGTAATGTTTTGTCCAATCCTTGATCCACGTTGTCTATCCAGTGTAAGGTACTTGGTTTTGTTTTCATTCACTAGTAAACCAATCTCCTTTCCCGCTGTTTGCATCTCCACAAAGCTTTCCTTTACCGCTAGGGTTCCACGTCCTATCAAATCTGCATCGTCTGCGAAGGCTGCCAGCTGTCTTGATGTTGTGAAAATTGTTCCACGCCAGTTTATCGACATCGCCCTAACTACCTTCTCCAGCGCTAGATTGAACAGAATTGTTGATAGTCTATCCCCCTGTCTTAAGCCTGTTTCGATATTGAATGGGTCTGATAAAACTCCTTGGATGAGGACTTTACATTTGGTTGCTGTGAGCGTTGCTTTTGTAAGACGGATGAGCTTCCTTGGTATGCCTTGGTATGTTTAAAGTCCACAAAATGCTGCTGTATACTAATGCTGTATTCCCAAGCTTTTTCCAAGATTTGCCTGACGAGGAATAGTTGATCTGTGGTAGATCTGCCTATTCTAAACCCTCCTTGGTAGTCTCCAATTATATTCTCTGAGTAGACTTCCAGACGGTCAGAAATAATAACCGCCAGTATTTTGTATGCTACATTCAGAAGACATATTCCTCGGTAGTTCTCGCAATCCAACCTGCTTCCCTTTTTGTGAATTGGTATCAGTAGACCCATCAGCCAGTCATCGGGTAGCTTTTCGTCCTTCCACACCCTGGCTATAATTTGGTGCATTCGGTTCCATAGTAGTGGTCCTCCGTTTTTTATTAATTCGGCCGGAACATTATCTTCCCCGGGGGCTTTGTGGTTTTTCAGTTTATTTATAGCAGCTAACACTTCCTCATACGAGGGGTCTTCGATAAATGGTTCCACAAAATGGTAAGCAGTGGTCCTATGACCAGTTGGAATTGGTTGGTTCAGCAATTCTTGGAAATACTCCTTCCATCTTCCTGCAATTTGCTCCTTGTCGCTAAGTATTTGACCTTCCTTGTTTTTTACTTTGATTGATTGCGCTTGAAACCCTTTTCTTTGGTGTTTCACATTCCTGTAGAAGTCTCGAGCATTACCGTTCCTATTCATGTATTCCAGGTTGCTAATCTCCTCGTTCATTTTTTCGATCTTTTTCCTCCTAAGGAGCCTAAATACTTCAATGTTTTTTCTCTTGAGGTTAACTTCCTTACTCCTCGTAGTTCTTTGTAATGTATCGATACGCGCCTGTCTTTTTTCCTCAACTGCTTTCAAGCATTCATCATCAAACCAATCGTTGTTTCGGTGTGCAGTCACCTTACCAAGCAACTCCGTCGCTGCAGTGATGAGGGCCTCTGTTGTTAGTCGAACTGTTTCGTTCGTGTCTGCATCGGTGTTTTGGTTGTTCAGTATTTGTTCGACTTTCTCTGGGAATTGTGCACGGGTTTCATCTGATTTCAGTTTATATAGATTGAATTTAGGGCCACCGCTAATGTTTATTACATTCCTGCGTGGCCACATACACTTGCATTTGATCTTGACAAGAGTTTGGTCCGAGTCATGTAGGGTTCCACGGTAGCTTCTTATATTCAATATGTTTGCACTGAAAACTTTGTCGATTAGCACATGGTCGATTTGGGAGCTGGTTCTTCTATCGTTCGAGTTCCACGTAACTTTATATATGTCTTTCCGTTGAAACTGGGTGCTGCGAATAACCATTCCACTTGATAAAGCAAAACCTGCTAGTCTGGATCCATTATCGTTGCTTGTTGAGTGTAGGCTGTGTAACCCAGCTACACTTCTGTAACATTGTTCTTTCCCTATCTGAGCATTAAAATCACCAAGGATAATTCTAACGTCAGAGGTTGGTAACGAGTCATATACACGTTCAAGTTCACTATAGAACGCTTCTTTGATTTCGTCATCCTTTAGTTCAGTTGGAGCATGGACGTTGACTAGCGAAAGTGTTTGATTCTTCAATCTTATTCTCAGTGTACACATATACTTGCTGATTGGTACAAAGTTAATAATTAAACGATCGACGCCGTTGTTCACGATAAAGCCTGTGCCGAATTGATGAGAATTGCTGCTTGTTCCGCTGAAGTAAAATGAATGGTTGGGCATAGTGTGTATTCCACTATCCAGCCATCTGGTTTCTTGCACTGCTGCGATCTGAATATTTTATTTATTCATATCCGCAAGCGTGTTCTGCAGAGCACCTCTCGCAAAGAGACTTCTTAAATTCCAAGTCGCAAGTGATAGATCGTTGTCCGTTGATCGTTGCTGGGGTCGTCGTTGGTGTTGTCTTAAGGGTATCCGAGGCTGTGTTGGTGATTCTTGAACTGGATTCTTTTTACGAGAAGAGGTCGTTAGCCACTCGCTCAACCTACTATAATTTCCCATCCGGCCCGTAGGCAGACCTTCAGGTAGCACTCTTAAGTTTAGCAAATTCGTTACCGAATCAGTACCCGGGGACTACGACGTGGATGTAAAAAGAGCACTTGATAGTTAGACAGTTACACGCCTGGCATATGACCCGGACTACCACACTCCGTTCATATGCAATCAAGCGCTACCCTATCTAGCTACCCAATCCCCAATAGATAAAATTGTAACAGAAGACAGAATTGTTTGGGCTATAAACTCATTTAAACAGTATAGGTTTAGATTAAATTCTTCCAGCCATGTTGCAACACTCAACAAACGTAATAGTGAAGCCACTTTATACCCTCTTTAAAGCATCTCTGCGCCTTAAATATATCCCGATCAGTTGGAGAGATGTAAAAGTCATATTTAGCCAGAAACCAGGAAGGAAAAACTACTCATTAGCAGAGAATTACAGACCGATTAGTTTGACTTCATTTATGCTGAAAACTTTGGAAAAATTAATTGATAGATACGAGAGAGAGAACCTTTAAGAGACGAGACGAACCTTTAAGGAAAATCAAAATACATGATAAACAACATGCCTACCAAAGCGGAAAATCGACAGCAAATGCTCTGCACAACATAGTAGAAAACATCGAGCTCTCATTAGCAGTAGACGAATGTGCACTTGGGTGCTTCATTGATATTTCTGGGGCATTCAATCACATAACGTATAGTGCAATAAAAGACGCATGCCATAAACATAACATAGATACAGGAATCAGAGACTGGATTGTTGCGATGCTACTTAGTAGAATAGTCACCGTTCACTTTGGCACATCGATTATCTCAGTCACTGTCAGCAAAGGTTGTCCTCAAGGAGGCGTGCTCCCTCCACTCTTGTGGTGTCTAGTAATAAACGAATTATTAACAAAATTAAATGATAGGAAATTTCTGACAGAAGGCTTCTCGGATGATCTTGCGACGTTAGTTCGTGGCAAATTTGTAGATACTCTATGTGACCTACTTCAAACAGCTTTGAACATAATTTCAAAATGGTGCGAAGACAAAGGACTCAGCATAAATCCAGATAAAACTAAAATGATACTATTCACCAAGAGAAAAAGAGTCGAGGGAATAAAAATTCCAACAATAAATGGTATTCCCATAAAATTAGTAGAATTTGTGAAATACCTTGGCATAATTCTAGACTACAGACTCAACTGGTTATTAAACATAGACTCTCGACTAGAAAAGGCTTTAATAGCTCTATGGCAATGTCGCAAAGCGTACAGCAAAAAGTGGGGACTATCACCAAAGGTGATGTTTTGGATATATACAACGGTTATTAGACCAATTGTAGCATACGCTTCTTTTCTTTGGAATCACAAATGTCAACTAAAATATATCAAGAATAAACTAGATAAATTTCAAAGGAAGGCATGCATTGCCATCACGAGCGCTTGGAAATCAACCCCCACAGCCGCAATGAAAGCAATGCTAAACTTACCTCCATTACACATCTTCATTCATACAGATGCACTGGCCACTCTAAGTAGGATATCAGGACACCAACCTATCAGAGTAGCAGACCACTCACAGATCTGGCTAGAATATATTAACAAAGAACCTATATTAAGCATGCCTACAGATAGGATAATAACTGAATTTAAATTTGACAAGAATTTCGACATTCATATACCTCCAAAAGAGGACTGGTTTAACGGTATTTACCCACCAGAGCATGAAATACTTCTGTACTCGGACGGCTCACTATTAACTGATTCAGCAGGAGCAGGATTATACTGTGACAAACTTAAAATTCAAAGATCTATACCATTGGGAAACTACGTTTCGATCTTTTTAGCAGAAATAAGAGCCATCATAGAAGGATGTCATGCTATCAAAGATAGTAACACCACCAATGAGATTATCTTCATCTGCTCAGATAGTCAAGCGGCTTTAAAAGCTCTCTCATCAGTTGAAATAAAATCAGCAGTAACTTTAGAATGTTGGGAATTATTAAACAACCTTGCTTCTGTCAACCGCATAGACTTATTGTGGGTACCAGCTCACTCAAACATAGAGGGTAATGAAAGAGCCGATGAATTAGCGAAAAAGGGAGCAATAAGTAAGTTCATAGGTCCAGAACGGGATCACCATATTCCAATATAAGACGTAAAATAACAAAACTAAGGTCCGAAATGTTCGCTTCACACTGGCATAGTATCCCAAGCTGTCGCCAAGCTAAAAATTGTATTAGAATCGACAACAAAACGTCGAAATTCCTGTTAAATGTAAGTAGAACTAGACTGAAAAAATATGTTGGCATAGTAACAGGACACTTCGGCTTCAATAAACACTTAACAACAATAGGTATCCGATCGGATCCGAGCTGTGAACTATGTGTGGAACACATAGAAACAGCTGAACATTTTCTTTGCTACTGCCCTGCTTTCATTACAGCAAGAAGAAAGCATCTAGGCGGTTACACCATTAGGTATAGCCTAATTAGATCTTTGCAACCAAAAGACATCCTAAACTACATTGCTAGTACAGGAAGGTTCAATACAACAGCAAATGTCTAAACAATGTTATAGTAAGCACAATGGGCCCAAAGGTGGCCTCCGTGCGCGTTCTATCATTAGATAGAACTACTAACTTTAATAAAAAAAAAGTTCTTCAAAATTTAACTAAATCAATTAAGAAAATCCTCTTAAAATTATAGAAAGTCATTGGAAATCCTTAGAAAATCATTGAAAATCCTCATAAAATCATTGAAAATCCGCAAAAAATCATTGGAAATACTCACAAAATCATTTAAAGTCCTCACAAAATCATTGGAAATCTTCAGTAAATCAGTGAAAATCATCAGAAATTTATTAAAAGTCCGCAGAAAATCCTCACAAAATCATTGAAAATCCTTAAAAAATCATTGAAAATCCGCAGAAAGTCATTGAAAATCCTCATAAAATCATTAAAAATCTTCACAAAATCATTGAAAATACTCAGTAAATCAGTGAAAACCTTCAGAAAATCATTAAAAATCCGCAGAAAATTCTCACAAAATCATTGAAAATCAAATCATTGAAAGTCCTCACAAAATCATTGAAAATACTCAGTAAATCAGTGAAATTCCTCAGAAAATCATTAAAAATCCGCAGAAAATCCTCACAAAATCATTGAAAATTCTCACCAAATCATTGAAAATCCTCAGTAAATGAGTGAAAATCTTCAGAAAATCAATTTTACATTAAAAATCTGCAGAAAATCCTCACAAAATTCTTAAGAAATTATTGAAAATCCTCAGGAAATCAGTGAAAATCATTAAAAATCCGCAGAAAATCCTCACAAAATCATTGAAAATCCTTAAGAAAAAATTGAAAATCCTCAGAAAATCATTGAAAATCCTTATGGAATTTTATTTTTGAAAATCCGTTGTCAGCGAAATTTACAAATATCCCCCCTCGCTCACAATTTTCTGTGTAAGAAATGCATACAATATTTTACTGTTCGAAAGAGAACTTATTGCATAAGTACATAATAGAAAGTTCGAATTTGTAGCGTACCAACTAACACCATCAAATAGTACGTAACGGTAAACATCGGTATATAAACTCACATCCTTATGTTACAATACTCTCATAGCTCAAAAGTACAACTCGACTTTTGTAATAACGAACCTACGAGTCTCATTGTGTAAATGACCATTGTGTAACGAAGCAATTTTCTACATTCTGCATTCTTTTTTTTTATTTATTACCAAATTTTTCCTATGAATGCCAACCTTTATCCTTTATATTGAAATGATCATTTCCGATGTTTAACTACGCAGAAAAGAAAATCATTCGCTTCACCTCATTTTCACGTTACCTTTAATCAATATGGATATCACATGCGAAAAATCTAAAGCGAAGTTTAAAGTATTTTAAATTACAAAAAAAAAAAAAAAAATAGACCGACTTCATCGTAACTAAGGATACTTTAACAAAATATTTACCTGCTCGGGTTCATTAGCCTCCCATAATAAATAGAACACGGACAAAATTTCGACACAGGGAAAAAATCAATTATTGCAATTCCAAACATGAAATAAAATTGTTGTTGTGTTTCCTTCAACGTTATTTATAATGTATTTCTGTATCGTTGGATAATTTTAATTCAAGAAGCTCATTTCAAGCGATTGTGATTGAAGCTTTTCGTTGCCTAGTTGAGTAACTTTAACTTGATAGGAGAGTGGCAGTGGGGGGGGGGGGGGGGGGGGGGGTAAGAGAAAAAATCTTTGTGGGAAAGTAGACAAAAATGTGTATAAAAATGTGAAAAGAACAAAAAACTATTGATCAAATAGTCGGAAGGAGTTTTTCAAAACATTTTGTAAGAGTTTATTTTCGTTTCTTTTATTGTCAGGTTTTTAACTTTCAGATTCGTGGAAAGTAGAAAGGAGTCTCATAAACTCATTACGAAGCCAGTGCCTTGAGTTAGATGGACAATCGTCTTTTCAGAAGGAAAAAATCACTCAGATAATATTCGTCCCAGGTTTTAATTTCCACCGCCGAAGAGAAATATCCTGACGAGGAAAAAAGCGTGGCGGGGTATATTTTCTTCCTTGAGGAGGGAATAACGCCAGGCGGGGAATATTATCTTCTGGCAGGCGTTATTTTCCTCCCGGATAATTTCCGATGGGTTGCCGTAGTAACGGTTGGGAAACGAAATTCTCCTTAATGAAACAATATCTTTGTAAGAAAAACAAACTTTTCATAATCATCTACACTTCCTAACCCCGTTCCACCCGACCACCCGCGCAAAATAAATTCCGATAGAAAATTAATTAAAATCAATGTCATGATCGAATGTTGGTTAGATAAAAAGATTGGAAATTTATTGCGGAAAACTCTACCGCAAACATCTTCAGTAATAAAGCGGCAAAAATAAAATCGAGAGCAAGGCCATTAAATGCGAAATTTAATTAACTGTTGTTTAGTCACAAAGGCTTAAAGCTAATCCAAATAAATTTGGAAAAATCGATTTGTTTGTCTATTTTACATTGAAACGAAGATTTAAATATTTTATTTTTCTTTCAGATTGTAACTTCACCTATAATCACCAACACAAATTCCAAGTTTTTCAACTATGCTGAAGAAATGGCCGGTCCTAAGCCAGCTCTGTATGCATCCGCTGTTACAGTCGTAGGATTTGTATGTCTAGCTATATCAGCCACAGCTGTTGGACTACCCGTATGGGGTTATTTTGAATTTATTTCGGGTGGATGGGACACAGAAAAAGGATACTTTGGTCCATTCAGAACTTGCAAAAAATTGAATTATGGCCGGGAAATATGTGGAGACTTCAATTTTAAGCCAAACGGTAAGACGTTTTTCGTCACAGCCACAGTTTATTGGTAATGTGAGTGTGTGCATCAGATGTTTCTGTGTTTGCATATACTCAAAAGACTGTGGCTGTAAATGTCCAACAAAAAATCCTAAAATATTTATCATTGTTCAGTGTTAGTTTACATCAGTGGTGTGTTAGCAGCAATTGGCTGTGCGTTATTGGGAATATTCTCTATACTCTCAGTTATACAACTATCCATGATTTCGTCAAGAGATAGAGTTGTAATGTCGTATAAACCCCTTGTGATAATAAAATTAGTCTTGGCCATAGTATCAGGTAATATGACGACATGCTCCCCAAGGGAAATAATAACATTAAAATTTCTTTTGTTCTAAAGCCATTCTTGCAACAGTTGCAGCGATCTTATTTGGATATCAGATCGATAATGTCGATGTTGCCTACAGGAACTATGCTTTATCGAGAGGAGTTTCATTTTACTTGCAGGTAAGTTTCCTCGAAAAAAAATCCTTTCAATCCTAATAATAACTTTCAAAACCATTCTGTCATTGATTGATTTTCTATCTCAGATTATTGTCATAATTATCACAATAATCTTAGTGGTAATGGCTGTTTACGATATTATGCTATCCAAACAACCCGGAGGTGATCCAACTAAGCCAGTTCAAATTTCTGGTGCTCCAGCAACAACATATAACAATCCGGGATTTAGAGATGGACGACCGACAAATGGTAAATAATTTTTATACCAACAGTGGACGTTATTTGAAACATGCTATGTGGTGATCTCAGATGATGATCACGGATATCAGAGGATGATCCACTGATCTCAGAGGATGATCCACTGAACTCAGAGGATGATCCATTGATAACAGCTTACAATTACGGTATCTCATATGATGATCCACTGATCGCAGATGGTCATATACTGATATCCGATGATGATACACTGACCTCAGATGATGATTCAGTGATATCAGAGATGATCCAAGAATCTCAGCTGATGATCCACTGACTTCCGATTATGATACACGGATCTGATATCATGATATCATGATACATTGATCTCAGATGATGAATCATTGATGATGATCACATATGTCAGACGATGATCTACATATGTCATATGATGATCCACTGATCTCAGATAATGATCCACAGATTTCAGATGATGGTTCACGGGTATCAGATGATTATCCAAGTATCGCAAATGATGATCAACGTATCTCAGATGATAATACACTGATCTCAGATGATGATACATTGATCTCATTGATTCAATGATATCAGATGATTATACACGAATCTCAGATGATAATAAAAGATGATATCAGATGAAATAAGATCCAAGTATATCAGATGATCTCAGTTGATGATCCACGTATCCTAGATGATAGTCAATTGATTTCAGGTGATGACCCACTGATTTCAGATGATGATTCACTGATCTGAGATGATGAACCACTAATATCAGATGATGATCTACTGATCTCAGATGCAGATTTACTGATCTCAGATGATGATCCACTGATCTCAGAATATGATTCACTTATTCCAGATGATAGTCAATTGATTTCAGATGATGATCCACTGATTTAAGATTCACTGATCTGAGGTGATGAAGCACTAATCTCAGATGATGATCTACTGATCTCAGATGATGATCCACGGATCTCAGCTGGTGATCCACTGATCTCAGTAGGTGATCCACGGATCTCAGCTTGTGATCCACGGATCTTAGCTGGTGATACACTGATCTCAGCTGGTGATACACGAATCTCAGCTGGTGATACACGAATCTCAGTTGGTGATCCACGGATATCAGCGGTGATCCACGGATCTCAGCTGGTGATACACAGATTTAAGCTGATGATACACGGATCTCAGCTGGTGATACACAGATTTAAGCTGGTGATACACGAATCTCAGCTGGTGATCCACATATATCAGCTGGTGATCCACGGATCTCAGCTGGTGATCCACGGATCTCAGCTGGTGATCCACGGATCTCAGCTGGTGATCCACGGATCTCAGCTGGTGATCCACGAATCTCAGCTGGTGATCCACGGATCTCAGCTGGTGATCCACGGATCTCATCTGGTGATCCACGGATCTCATCTGGTGATCCACGGATCTCAGCTGGTGATCCACGGATCTCTGCTGGAGATCCACGGATCTTAGCGGGTGATCCACGGATCGCAGCTGGTGATCCACAGATTTCAGCTGGTGATCCACGGATATCAGCTGGAGATCTATGTATTTCAGATGATGATCCAAGGATCTCAGATGATGATCCAAGGATCCCAGATGATGATCCAAGGATCTCAGGTGATCATTACTGATCTCAACTCATACTTTAACTAACCTTCAATTTTCCTTATCAAGGGGCTTCGGTGTCGGTGACAAATGCATCGGGACGTCCATATGGTGTAGTCAACGGCAGTATGGCATCGATGAATACGACGCTTACAAGTGTTTCGAACGGTTCAACAGTTGACGGTTCGGTGACACGTTCACCTTTACGTTCCAGTCTCAAAAAGCCCAAACCTAAAGGACAAGAAGGTTTGGGAATACAAAATCCTGGCTACTCAGGATCATCACATTCGCCTACAATGAACAGGAACGGTAGCATCAAAAAAGTGCGCATACAAACGCATAGTACGGAAGTGTGAACCATTTGAGTTGAGTTGAAATTTGACTCTTAGTGTACAGCATTTTTTTTTCATGGATTGTTTCATCCGTCTTCCAAACACAACGTTTATCTGTACATTGTAACATGGAACAATGGAAATGTAAATTTAAGGAACTCAGTACAAAAATGTACATAAGGCAACTGACGAATAATGTTTAAGTAAAGAAATTTAAATTCTAATTTGCTGATGTTGAATTGAGAAAATCTCTCTGAGAAGGATGTGGTATTGGATCATTGAATCGTTCTAGTTTTTTATTGCTTCACTTAAACTGATTTCAAAGCGATGTCTTTCCCATTCATTTGCAAAATTTTGAAGATATTTAGCAAGGAATCAACAAGGTTTATCTTACAGACTAAGCTTTAGTAAAGACGCGACTGACGGAACTGTTGGTAAACTAAACAGAACGATAATGAGTTTTAAAAGTATAAATGTTTACAATTCTTACTCTAATGTAACTAGTAAATGTTAGAAATAGGCAAATTAACTTTGATACATAAAGTTCAATGCCAAATAAAAATTGCTTCTCCTTCACCATATCACCAAGCTGCACTGCAAACAATGACAATGTGCGCCGAACCCGCATTTAGGTAACATTGAAATGGCATACAGTTCATTCGACGTCATTGACCTAAATAGGAACTGTTATACACGGTTTTCGTGTGGCGTCGTCGGCCTATGTCAAAGTATACAAGATTCCATAATTGCATCATAATGCACCATAATTTGTCAAAAATATATATAAACCTGAGAGAAATTTTAGAAAATTCGAAAAAAAAAATTCGGAATTTCAAACAAACTTCGAACATCCCAAATTTTTTTCGCCCAAAAAACAGACATTTCGAGAATTCTAAGGAATTTTTGTTACAACCGTTCATAAGAATTTTAATGACCATGGCAATAAGGTAGTTTCAGAGGGCAGTACGTACTTATAGTTGGAGTGCAACGCGAGAATTTTATATGTTTTTTATCAGTGGAGAGCAAACGTACGATTGTATGGATGTGAGTACATGACGCTCTCGAAACTACTTTATATGGATGGAGACGGAGATGGGTTGTTGGGTTGTCAGCATTGCGATCGAATCTCTTCGTATTGCTGATTTATTTTATTTTTCGAGTTTTTATGTTCTCTCTACGCTCTCTTGATTTTCGCGAGCTGCGAGGAGCTGTCATGTCACTATCATTTATCTTGCGAATAAAAATGAGTGGGAGAAATTAAGGAGATTTGCATATTTCCAAACTTAGCCCTGGTTTGCACTTAAAAAAATATCATTCCGTTTTTATACTGCTCATGCGCATAGAGAGAATTTTCTCTATGCACATGCGGAGTTTGCAAACGGAGGGACATTTTTTCAAGTGCAAATCCAGCCTTATATCCAGCAATTTTCGCCATTAGTTTTTGTTTGTTACTTTGACCTAATCTCGATGTACTTACAATTCCTCGTGTATACCAATGGTACCATAAACTTTTCAGCTTTGAATGAATGAAAGAAAATTCGTATACAACAAACATTTGTAATCCGAGTCGACCAGTTTTAGATTTATCAGGTTGGGACGACTCACTGCTGGGTCATGAAACACAAATCTGCTGATCCTTTGTTCCTTTCTCATCACACAAATCCTTCGAATCTACTTACCAGTAAGGAACTTGTCGAGGACAATTGGTCCCAGCTTTAGTACAACCAGATGCCTGATCACATGACCATCCAGAGTCTCACTTGACAAAACTTTGGAATTACGTGATGTCTGGTTTCGTTACCGAGACCACAGGTACATTCAGGATCGTTAACGATTCCCATCTTTGATAAATGACTGCTTAGCCTACAGTGTCCGGTAATCGCTCCCACTACTCTTCTTATGCGACTTCGGTCCATGTTCAGCAGTGCATTTGTCCACTTGCAGTCGGACATTGGTAGGAACTGCAATCTCATGTTCCTGTGGAGAAAAGAATATCATTCCAATGTTATTTTTATTCGAGTCCCACGTACAGTGCCAATTTTAATGTGTATGACAGCTAAATTATTAGATTTTTTTTTGTTGCTCAACATCTTTACAAAAATTCAACAGAACGAAATTGTAAATAGAAATGCAAACTTTAAATGAATGCAGAGAAGACTTTCTATGTATGAACGTATGGCAAATAGTCACTAAGAATAACAAATCCGTCCGAAAATCTAATCATTTCAAACAAAAAAATCGCTTTCCCTATTAATTTAATTAACTTTTAACAACAACACTATTGAAGGTAAGCATTCGTATTATTTAAATAGAACATCATCATCTTCTCATTTAAAATTTTAAGTGCAACAACCTTTTAAGGACTGTGATTTCATTTAAAATGAATATTTGTTTTTCTTTTCATAATTTATGTTATAGTTGAAAAAAAAATACATTTATGTGTCCAAGTTATTTTGGACGATAATATTAAGTGCGCGAAGAATGGAACATCATTTACTGAAAACATTATAAAATGTTAAAGCACAATTTCATTTTTGTTTTGTTTAAGCAAACTCTTGTGCAAAAGGTCGACGACATTAAACTACATATTAAGTTTTTATCAAAAAAAAATATTCGAATTGTTTTATTTTGCAAGAATTTTATTCAAAATCAAAGTTATAATGAAATTAACGTTAAAAAAATATTAAAATTGAAAAGATCAAACCATGGAGAAACATTTGAATCTTAAAACGAATGAAATAACTACCTATAAATGTTTAGAATTAAAATAATTTAATTATTAAATGTCAAATATTAAACTTGTGTTTTATTTCATCGTCATAATCATTCTATAAAATATTTATAAAATATGTATCATATTACCGATGTCATTGATTTTGCGTCACACTTCACCTTTAAAGAGGTTTTTGCTGTGATATCAGAAGTTTTGGAAGTAGGGACAAAATGTGGCGTTACGACAAATCACTCAGCTGCCAGCAGGAAACCAATTTTGGAGAAAAAAATTTCGGCCGAAAAAAATGTCCGACAAAAAAAATTTTCCGGCAAAAGATATTTCCGTCGAAACAAATCTACGGCGAAAAAATTACCGACGAAAAAAAATTTTCGGCGAAAAAAAAATTTCGTGGAAAAAAAGTTTTCGGCGAAAAAAAATTCTGGCGAAAAAAAATTTCTAGAGAAAAAAAATTTCAGACGAAAAAAATTTACGGCGAAAATAAATTCCGGCGAAAAAAAAATTTCCAGCGAAAAAAAGTTGATGACGAAAAAATTTTCCGTCGAAAAAATTTTTTGACGAAAAAAATTTCAGGCGAAAAAAAAATTTACGGCGAAAATAAATTTCCGGCGAAAAAAAATTTCCAGCGAAAAAAAGTTATGACGAAAAAATTTTCCGTCGAAAAAAATTTTTTGGCGAAAAAAAATTTCAGGCGAAAAAATTTTTTCCGACGGAAAAAAATTTTACGGCGAAAAAAATTTCAATTAGGTCAATGTTTCTTTGATCTTGTAATTTTTAAAATATTTCGGGCGATATTTCGTCGCTTTTATGTAGAGCTGTGCGCCGGTCAAAAAAAATCGGCGGCGGCGAAAGCGATTTTTCAATTTCCTCGGCGGCGGCGCAAATCGGCGTACGTCAAAATAAAGTTCGGCGGCGGCGGCGCACTTTTTACCTACTTTTTCGGCTGGCGTCGGCGCGGCGCAAAAATTCCAACTTTCTGCAAAAGGTCGTGTCGATGTTTCAGTTTTCTCTTTCTGATGACAAAGACGTCCATAGTCCGATTCATTAAGTCGGACAGATAACTTTAGGACCATCTACAAATCTTTTTATAGTCATTACTACTCAAAACTACTTTTTGCTAAAGATTCACCAATTAGTCACTTCGCACGATTCAACTAAATTGCTTTGAATGTTGTTTATATATAATACTTAATAATAATAATAATAATAATTAAAACTAATTCTTAGAACAATCTAAGCGAAATAAGTCGAAATTTATGATAAAAAGTTTCACGGGGGTTCTTTGAAATCTTAGTATGAAAAATCGTCGCTTTACAGAAAAAAAAATAAATACTTTTAAGCTATGGCTCATTTGAAAGACCTTACAATATTGACGTAGGCTCGAAAAAAGTGAAAGTTCCTGTAGCTATAGAGGGCGAAAGTTGAATATATGTTTTACCAGTACGAATCCCATTTCAAGGATTCCCGATCTATTGAATTACTGATTATGAATATTCATCTGGATTGGAAATTGCTGAAATGGCAATATAGGAAAACCTGTCATCAATTTTCTCTACAACACTTCCTGTTCATAGCGGCCTCTTCTACTCACAAAACTCTAAGAATTTGCCGAAAAAACCGATGCTCTATCTTCCATAACTTTAAACAAAATTCTAAAAACATAAAAATTGATCGCTTTCCCAACTGCCCGACGTATTTCACGAATACCAGCCTCCTCTAACCTCACCAAAACCTACAACTTTGCCTTGGTCACCGATCCTCTATCTCTTATAGTTCTCAAAATATTTCCATTTTTCGAAAATATATTGTCGAGAACGATCCACCCTAACATTAGTGACTTTATGACCGACCTGTGAGGTCTTAGACCCAAATTTCTCTTGATGACGGTTAGGAATTCGCTTACCACTCAAATAGAAAAATAATCATAAAAATCGAATGTGATTTACCCGATTTATATATGAAAATCATGTAATGTCCTACTCAACGCCTCTTTTTGGTGGTCTAGCTAAATCCAACCACCCAAATTCAAAAAATTTTCTTCCATAAATTGTTGGGCACTCATTGACCTTTCGAACAAAGAAATATTTATGAAAATCGGATAAGCTTCACTCGAGTTATGTACAAAAAACTCGTAGAGCCCTTATAGAGACTCAGTTTTAGGGCCCTGACTGTGACTAAGTCCAAAGGCTCAAAATCAAAAAATTTTCTTCCATGAATTATCGGGCATGCCTAGGCCTTTCGAACAAAAAAGAATTATGAAAATCGGAAATGGTTTACTCGAGTTATGTACAAAATACCAAAGACCAATTAAACGGCAATTGCTCGGCGGCCCTTGGACCGATATTGCCCAGATTCGATCCCATAAAAGTATTTGACTACATTTCAGGGAAAAAAATGATTTTGAAAATTGGTCAAAATTTACTCGAGTTATTGCGGTGACGGACGGACAAATTTTTTTTAAATGTTTGTCTTATTTAGACCAAGAAACGAAAAAGTAACCAACTCCCGGGTCGAAATTCGTCTGGTTACAAACGTCCTGGTAAACGCATTAGACCCTTTTCCGAAGAACTTCGTTATTCGTACGAGTCTAAACAGTGGAAGATCAAGGACTCAAACATGCGTACCTGAATCACTTTCCTAAAAAACGGCGTGAAAATTAGAGCCCTTGTTATGAATGAAGTAACTAGAAAGTTGTAACTCGTTTGCAAACAAAAAATCTGATTTTTACGTTGTTCTCTGAAAAATAATTCAGATTTTAATGGTACTTAAGAAGATGCTGAAAAGACTGAATAGTTGTGCCAGAAACAATGAAAAAATTAAATTTTATTTGTTTCCAAACGACTTGTTCCTAATTAGATACTTCATTCATAACAAAAATTCTAATTTTCACGACGGTTTTTACGAAATTGTTTCAGGTTTCTATGTTTGAGTCCTGATCTTCCAGCTTTTTCGTAAACTTCCACCCTCCATAGAATCAGAAATTTTCTTTTTTTAAGCAATTTTTTCCTAAGTGAAGTATTGTAATGAGCCATAGCTTGGAAGAATTTATTAATGTTTTTTTGTAAAGCAAAGAAAAATTTTGATTTATTTCACTCAGGTTGATGTAAGAAATAGTACTAATTTCTTCTTCAGCTCATAGAGTTTATATCTAAACAATATTCAAAGCAACTCAGTGTAAAAAATTTTGTCTGAAAAATCATTATGCTCAGGAAATCAATTTAAAAATGTAAATAATGTTTTAATTTTTGTTGTGTTATAAATTGCAATTACAGAAGTCTTAAATCTTACGAAATATAGAATCACAATATTGGCTGTTTTCGGTCTACTTTTACTTCAATATAAACACTCTAGTTATCAACTATAAAAATTTCGATGTATTTTTTACCGCGCCGATAAAAATCTTCGGCGGCGGCGGCGGCGCGTCAATTTTTTGACTTTCGGCGGCGGCGCGAATCGGCGCACGTATAAAGATTCTTCGGCGGCGGCGGCGCACCTTTTCGACACTTTTTTCGGCGGCGTTTGCGCCGGCGCGCGCCGGCGCACGGGTCTACTTTTATGGCAGGCATGTTTCTATCCATTTTATATTTTAACAATCCACGACAAAAAGTTTGGCTGATTGGGACGTTTACGCCTCTTCAGTACACCTTTGTCGCAAGACCATGTGTATATCAGCGTGGTCACAGATTGAGTGAGTAATCACCTCGAATATGCGACAAAGGTGTACTGAAGAGACGTAAACGTCCCAATCAGCCAAACTTTTTGTCGTGGATTGTTAAAATATAGAATGGATAGAAACATGTCTGCTATAAAAGCGACGAATCTATACCACATTTCTAAACTAACGCTAAATTTTGATCTATTTCTGAGAAAATTGCCCGAAATTTCAGGCTTCAGGCTAAAAATTCCTTTCACCAATCTCTATAATTTTCCCGAAGAAACCAATCGCGTAACTATTCTAATTCAGAAAATAGCGAAAAATCCAAGATGGCGTCGTCACTTTGACAGCTGGTAGCCATCTTCTTAGGATCCCAAAAAATTCTCCTCAACAATCTCTATGACCTTCCCGAAGAAACCAACTCTCTAAGTATTGTCATTCCCAAGCTAAAATTCAAAAACTGAAAAAGTCTAATTTATTGCCTACGAAAACTCAAGATGCGCTACGACAGCTGGCAGACACTTTCTGAAGATCCCAAAAAAATCGCCCGACGAAACTCTATAACTTTGTAGAAGAAATCAACTCTCTAATTATTCTCATTACGAAGCTAAAATTCGAAAACTCCGAGCATTACCTGAAAAACCGTCAAAATTGACCACTTTTCCACATGCCACGGCTTTTCCAGGGTTTCCCCGGAAAAGCGGCATATGAAATTTTTGATTTGAGGCCGAGACTGACGTTCCCTGAAAATTTCAGGAAGGTCGGCAGTCTAGTTCTCGAGACGGAAAATTATTATATAGACAGATAGATAGAGAAACCCACAGATCAGAAAAAAAGTTTTCATTCCTAGGACGGAAAACTGCTGTCTTCTTGCCTATTTTAAAACAGAAAAGCAGTTTTCTGAACCCTCGGAATGAAAAATATTGTACGAAACTCGGAAAAATATATGTTTTTGACTAGTGTGAAGCCAAGGGCTGCAAACCCCCACTCGTCAAAAACATTATATTTTTCCTAGTTACGTAAATAACTATTTCATAATGATGAGAACAATGGAAAAATCCATGGCCCATAGAAAAATGTAATTTTCAAACTTCGATATCTCAGCCATATTCCGATGAGTCTGTGCTCGTTGGAAAGCTGCTGAGACGTAGTTTTTTCTAATAATAATTAAAAGGGAGAGAAGGGCGAGCTGAAAAAACTCAAAAGTTCGCGTATATATGGCTCCTTGCCTTAAAGTTTTTTTATGGCGTTTTTTGAGTTTGTGGACTTCTTTTTTGAGGTTTGGGGACTGCGTCACGCCCTCCGCTACCGCTCCTGGCATGATATAGCGTCTGATTTTCGACAGTCTCTACAAATCACACCGTTAGTATAGATAAACATCAATGGCTTATGCCAAAGTATAGTGGTTTTCGTAACATTATGCCTAAGAGCACGTTGCAAAAATGTGCTTCGCTAACTATTTTGTGAATTATTATTCTTGCAATGTTTTTTTTTAGAACAGAATCCTGCGTAAATTTTTCAAAATTATAGCTCATGTACTATGGGAGGATGACCCTCACACGAAGGATAGATGAATCAGAATTCAAAAAATTTGAGTATGAAGGTCGAAAGTTGCTCTGAAAAATCATCGCATGCCAAGTTCGTTTGCGATGTTATTTCAGAGCAAATTTTTACCTAATACTTGAACTTTTTGAATTCTGATTCATCTATTATCATATCAAAAATCCTTTAAAAAGGGAAATGTGAAGCAAGTCCTTGTTTCTTCTTCCAAAACAACTGATATCAATTGGTACGACGCTTAGCACTTAGATACGCAAAACATTTTTTGAATCAGTTTTACATTCGATTAAAAAATGCGCCACAAATGCCGGACCCCTCAGTGCTATAGTTTTTCTCTTTTAGCTTCCACATCCCAAAAATTGATCTTCTCGCATGAAAATCCAACATATACATCACAAGAAGTCAAATTTTTGCACGTGAAAACTGAAAGAGTAGAAAAACTATAACGTTGGTGGGCCCGGGACTTGTGACGCATTTCTTAACGGCGATCCCCACTTGTATGTACAGAAATGTTCACAGTCAATTACTCTACAAGCATAGTTCATAAAAAAAAATTGGCACGACGGCACTTCGTCCGGCTACCATAGCTGGCGGCGGCAACCAGCGCTTGTATATGTACAGAAATGTTCGCAGTCACTTACTCTTTTTTAGATTTATCAGCTTGGGACGATCGTTTTACGAATCTTGAAACACAGATCTGACGATCCTATGTTCCTTTCCCGTTCATCATTTAAATCAGCTTCCCTACTCAAGTTAGTTTAACCTCCCGGTCGCCCCAAGAACTTGCTCAAAGTAGCTGGTTCTAGGTTAGCAACTTCGGACGGTCTTTTTTTTTTAGATTTTTCAGATGGGTGATCATCACTGATCGCGAACACAGACTCTTGCGGTCCTTTGTTCCCCGATTCATCATTAAAATCTAGAAGCTTTCGTTAAGGCCTCCACACCACTCAAACCACATAAGATAACAGGCTCATAACCAGGGGTGAACCTGGTAGATGAAGCCTGAAGACAACACCTCAGCGGAGAAACCATGAAGGGGTCGAACCAGGCCGCCTCCTACTCAGCGGTTCTCAGCTGTCACGCCGCAGCAAAGCTCACCCTGCAGCCCAGAACTCGCCTTCCGACTAGCCAGCCATCCTCCTATCTGAAATGATAAAAGGTGTGGATACTAGCCAGCCTTGTCTGAATGCAAGCCTCTGTTCAACAACCCGGAGTTGAAACCGGCCGGAGAGGCAAAGCCTTTTCGTGACTTCGACACATCGCTAAACGGGGTGGCAGCCCGGCCCAACAGTTCCATAGATTCATCACAGACAACAACTGCAAGAATTCCAAAATTACGTTGGACATTCGTTAACAGTAATACCACCACTATTGCATATAGAGTACAAATGAAACCAATCGACTCATATGCAGAAAGTTGTGTGACGTTTCACTGCTTTGTATAGCGAGCACACAATGAGACCAAAACTCATCTATACAAAGCTGTGTATTTCGCCGATATATTGACATAAAGAAATGTTTCCTTCATAAATAATTTCAGCGCATTTCCTTCAATTAATTGAATGGTGTACAAAGTGCAGATTTGTCCGCATTGCACTTTCATTGCAAACACAAAAGAAATCATTGTTCGCCACGTGTGCATTAATGCGGTATCAACACTTACCTACTTTTGTCTCTGCGAAAAGCCAACACAGAAACCAAGCCACGCAGAAACACCACTCAATGGCGTGTTATCGCACAGACACCCGTCGGCAACCTGCAGCTCAAAAAGCCTCGCTCCCAAATTAGTCCCATTCGCACTTCCATTGGAGGTCATGGAAACCATGTTGTCCTTTCACAAAGAGAAACCTGTCTAAGCGAATTCAGGAATCAATACAATTTCAACTGACTTACTACGTAAAATACAGCTAAAACAGATTGATTAACCTCGAATTTTCGCCAACAGTCACACTAATGCTATTGTGTGGAGAGCCAATGAAATTAACAGACGGTCTTACAATATACCCTCCTAGCAGCCTGCGCCTCAGTTGAAAGAAACTGGGACATTCACATAATACGTGAAATCCCGTTTCTTCCTCTAAGCCGCACGCACACATAGAGGTCGCCGAGAGCCTAAGCTTTTTCATGTGCCCATTCAGCCCGCAATGTCCAGTGATCGCACCTACCACTCTCCTGATACGATTCCTGTCCATCCCTAGCAGAGATTTGGCTCATTTCACATTAGGTTTCGGGAAAAAGCGCTTGGTGTGGATACCACCATAGTATCCTTCCCAGCGCTCCACATGCCTCCTCATCACTCAGCTCCCCAGCGCTCCTACACGCGCAGGTCGAGTAATCGGCAAAAACGGCTCAGGGTCGTGACCGAGAGCTTCGACACCCGCCTTGGCTAGGTCATCAGCTTTTTCATTCCCCTCCATGTCAGAGTGCCCAGGTACCAAAATTAAGGTGATCTGATTCCTCAGACCCATTTCGTTCAGGTAATCTCTGCACTCTTTCACTAGCTTGGAGGTCACTCTAGGCGACATCAGCGCCTTGATCATTTCCTTACTGTCCGAACAGATAAGCACCCTCTTGCCGTGTGTTCCAACAGGCAGAGTCTCACGAGCTGCTGACAGTACCGCAAAGATCTCCGCTTGGAGCACACTAGCAAGAGCCCCCAGATAGAAGCAATTTCCCTCTCCAGAGCCCATGCCGTATACACCAGCACCTACTCCTTCACGAGATTTCGATCCATCTGTAAATCTAACCACGCAGTTCCCGGGAACGCTCGCTGGCCATCCACTAAGCCATTCTTGCCTACTGGGAACTTTCGCTTCAAAATTCCTGTCGAAACAGTCACTTACTCTACAGCTTTAGTTCATAAAAAAAAATTGTCGCTACGGCACTTCGCGCAAGCGGCGCCAGCCGAAATTTTTGCGAAAAATATCGTACCTAATTTTACCGAAAAAGCACTAGCGGTACACAACCCTGTTCAAAGAGGTTCATCACTGTTCTGTCACGGTCACCCTGTCAAACATTCTACTACAATTTCATTACATTGAAAAAAATGACATAATGACACTTTAAAGGTTAGGTTTCATTTTTCTTTTTGCTGTCAACTACCGTGAGGCCGAAAATGTTTCAAACAATAATTAAACCAATTAACATTGCAGTCCAAACTAAGATAACAAACACTTTAGCCTGCGTTCAGTGTGTACAATACCATCGAAAGCCCCGTTGGTTTCCAGTAGCTAAAAGTAAAATGTTCCGCATACCTGAACGACCAAAAAAAAACATTGATGAATACAATGAACTACAACGGCTACACAAAAATTACAAGTGATTTTCGTTTATTCTTCGCTTCGGCGGTTTTATGCAATTCTTTGAATACTTTCCAGCACTCAGGTCCGTCTTGTAAGAAAATTCATTATGAATGACGTCCGACAGAAGCAAGAAATTTCTTCCGCTGATCACGTTATTGTTACACCGGAGGAGCAAGTCGCCGATATGCAACGTTGTGCCGAATTGAACAACGCATGGAATGCAAGCATCGCTGAGAATAGAAAACAGCGATTGGAGAAGGCTCGCGCTCAAAAACATCGAGAAATATTGGCCCGCTTGGAATTGAAGATACGGCAAGATGAAATTGCTAGAAAAGCTGCCGAAGAGGCTGTACGATTAGAAAAGGTTTGTAATTTTTGCCGTTCCATGAAAAGTTCTTCGATGGTAATGTGTTTCTTATTTGTAGTCCCTTGCAAAAACATTCATATTGAAACACAACTTGGACGAGGCCATCGAATATGCATTAGCTAACCCATCGGATTATAATTTCTGTATAAATTTAGATGGCGAAATTCTACACGGCAGAACCAGCACCAATAACGAGAAAGATAGCGCTGTGACGGCAGCCAACTAATGCACTTAATAATTTTTAGAATAAAACTGAAATAGAAGAAAAAAAAACAGATGGAATTCACAGTTTAATTTTAAAAAAATTGCTTAAAATGAAACAACAAATATTAAAAAAAAAATTACTCCCATCAATCTCTCGTACATAGTTTGTGCTACGATTTGTCCATTAGCATGTACTCCCAATCGGGAGTGGCATTTAGTTTAGCTTTTATTTGTCCTAAATTAATTAAACTACCGCTACGTTCAGTTCGATTAGTTGTCACCGACATGGCTTCCTATGTGAAAGAAAAATGATCGTTAGAAGTGTAATCCATCCAGACTCAAACATACTTGGGATGGTCAAATGCGCTGGTTGTGTGAGAACGACTTTCATAGTTCCAGATAAGCCTCAAGAACGTTGGGTATACATTTGACAAATACATTTTGCTTGTGTTTGAAAATCTCAACAGCTCTCAAATTAAAGTTCACCAGTCAGCAAAAGTGTTGAAATGTCTATCTGCCCCGAGTTACCTTAGTTAAAAATATAAGCAAAGACCCGTACGTATCAGAATAAATGCGGCAAACAGAATAGATGTTGCAAGAAGACTCGAGCGAAATAAAAATGAACGAACAATTCAATGTTTTATGTTCTTCGAGAACTATGAGCATGTCAAAAGCCTTACCGAAGTACGTCTTTCGACATCTGAGACCATTGATATCGTTGGCCGAAATGTTATCCCCTGCACCATATCTAAAGAATCCTGAATCCTCTAAAATGTAATTCTCACCAACTTTGCCTTTGGGAGCATCTTTCTAACTGCAATCGTTCTTGAGATATGGGTCATCTCGCTCAATTCTAAAAGTGGTCATATCCCAGGATTGGGCCATTTATCGATAAAACTCTGAAACACGTGTTCTATAAAACTTCATTTCCTACAACTTTGCCTCTGGAAGCTACTTTCTAACTGCTAGAGTTCTAGAGATATGAGTCTTCCCTCCCAATTCTAGAAGGGGTCATATCCCAGGGCGAAAAAAAATTTTTGGCGAAAACTTTCGCCTCAATTTTGACCAACTTCCGCGCCTCGGCGACCCCACTTTCTATTCATCAAAACGATGCCCAAGTCAATATCTATCGATTCCGACGAAAAAAATTTTTTGGCGAAAACTTTCGCCTCGATTTTGACCAACTTCCGCGCATCGGCGACCCCACTTTCTATTCATCAAAATGATGCGCAAGTCAACATCTATCGATTCCGACGAAAAAAAAAATTTTTGGCGAAAACTTTCGCCTCAATTTTGGCCAACTTCCGGCGCCTCGGCGACCCCACTTTCTATTCATCAAAATGATGCGCAAGTCAATATCTATCGATTCCGGCGAAAAAAAATTTTTGGCGAAAACTTTCGCCTCAATTTTGGCCAACTTCGGCGCCTCGGCGACCCCACTTTCTACTCATCAAAATGATGCGCAAGTCAATATCTATCGATTCCGACGAAAAAAATTTTTTGGCGAAAACTTTCGCCT
>CM055405.1:13171133-13188450 GCA_029228625.1 Pseudolycoriella hygida | reverse complement strand
AATGAGTTTTCCTTTTACGAAATGCAACGAGAACGAATGAATTTTCCTTTTACAAAATGCCACGAGCGAATGAATTTTCCTTTTACGAAATGCCATGAGAGCGAATGAATTTTCCTTTTACAAAATGCCACGAGAGCGAATGAATTTTCCTTTTACAAAGTGCCACGAGCGAATGAGTTTTCCTTTTACGAAATGCAACGAGAACAAATGAATTTTCCTTTTACAAAATGCCACGAGCGAATGAATTTTCCTTTTACGAAATGCCATGAGAGCAAATGAATTTTCCTTTTACAAAGTGCCACGAGAGCGAATGCATTGTCCTTTTACAAAATGCCACAAGCGAATGAATTTTCCTTTTACAAAATGCCACAAGCGAATGAATTTTCCTTTTACGAAATGCCACGAGAGCGAATGAATTTTCCTTTTACAAAATGCCACGAGCGAATGAATTTTCCTTTTACGAAATGCCATGAGAGCAAATGAATTTTCCTTTTACAAAGTGCCACGAGAGCGAATGATTTTCCATGTTACAAAATGCCCAGCGAATGAATGTATTCATTACGAATGCCACGAGAGCGAATGAATTTTCCTTTTTACAAATGCCACGAGCGATGAATTTCCTTTGACGAAAAGGCCATGAGAGGCAAAATGAATTTTCCTTTTACAAAGTGCCACGAGAGCGAATGAATTTTCCTTTTACAAAATGCCACGAGCGAATAAATTTTCCTTTTACGAAATGCCATGAGAGCGAATGAATTTTCCTTTTAGAAAATGCCACGAGAGCGAATGAATTTTCCTTTTACAAAATGCCACGAGAGCGAATGAATTTTCCTTTTACAAAATGCCACGAGCGAATGAGTTTTCCTTTTACGAAATGCAACGAGAGCGAATGAATTTTCCTTTTACAAAATGCCACGAGCGAATAAATTTTCCTTTTACGAATTGCCATGAGAGCGAATGAATTTTCCTTTTACAAAATGCCACGAGAGTGAATGAATTTTCCTTTTACAAAGTGCCACGAGCGAATGAGTTTTCCTTTTACGAAATGCAACGAGAACAAATGAATTTTCCTTTTACAAAATGCCACGAGCGAATGAATATTCCTTTTACGAAATGCCATGAGAGCAAATGAATTTTCCTTTTACAAAATGCCACGAGCGAATAAATTTTCCTTTTACGAAATGCCATGAGAGCGAATGAATTTTCCTTTTACAAAATGCCACGAGAGCGAACGAATTTTCCTTTTACAAAATGCCACGAGAGCGAATAAATTTTCCTTTTACAAAATGCCACGAGCGAATGAGTTTTCCTTTTACGAAATGCAACGAGAACAAATGAATTTTCCTTTTACAAAATGCCACGAGCGAATGAATTTTCCTTTTACGAAATGCTATGAGAGCAAATGAATTTTCCCTTTACAAAGTGCCACGAGAGCGAATGAATTTTCCTTTTACAAAATGCCACAAGCGAATGAATTTTCCTTTTACGAAATGCCACGAGAGCGAATGAATTTTCCTTTTACAAAATGCCACAAGCGAATAAATTTTCCTTTTACGAAATGCAATGAGAGCGAATGAATTTTCCTTTTACAAAATGCCACGAGAGCGAATGAAGTTTCCTTTTACAAAATGCCACGAGCGAATGAGTTTTCCTTTTACGAAATGCAACGAGAACAAATGAATTTTCCTTTTACAAAATGCCACGAGCGAATGAATTTTCCTTTTACGAAATGCCATGAGAGCAAATGAATTTTCCTTTTACAAAGTGCCACGAGAGCGAATGAATTTTCCTTTTACAAAATGCCACGAGCGAATGAATTTTCCTTTTACGAAATGCCATGAGAGCAAATGAATTTTCCTTTTACAAAGTGCCACGAGAGCGAATGAATTTTCCTTTTACAAAATGCCACGAGCGAATAAATTTTCCTTTTACGAAATGCCATGAGAGCGAATGAATTTTCCTTTTACAAAATGCCACGAGAGCGAATGAATTTTCCTTTTACAAAATGCCACGAGAGCGAATGAAGTTTCCTTTTACAAAATGCCATGAGCGAATGAGTTTTCCTTTTACGAAATGCAACGAGAACAAATGAATTTTCCTTTTACAAAATGCCACGAGCGAATGAATTTTCCTTTTACGAAATGCCACAAGCGAATGAATTTTGCTTTTACGAAATGCCACGAGAGCGAATGAATTTTCCTTTTACAAAATGCCACGAGCGAATGAATTTTTCTTTTACGAAATGCCATGAGAGCAAATGAATTTTCCTTTTACAAAGTGCCACGAGAGCGAATGAATTTTCCTTTTACAAAATGCCACAAGCGAATAAATTTTCCTTTTACGAAATGCAATGAGAGCGAATGAATTTTCCTTTTACAAAATGCCACGAGAGCGAATGAAGTTTCCTTTTACAAAATGCCACGAGCGAATGAGTTTTCCTTTTACGAAATGCAACGAGAACAAATGAATTTTCCTTTTACAAAATGCCACGAGCGAATGAATTTTCCTTTTACGAAATCCAACGAGAGCAAATGAATTTTCCTTTTACAAAGTGCCACGAGAGCGAATGAATTTTCCTTTTACAAAATGCCACGAGCGAATAAATTTTCCTTTTACGAAATGCCATGAGAGCGAATGAAGTTTCCTTTTACAAAATGCCACGAGCGAATGAGTTTTCCTTTTACGAAATGCAACGAGAACAAATGAATTTTCCTTTTACAAAATGCCACGAGCGAATGAGTTTTCCTTTTACGAAATGCAACGAGAACAAATGAATTTTCCTTTTACAAAATGCCACAAGTGAATGAATTTTCCTTTTACGAAATGCCACGAGAGCGAATGAATTTTCCTTTAACAAAATGCCACGAGAGCGAATGAATTTTCCTTTTACAAAATGCCACGAGCGAATGAGTTTTCCTTTTACGAAATGCAACGAGAACGAATGAATTTTCCTTTTACAAAATGCCACGAGCGAATGAATTTTCCTTTTACGAAATGCCATGAGAGCAAATGAATTTTCCTTTTACAAAATGCCACGAGAGTTTGGATGACCCTGGGCGCCCAGGGAGGGGCTTCCGCGCCCCAATTCTTGTTGTTTTGTCATGAGGAGACCTCCCTCTATCGATCCCACCCTCAAGCACCCCAATACCAGCTGTTTCCGTATACTGCATTTTTGCCGTAACATTAACTTTAATATATAAGTTAACTATTATCTAGTAATTGCTTAGTTCGATAATTTTGTAACCTTTTCGTCAAATGTGCCTGCGAATTGTCGTTTCCATATATTTTGGCTATTCGCCGGCGCCGGCGAATAGCCATTTTCATATCTTTTGACTATTCGCCGGCGCCGGCGAATAGTCATTTTCATATATTTTGGCTATTCGCCGGCGCCGGCGCATAGCATCTACCTAAAAGAAATTGTTTATAGCCATGAGCTCGAAAAGAAAGCAAGGAAAACTTCGATGAAAAATAGTTTATTTAAGCAGTTCACTTAAACACCTACACAGTACGAATTTTAAATCTATGTGAAGGAATAAGATAATAAAGTTTCTCTTTCGTAAATATAGAAAATAAATAAAAGAAATCAACATTCAAAATATTGCCAATTCATAGACAGTTGAAATTAACTAGAAAAATCACAGAAAACTTTATTGACTTATTCATTCGAAAAAAGTTTCTTATTTTTATTTTCATATAAAAAGAAAACATTTTTCATGTTAATTCACTTATTTAGCGAAAGCCTCTGGTGGTATCTTTTGCTGATTGTTTAATTCGGTGAAAACAAATGCGGCTCTGTCGAAATCCCAATTTGTTTCCATTAAACATCTGCAAAATGAACGAAAGACTTTGCGTTAGTGTCGGACCTAAAAAAGGCATTTGTCGCAAACTTACTTTTCACTCCATTCTAAATTCATGTTACTCCGTTGGGACATCAACTGAATCATTTGTAGTTTAGTTGCATCGTCCATCGATGGTGGCGCTGTCGTCGTAGGTGGAGCAGCAACAGGCGCTGCATTTGATGGAGCATTCGACTTAAAAGCCGCTTTGATTTGGGCCATGGTAGGATTGTTTATGTGCAGCATTTCGTTTTTGATGCAAAAACCGCTTCCGGATGGCACAATCGCAAGAATGCGTTGAAAAGAACAGATATTCTCAGACGGTTTGGACTTATCACGATACAATCCGGTAACAGTGAGAAGAATCAATTTGCTCTGAGAAAATTAAAAAGTTCAAAAACGTTTACAATCTCTGTATGATAGCCAACTTACCGTAAAAAGCGACAAGTCCACGGCAAATGAATGGGGGTCGTGTTGAGTAGCTGGGAGTTCTGATAAAAATGAAACAACTGGCAAGCGACCGCATTTCAAATGACGATTTCTCGCGTCATAATCTTTGATTCGAACGATATTTCGATTATGCGGTAAATATGATCCCAATCTGAAAACAGAAAGTCTAAGAAAGATACCAACAGATTGGGAACTTTTCTCATACCTTTGACCTTGTTGCGAATTGTGTGTTACCGTTAAGGAGAACATAGCGTGCTCATGATACGCATCAAGCAATGGTTGGCGATTATTTGAATCGAAAATGATAAAATATTGTTCGAGGAACTGACGAACAATGTCTGCGCCGTTGTGGTTGCAAAGGTACGATGCCTTCGGTGATGGTATACTTATTTCGTCGGGTATATCAAATCCCATCGGCGGTGGCAGATTCACGAAATCCTGATTTAGTACACAAATATATTTGCGGTCTGATTGTCCAAAGCTACAAACAAAGGACTTACCAATCTCAGCAATTTAGGAAACTTTTTCCGAATTTCGCTGTAAAAAATTGGGTTAGTCGTTGATTTTGAATGCAGATTTTCCATTCTGAGAAAATCAAAAATTTTGTTGATTTTTCTCTTAAAAAACACTTCGGTGCAACGTGAGTATTGACGAGACGGATAAGAAATAATTTTTTTGTAAAAAATAGATTTACAAACATGGTTTTTGAATTGTTTTTCGTATTTGTATTTTTGTTTTTTCGTTTTTTCTTTTCTTTCTTTTTTCTCTTTTTTTTCAGAACTCCACCTTGAACAAATGCTTCGATTTGTAGAATAAATTTACTAGACCATCAGAAGCCAACGGTCGTTTCAACCTTTCGGCAATTCAATTTGTTCGCTGAAGATGCTTTTTACTCATTCGATTCGAGTCAGCTGTGAGAAAACAAAAATCGAAATACGTTGAAATTAGAGATCTCTTTTCTCTAAAGAGAACTGAGAACTCATTTCATGGTTTCAAGAACTTTATTTTCCCGCAGATTTCTCTCTCACACTCATTCGTTCATTTCAAATTCACATTTAAGTCATGTGGACCATATCAGGTCACTGATACCTTTAAGCAGCGGCTTCACTTGTGAATGAACACAAAATGATTGCTTTGCGCTCTTAGGGTTCATTATGATCATTGCGACCGTTTATTTGAAACACTTTTTTTGTGCATACGATTTCTCTTCTTCCATCCAAAACTCTATCGCACAATCGCTTGAAAAGATCGAAACAGACCGTCGACGAATTGAGGTCACAAATGGCTACGATGTTCCGGTTGGCTAAAATTTCCGATTTCAATTCAAAATGAAGTTTCAAGTATTTTGTGATTCATTTTTTTCACAAACTTTCAATTCTTTGATTTTCATTTTTTTGATTTTTTGTTTTTGTTTTTGTTTTTTGCTTTTCTGCTTTTTTTCTCTTTTTTCAATGGTTCAAACAATGGTCTTAAAAACTATCTATTTTTTACTTTTGTAACGCAAATACGCGCTTTGTGAACTAAGACCCGGTACCTCAGTGTTTTAGAAAAAATCAACAAACTGAACGCGAGCTTTTTCAACTCATTTTCTTGTGTCAAAATCAGTTTTTCGTTTAGCGATTTTTGTTTCACATTTTTACAACGTCGCCTAACGCCAAAATAAAACAACTGAAGCTTCGTGATAATTGGCCTTTACTTCAGTAAGCTTTAAGCTTGTCAGAAACCACAATCAACAAATTGACAGGAAATATCCGAACGAAGCAACAAATAAAAAATCGCTCAACGAAACACTGAATGAAACGTCGAATGTTAAGAACGGAATTTTAATTTTTCAGATTTTATTCTTCTGAGCGTCTTTTCACTACATCGCCATTCCTTTCGATCCTTCAGGATCCAGACGACGCGACGGCTGTGCTTCGACAATAAGTTCATGAATTAAATAAATGTTCAGTTCATCCACCGTCGTGAACGAAATGTTTGCCTAAATAAGAATACCTGACGTAAACTGTCTCTTCGCGAAGTCGATGTCTCAATGGATTTCCTTTCAAAACCAAGTCTACCAGTTGACATTCCTTGATCATCTCCAATGCATGTAAAGACATAATCTGAAAACAAAACGAATTGTAAGTGTTTTTGGAATGGAACCCTCAGCAAATTTTTGGTTAATTTGAGAAAGCTCAACCTTATTGTCGGCCATGTGTAAAACTTTGAGACAAGGCAACTTCATCTTCAACGATCTTAAGTGACCTAAGGACCTTATGTTGTTGTCACTTAAGTCTAACGCTTCTAGATCGGGAATATTCTCTGCGACGATGTCGATTACTACTAACATTATTGTCGGTCTGAATAATCCACAAAAAACATCTCTCAAATCGACGTCACGATGGAATTTGGACAAATCCAGGGCTTTTGTTGCTGGATTGTATCGTTTCGACATGGCCAGCTTCATTTTTTCCTTCATATTGGTATTGAGCTCTATTTGCGGTATATTAGAATACACTTTGATCGACATTTTGCATCCATCGGGAAAGGAGATAGTTCCATCGCCGTACAGTAATGCCTGAGCGATCTTTGGATCGTCTACATAGAAAGATATAGCAGACGATTCCACTTTCACGTAGTATGGAATAAATGGGTCTGGTGTGAATAGAGTTTGAAGCTCTCTCAGCACATTCTCCTTGTCGTATTTCTGGCCGTGTGGTATCTGTAAATAAATGTTTGGTTTTGGGAGCCGATTTATACGATCGAAAATACACTTACTGTTACTAGAAACCATCCGAATGATCCATTGATTAACTTTCGCATTCCAGGTGGACCGTGACCTGTACGTGGAATAGGTGACCCACGCCTGCGGAATCGTGCATTTGAATTTCTGTGGTACTACAAAATCCATTTTGAATTTCATGATATTTCCAACAAGAGAAAATTATATTAACTCACGTTTCCGTCACGATTTAAGCCAACGGGAAAATCGACCATGTCATCGTCTTCACCTATTGTTGCTGTTATTGCCAAATTTAAGTTTTTTTGTTTGTTGTTAAATGGGTAACCTCCAGTTCCTCCTGTACCAGACGGTTTGAAACTAACACGACGGATGTTTGTCCCTCGATTAACTTGTTTACGGAAACTTTCGGTATCACTTTCGCGTTCTGCATGCATTTTATTAGCAACAATGTCTTCTTTCTGTGCAACATTTTCACTTACCAACGAATCGGATTCCATTGTTTCCACAGTGTGCATTTCGACTCCAAATTCTATTTTCAAAACGAACGTTATTTTGTTTCTGCATTTTCTTGTTTTAATTCTTAAAAAATTGGTAGCGAAATCGCATGGATCCTCAAGACTCAAAGTTTTTTTACACACGCACACACACTGACATACCTGGCAATTGTTTGACGTTACGCAGAGTAGAAGTTTTATGAGGGTTTTTTTGAAGATATGCGGAAACGTCCAGAGAAATGATAAATAGGTGGTGTTAAGGTGGTGATACCCACGCCCGCTTAGCTATGTAATGAGCATCATTTCAACGCTCTTTCCGAAAAATTGTAAAAAGTTGCAAATATCATAACAATGTTCACTACAGGAAATATTTTTCTTTACATGTAATTAATTTTCATCAAAAAAAAAAAACATGCAAGGGACCCGTACGTATCAGAATAGATGTGGCAAACAGAGTTGACGAGACGGCTATATTGAGAAACACGTCAAAAGAAACGGTTTAAAAAAACCCTTCCGAAAGCACAAAATGGACCACTAAATAGACGAAAATGTTCACCTCAAATTTCTCTAAAACATAGCAAAAAACCATTTTTTTGTCTAGAGACCGCGGGAAAAGTTACTTCACCTCATTTATATATTAAACTCTCCTTTGAAGACCTTTCTCAATCTTTATCGTCGAATGTAAGAGACTTGAATCATTTTTCCACTTTAATACTTTGTACCTCGAACGAACGATGAATTAATAAAAAAAAAATTATTTTCATAAAGGAAACGAAACTCCCTTTTAATTGCAGAACGCAATCATAACACAAACATAAATATGCACTACTGCTAGTCGAAACGAATAAAGATATACTTGAAAGCTTCAAATTATTGTTATTACCTTTTGATTTAACTCATCTCTCTTCAAATAAGTGTCATACTTTCATACTATTAAATTCTTTTCTATTGTCATAATTTCTATTGAATTCATCTCAATGCGAATTTATTTTTGCTTCCCGCACGATGTTGAGATATCTCAACTTTATTCATCTCAACGCGAATTTCTATTTGCTGTTCGTACGATGTTGAGATATCTCAACTTGTTTCGTTTCAACGCAAATTTCGATTTGCTGCCTGTACGATGTTGAGATATCTCAACTTTTTTCATCTTAACATACGTTTCGTCAGTGCCTGTCGTTGAGATCTCAACAATTTTCCAGCAATATCAAGAATTTTCCTGAGACATCTCAACATTCGGAAAATCTTGAGTTGAGCCAACTTATCCCACGTTACAAAGAGTTATGTTATCAAATTTTTGAACCTTGAAGATAATGATTTGATGCATCGTTTAGACTATTTACTGCAAAATTTTTTTTGTATTTTCATTAAAAACGAACTGTTGGAAGAAGTTAAATCCCGCGGTTTTTCCACGGGAATCACTATTTATAGAAGGTATTTTTATAATGAAGATAAAATATTTCGTTTGCAACAAATAGTCTAAACGATGCATCAAATCTTTATCTTCAAAGCCCAGAAGTTTAATAACATAACTCTTTGTAACTCCAAATTTATTAGTTATTGCATTTACGGACTTGTAACACAATAAATTGTGATATTTTTTTCTGAAAATATGTCCCCGTTTTCATTCTTATGTTTGTCGTGAATGAATGTAATTTTGATGTGCGGCTATGAAATCTGGTGAATGAGTTTAATGCATTTAACCAATGTTTGCCGCGATAATTTAAAGTTCTCAAAAATAACTAAATCATGTAATCATTCCGGCTAACACCTGATCTTTAGGTAAAATGAATGTTAGTTTACTAAATTTATTTTGCGTTATGGCAACAACAAAGAAGTGAAACAGTCACTCAATTTTTTAGTTTGTTCTAGGTCGAATCTTTGAGTGTTGTTACAAAATAACAAAAATTTCTGGCGGATCTTTAACATTGGTCCAGGAAATATGTCCTCAAATGTCCTTTTGCGTCCGTCACACTTTTAGATTTTGTCCTGTCACGGTTCATGAGATATAAGCGTGTACTAAAAATGGATTTTTAAATCTTCCACCCAGAAGCCGCTATTTAATCAAATTGTTGAAATCAAAAATTTGTCCTTGATATGTCCTAAACGTTGGTTGTTTCAGAAATAAGAAATTGGAAATTTTCTAGTGGAAAGTGGTGAAAATTAGATGATTTCATACAAATTTTAATTTTTATTTTGATTTGTTCCGATGTCTTGAAAGGCAACAACAAATGTCCTCAATTTGTCCAGACACACAGACACACAAATAACTATTTCATGCTTCATATGCGTTCCAAAATTAAAAAAAAATTTCATCCCACGGAACAAAAATATTATTTTCGCCCCGTGGGCTTTAGCCCGAGAGGCGAAATAGTAATTTGGATGACAAGGGATGAAAGTAAGAAAATTCAAACCCGTGTGAAGTTTGCAGCCCGAACCGAAGGTGAGGTCGGCAATCACACGGTTTGAATTTTCTTACTTTTGTCCCGAGTTATCCATACTATTTTTTATCACAGAGACAGCGGAAGGTTTGTACTTTAGCCACGAAAAAACACTTATGTATTCTGAATATAGTATTTTTCACGAAAATGATTGGGGTTGAACGCACAAAAATGCAATATTCCCATTTACGAACAACATCACTGAATAACACTGTTGTCACTTGGCAAGGACTTAAATTATTTGAATTAAGTCAACACAACACAACATTATTCCCATCATTGTTTCCATTATAATATAAAAAAATATTTGCTTAACAGCCAATAAAATATATGAATCCGTCAATGAAAACACAGCAAACAATAACTTTATAAAATAACAACAAACTTACTTTGACGCCATATTTCATGGTTAACATTGATTCCCTTTACGACGTCGTGTTAAGTAAATCAGAAAAAATTTGTTAGGAAGTGATTATAAATGCTGTAATATTATTAAACCAGAAACAACCGCTGGTTAATATGTAGCGCTCAAAATCAAAACCACTTCTGTGATGGCAACCTTCTTTCTATCAAGTGAACAAATTTTAGTAGTTCATTGACGCAAAGAGGGACGAAAGTTGTTCATTTGTAATATTTTCGTTCTCTTGGCTTCCTTCTTTTACTTTCGTCCCTGATTTGAGGGACGAAAGAACACACTTTCGCTGCCTCTGTGATAAAAAATATTTTGCACCCATAGTTTTAGTACATTAAAATTGACTCCCAAACACATTTCTCTTTATTACTGCCGAAGGAAACATTTTTTTCGGTCGTCAACACGACTGATTAAAATAGGACAAGTTGAGGACATTTGTTATTGCCTTTGAAGAATTTGAAACGAATAAAAATAAAATTGTAAATTTGTATGAAATTATGTAATTTGAACGCTTTTCCACTAGAAAATTACCAATTTCTTATTTCTGAAACAACCAACGTTTAGGACATATTAAAGACAAATTTTTGACTTCAATAATTTGATTAAATAGCGGCTTCTGGTGGAAGATTTAAAAATCCATTTTTAGTACACGCTTATATCTCATGAACCGTGACAGGACAAAATCTAAAAGTGTGACGGACGCAAAAGGACATTTGAGGACATATTTCCTGGACCAATGTTAAAGATCCGCCAGAAATTTTTGTTATTTTGTAACAACACTGAATCTTTGAAGTTGAGAAATGATAGTTTTAATATTGTTGTTGTCTTATTTAATGACTGGAAAAGTTGTTAGACCAGACTTAAAATACATAAATGAGAAATTAGTGACTATTAATGAGACAAATAACAAGACTAGACATTCCGTTTTTTAATTATGCCAAAAAATTTTTATTTTGAACCTGACCGGTTTTGAGAATGAAAACTTAGTTTTCGAAACCGCTCAGGTTTAAAATAAAATTTTTTTGGCATAATTAAAAAACGAATTGTCTAGTATTCTTATTTGTCTCATTTGTCGACAATTGTACCGTGTTCTGTAAAGTCAATTTTATGTAATTGAATTAGTGACTATTCCCTCAGTCTCCTAGGGTCGAACTTTGGACAGACTTAGTGCACTAAGGCCTCGAACAAATACTGCCATACACAAAAATGTTGACCTCAATTTTCTCTGCAACGTGGCAAAAAACAATTTTTTTGTCTAGGGCTGATCTAGGGCCATGAGGAAGTGTCTCGAACACATGGTTCCGTAGGTTCAAATTTATTTTCGAATATAATTCGGTACTCGGTTACCTCTCAAATAGAAAAAGAATCAACAAAATCGGTCAGGATTTACCCGATTTAATCTTAGGATCCTGGCTAAGTCCAAAGCCTTCTAATCAAAAAATTTTCTTTCATAAAATATGATACACCTTTCGATTAAAAATAATTTTTTGAAAATCTTATTTATTTATTTATAACATCAAAATCAGAAGAGAGTTACTCGAGTTATGTACAAAAAACACTCAAAGTCATAAAAGTTTCTTCCATAGAAAGTCGGCCATGCCCATACCTTTCTAGTGGGGCACGTAATGAAGCGATCGTCACCTCTATCATTTCTCTGTATCCGTAGGAAATAACCTCAGCGGATTTTCATTTTTTTTTTGTATATGTGCAGTGTGAGCCAATATTTTGGTGTAGTGTATGGGGGTAGTGCGGATAGTGTTGGCAGATGTGGCAGATCAACAAAAATGATGCTAGCCGAGGTTCACAATCTTCACAATAGTAACATCACTGCGCATAACTCCTCTTTAATGTCTTTAATGCACTTTTTTGCATGTTGTGTTGATACTATGAGCTGTTTTGCTCCATTTACGATGCTCTTTTCAAAATTTTCGTCTATTTCTGACATTGCGTTTACCACGACGTTTGTAACCAGTCGAATTTGGACCCGGGAGTGGGAGAGAGCATCAATCATGGACGAATCTGCAATAAAAAAAAGTCCGTCCGTCCGTTGATCCGTCAACCGATTTTAGAAAACTTTTATTTCCTTTTAACGTATTCAAAAAATCTTTTATAGGATTAAATCTGGGCACTGTCGACGTAAGGGCAAGTGAGCTAGGGCCGTTTAATTTGAGTGGTTTTCGGTTTTTTGTACTCCGATTTTCATAAACTTTTCTCTGTTCTTTGAAAGGTGTGGCTTGGCCGACAATTCATGTGAGAAACTTTTTTGATTTTGAGCCCTTGGACTTAGCTAGGGCACTAAGAACAAGTCTATGCTGGGGCCCTAAGTGGTTTTTGTACATAACTCGAGTAAATTGCTTCCGATTTTCAAATTTTTTCTTTAATCTAAAGGCCTATAAATATCATGCCCGCAGCGGTAGCGGAGGGCGTGACGCAATCCCTAAACCCCAAAAAAAACGTCCACAAACCCAAAAAACTCCATACAAAAACCTTTGGGACAAGGAACCATATATAGGCGAAGTTTTGATTTTTTTCCACTCGCCCCCTCCCCCTCTAAATTATTTTTGAAAAAAACTACGTCGCAGCAGCTTTCAAACGAGTCCTCGCTCATCAAAATCGGTTGAAAATTGGCTGAGATATCGAGGTTTGAAAATGACATTTTTGTATGGAATTGGATTTTTTCTATTATTTTCAACATTATGAAAACTTTTTTCTGATCTGTCGGTTTCTATGTATCGATCTATCTATCTATGTTCTATCTATTAATAATTTTCAATCTCGAGAACTAGACAGCCGATCTTCCTGAAATTTTCAGGGAACGTCAGTCTCGACCCCAAATGAAAAATTTCAGATGCCGCTTTTCCGGGAAAATTCTGGAAAAGCCGTGGCATGTGGAAAAGTGGTCAATTTTGAGGGTTATTTAGATAATGCTCGGGGTTTTCGAATTTTAGCTCCAGAGTGACAATAGCAAGAGAGTTGGTTTCTTCTAGAAAGTTATAGAGTTTCATCAGGAGAATTTTTTGGTATCATTAGAAAATGGCTGCCAGCTGTTATAGCGGCGCCATCTTGGATTTTCGTTTATGCTTTTTCGGTTTTCGAAGTTTAGCTCTGGAATGACTCTACTTAGAGAGATGGTTTCTTCTAGAAAGTCATAGAGTTTGATCTGGAGAATTTTTTAGGATTTTCAGAAATCTGCCAAAGTGACGCCATCTTGGATTTTTGTAAGGTAAAAATTATGCTTCCTTGGGTTTTCGAATTTTTGCTTCGGAATGATAACACTTAGAGAGTTGGTTTCTTCTAGAAAGTTATAGAGTTTAGTCAGGAGAATTTTTTAGTATTTTATGAAAATGGCTCCCAACTGTCAAAGTGACACCATCTTGGATTTTTTGCTAAATTCTGTATAAGAATACCTAGACAGTTGGTTTCTTCAGGAAAGTTATATGAATCACTGAGAAGAATTGGTGACACCAAGTGGCCCGATGGTAGCCGAAGGTAACACGAAGTGTTCCAAAGGTATCCGAAGGTGACACGAAGTGTTCCGAATGTAGCCGAAGGTGACACGAAGTGTTCCGAAAGTAGCCGAAGGTGACACGAAGTGTTCCGAAAATAGCCGAAGGTGACGCGAAGTGTTCCGAAGGTGACGCGAATTGTTCCTAAGGTAGCCGAAGGTGACACGAAGTGTTCCGATGGTAGCCGAAGTTGTTAGAGAACAATTTTTTTCAGAAAGAAAATTTTTTTGGAGAAAAATTTTTTCCGGAGAAAAATTTTTTTCGGAGAAAATTTTTTTCGAAGATAATTTTTTTTCGGAAATTTTTTTTCGAAGAAATTTTTTTTAAGAAAAATTTTTTTTCGGAGAAATTTTTTTTCAAAAAATAGAAATTTTTTCAACAACTGAAAACTTCCAAAACGAGTGATATTTCAACAAAAACTTCTTAAAAGGTAGAGTGCGACGCAGTCCGTGAGTCTGCTTCCAAAATTAATGATATCGGTTGAGTTGACGCTATTGCTGATGCCATTGGACTCAGCCAGGACACTAAAACCGAGCTTCTACTAGGGCCAAACGTGTTTTTCTACATAAATCGGGTAAATCCTAAACGATTTTGTTTATTCTTTTTCTATTTTAGAGGTAATCGAGTACCGAATTATATTCGTAAACTAATTTGAGCCCGGTGTCTGTGCTTAGGGTACAAGTGGGGCTTAGGTCGGTCCTAAGATCGGTCGACCCTAACCAAATAATTTTTTTTCTATGTTGCAGAGCAAATTGAGGGATACATTTTTGTCTATGGAATTATGTGTCCGAGGCTTCTTCTTTGGGTCCTAGGTCGGTCTTAAGGTCAGCCCTAGACAAAAAAATGGTTTTTTCTATGTTGTAGAGAAAATTGAGGTGAACATCTTTCTCTATTTGGGGGTCAATTTTGTGCTACCGGCAGGGTTTTTTTCTCACCGTTGCTTCGGACGGGCCCTCTCGTCAACTCTGTTTGCCACATCCATTCTAAACGTATGTACGGGTCCCTTGCATATGTTTTTATCAAAATATTAAACCTACAAGAGCAATACTTTTTTATTGTAATTTTGGTTTCACCGGACTCTCGTCTTGATAATTAAGACGTTTGCAAATGGGTCGTTTGAGGTATGACGTTCAATGCCTGAACACAAAAAGGCAATGGCTATCCGAGCTCACATGATGCGTTTATTGAAGTTAAGGACATTTTAAAGAAGAAATCAAAACAGGAATTTTCTCAATAAACCAATCCTTAACATTAAAATTAGGTGAAAATTCGTTTTCGTCAAATTTATCCGTGGAAACGATATTTTTAGTTTTGCAAGCTTTGTATTTATATCCGTTGATTGTAGTGCAAATTTGAGCATCTCCACAGTCAGCGTTTTTGGAGCAAAAGCAATTGTCCAAAAGAGCACATCGTGTAGTTAATGGGTCCATATCGATTTTGGTATCCATGTGCGTCAAACGCCGACCGAAATTGTTCATGAAAATTCCATTTGGATCAAATTTTTTCATAGCGTCTGGTTAAATAAAGTTTTGTTAGAGAAACATTTATGAATTCATCAACAAATAACAAACCCATAAATTTTGAACGAGCAAGCGGATTCAATTTCAAATCTAGCATCGAGCTGCTATGGTAAATCAAGCCACTTTTACCCCAATGAGACCTACCTCTAAATTGTTTAGCCTAGAAAAACCAAAATGATCAGTTTGTGGAATATTATCACTTAAGTTTTTCGAGATCAAAAATCGGTCTATGTCAAAATGACGTTTTAAACGTCAAAGCTACATGCACGAAAGCGTAAAGCATATTAGAGATGAGCGGGTTTCCCGAAACTTCGAAAAACCCAACCCGAACCCGAACCCGAATGGTTTTTTTCGGGTTTCGAAAATTTTAATCGGTCGGGTTCGGCCCGGGCCAGGTTTGGAAACAGTTCGGGTTTCGGGTTTCGAAAAATTTTATCGGGTCAGGTTGTTGTATCATTTTATTCGGGTCCCGATCCTTTATTGACTTTTTATATTTTACAAAACTCGTCTAAATTTTATCATCTTACATTACACGAATTTTGTTTTGATCTAAGGTCCGTGAAGAATGCAGACGTCGGGCCAAGTCAAGTCAAGAAGTAATTTGGGTTGTGAGTTTCGAAAAACTTGAGTGTCTGGTTCGGTCCGGGTCGGTTTTTGAAACAGTTCGGGTTTCGGGTTTCGAAAAATTTTATCGAGTCGGGTTCGGTCCGGGTCGGTTTTTGAAACAGTTCGGGTTTCGAAAATTTTAATCGGGTTGGGTTCGGTCCGGGTCGGGTTTAGAAACAATTCGGGTTTCGGGTTTCGAAAAATTTTATCGGGTCGGGTTCGATCCGGGTCGGGTTTCGAAAAATGGTCGACCCGCTCATCTCTAAAGCATATATAAAGGCAACGGGTTTAAAGAGCGCGTACAGTTTTAGTTCGATAAGATTAACTGGAGACGATTTTGACAGACTTTATATGAAAGAGCGCGTACAGCTTTAATTCGATAAGATTCACTGCTGACGATTTTGACAGATTTTATATGAAAGAAGTGTCAAAATTTTCGTCAGTGAAACTTAACGAACCAAAGCTGTACGCGCTCAAAGAATTGTCAAAATTTTCACCAGTGAATCTTAAAGAACTTAAGCTGTATGCGCTCAAAATGTTGTTGTCGTTAGACAAAAGAAAAAATTTTTTTTTTCCCTGTGTCAAATAAAATCCTTCAATGATGACTTTAAAAACATCTTTTGTGATGGGGATAAAAAATGAATGGAATTTGACATTGCTTCACATAGAACACAGCGCCACTTTTTTACACATCAAAATTAAAAACGTCATTTTGACAGTCTGAATAGACCTACTTCACCCGGGACTATTTTGAGAATTTCGAATTCTCAAAAATTCTAACAATTATAAAAATTCTAGCACATGCCACTCACATTGATATTGTAAAACAGATATTGTTGCGGCGATTCACGTAAATAATAACGTCGCACTTGACATTTCCGAAGAAACAACCGCATTTTTGACAGCTCCAAAACGTCATATGAATGCTAATATATCCATTCTCTCACTCTCATTTTTTATATGAACTCTCGAATAACAAATGAGAAAGAGATAATGGATATTTCCAAACTTAGCATTCATATAACGTTATCTACCGTTCAATGTATGGAGTAGGAGAGGTAGAATATTTAAATATGGTGTAAGAGAGGGAGAGATAGCGTTGCGACAATGTTCAATTGTCACAATTTCTTACGCAAAATGTGTATTTCGAACTTCATCTACAAATACGAAAGTTATAAAAACAACAAAAACCTTTTAAAAGGTAAAGTGTGACGCAGTCCCCAATGTCTACTTCCAAAATTAATGATATCAGTGGAGGTGACGCTTGCGCTGAAAATACGCATACATTTCCTTGACGACAACGTTACCCTGTGTTCAAAAAATCGCG
>CM055405.1:13151915-13170633 GCA_029228625.1 Pseudolycoriella hygida | reverse complement strand
AACTTCCGCGCCTCGGCGACCCCACTTTCTATTCATCAAAATGATGCGCAAGTCAACATCTATCGATTCCGACGAAAAAAATTTTTTGGCGAAAACTTTCGCCTCAATTTTGGCCAACTTCCGCGCCTCGGCGACCCCGCTTTCTATTCATCAAAATGATGCCCAAGTCATCTATCGAACTTTCCCGAAGGAACCAACATTCTAGATATTCTAATTCAGAAGATAGCAAAAATTCCAAGATGGCGTCACTTTGACAGTTGGCAGCCATTTTCTTAGGATAACGAAAAAATTCTACTCACCAATCTCTATAACTTTCCCGAAGAAACCAACTGTCTGGCTATTCTAATTCAGAAGATAGCAAAAAATTCAAGATGGCGCCTTTTTGACACCCGGCAGCCATTTTCTTATGATCCCAAAAATTCTCCTGATCAAACTCTATAATCGCTCGGAACAAACCAACTCTCTAGGTATTGTAACTCCGGAGCTAAAATTTGAAAACACAAAAAAACGTAATTGATTGCTTAGGAAAATTCAAAATGGCGCCTTTTTGACACCCGGCATCCATTTTCTTATGATCCCAAAAAATTCTCCTGATCAAACTCTATAATCGCTCGGAACAAACCAACTCTCTAGGTATTGTAACTCCGGAGCTAAAATTTGACAACACAAAAAAACGTAATTGATTGCTTAGGAAAATTCAAAATGGCGCCTTTTTGACACCCGGCAACCATTTTCTTATGATCTCAAAAAATTCTCCTGATCAGACTCTATAATCGCTCGGAACAAACCAACTCTCTAGGTATTGTAACTCCGGAGCTAAAATTTGAAAACACAAAAAAACGTAATTGATTGCTTAGGAAAATTCAAAATGGCGCCTTTTTGACACCCGGCAGCCATTTTCTTATGATCCCAAAAAATTCTCCTGATCAAACTTATAATCGCTCGGAACAAACCAACTCTCTAGGTATTGTCACTCCGGAGCTAAAATTCGAAAACTCCGAGCACTACGTGAAAAATCATGAAAATTGACCACTTTTCCACACTTTCCGACTTTTCCAGATTTTTCCCGGAAAAGCGGCATCTGAAATTTTTCATTTTGGACCGATTCTGACGTTCCCTGAAAATTTGATGCAAATCGGCTGTCTAGTTCTCGAGATCGAAAATTATTAATAGAACATAGATAGATAGAACATAGATATATAGAAACCGACAGATCAGAAAAAAAGTTGTCATAATAATGAGAACAATGGATTTTGGTAAGATGTATGGAAAAGTACCATCTTCAAACCTCCACATCTCAGCCAATTTTCAACCGATTTTGATGAGTGAGGGCTTGTTGCGACGTAGTTTTTTTTTTTAATAACTTGGAGGGGAGGGGGGGGCGAGGGGAAAAAACTCAAAACTTCGCCTATACATGGTGTCTTGTCCCAAAGGTTTTTGTATGGAGGTTTTTGGGTTTGTGGACTTTTTTTTTGGGGTGTGGGGACTGCGTCACGCTCTCCGCTACCGCTCCGAACATGATCAGAGGAATGGAAAAAGGGAGTTGGCGCACAGGGCTGACAATTCAAAATATTTTTCAGAAACACGTGACATTGCGATATCAAAAATAAAAACGACACGCAATAAGCAAGAAAATGTCATTGGGGAAACTGGCTCTACCTCTAGCTATATACTTTTCGCTTCAATTCGAAATTTGCTACGAATTGAACACCTGGTTTCATTTACCAGCGCTTGTTGGATTGTTTGGTATCCTGCTAAATTTCCAGACGGTTCCTTGTATTGGTCCGTCCTTTTCCACAGGAACCACTCAATGTGAACGGTGTCCATTCCATATGATGTGGACATGTAAATATCATTTTTACCGGAAAATCGAATAAGTATCCCATAAACAGGGAATGCGGATGGCGAATTATTCAAAATGTCTTTCATAGTCGCAATAACGACCGGTAGATCAGTTAATTCGCAGCTAAATCTGAAAAAGTTCAAGTAAAAGATTAATTATTCTCCCATGAATAAGAACTTAATACAAACTCAACATTTAAAGTTTTCTTTGAGTACGGCTCCGGATGTAGCCAAGAACAAATTTCTTCCGATTGCGACTCCTTGCTACAAATTGAGGAAATCATTTCATGAGGGTAGCCAACCGCGACATTCAAAAGCTCGTTACTTTTGTTACATGGAGATTGATTTACGGTTAATCTTATCAGCGACAACTCCAATATGTGTAGCATTTTCATTCCTAAAAGAGTTTGTCTTCTTTAATCGGTCCGAACTTAACTCTTGAAATTATACCAAGTGTAGATGCTTCTTGGCACTCACTGGTGGACAAGTCAAAGGCTAACTCTTTATACAAAGTGCTGAAAATGCTTTCCTTAAGCGAACTTGTTGGTACAACATTTCCGAGTGCATTGCCTGGGGTCTTTGTGGGAACAAAGGTATGATTATGGACAATGGCTACGTTAAACTTTGGGAACCACACAAGCGAAATATCGTCAGAATCTCTTGCCCAATCAATTGCTTTACCATTGGTTAATACTTCATCGGATACGATGTAGTTGTGACTTTTTATTTTGTACATCGGAACGGTGTACATCGTTAAGTCAACAACGACAGCTGCGATACATAAAAGTCGTTAATAATTTGTCTTCCATTTTCAAACGTCATACCGAGCAGTCCGAGATGCGTGGCAAATGATTTTAAGTCCTCAGGATCGGAAATATTTTGAATGTTTCCTAAGCCATTAACGATAGTCATTCTTGCCACTTGTGCCGACAGTGATGAGGGATACTTAATACTAGAACCATGTGCACAAGTTCCAACTGCTCCACCTAGGGTAATATTTCCGAAAGTTGGCATCACCCTAAAGGCTCGTCCGTTTTGCTGAAGAAAAACGCTAGCTTCATATATTGTTACTCCAGCACCGAATGTTGCTGTTGTGTCAAAATTCATTTTGAAGGATTGAAACTTTGTCATATCAACAGGAATGCCTTCGGTGCATATTATATCAGTGGTAGAGTGACGTTCGCCGAATGCTTTTACGGTTACACCTCGATGAATCGCCTCGTTCACAATGGAAACGATTTCACTAACCGTTGTTGGATATCTAATGTCATCAGAAGCCTGACAGAGTGGATAACGATGAAATGAACTATAATCCTTCGTGAGTCTGCAATCGACATAAAATTTCAAAAAAACACGCATACAAACGCTATTGGACTTACTTTTGGGTTCGGCCAACAATAAGTAGGGGTACTAAGATTAGCGCAACTCGTGTGAGACTTACATAAAAGTTCATTTTACAATCCATTACCTTTTGAAGAGCAGTAAGTAGATGTAGCACTAAAAAAACCATTTTTGCTCAGTTTATGAGACCAAGAGTGAGACCAAGGGACAAAACAGAAAATTCCAGCCAGTCGATTTTCTTATTCTTTTATCTGCTCTCGCCTTCGGCTCATAATGCAACTTAACCTTTCGAGTGACTTAAATATCTATTTTGTTTCCGAGGTAAGTAAAATTCGCAGAAACCATGGAAACCATTTTCGACTAATTCTTGGTTTCCACCGTTTCTTGAATGCTTACTTCGTGTTCAAGCCTGAAATGCAGAGCCAATAATGTATGACAAGTTGGATGAGAGTTCTGCTTCAAAAGAAACGAAGAACGTGATCAACATATTTTGGTAACATAGCTACTAACATAAAAGACTTATGTATATAGTACACAATGCTACCTTTGTTCTTACGAAAATCATTCATAATTTGTTTAAATTGTAAATTCAAAAGTGATATTGAACGCTCTATTCACGATGTGACTTTGTTAATATTGTTTGTTACACAAAGCGTAAAGCTCACGAAAACCCGCGCGATAATGTAATGTAACGAACTCTTCAAAATCTTAACATCGTAAACTACGGACCCTCGTATGGGGAAAGATATGTTGTTTCTTAAAGATTGTCCTGGTGGAGGAGATGGGCGTAAATGAAAAGCGTGTACCTTCATTCTCAAAATTGTGAATAAAATTTTATTGATTTCACATGCGCTCACGAGCGTCACGAGGTATGGGATGTCGAAATCAATTCCTTATTTTTTTAGAGTTTTTTTGTTTATTTAAATATTTTTTGTTATCAATCGACCAGAGCTGATAGACGCCGAAAAATGGCGGCTATGGTCTAAAAGTGCCGCTGTGGCCGATGACCATTTTGCTGTTCTAAGCACGGCTAGTCGCCATTGGTGGCTGCCGATGGTCCACGAGGGCGAGCCTTGCGGCACTACACCGTTTTGGATTACATGAATAGACCGTGGTTGTTTTACCTCATTTACTTTTGGTGGACAGATGACTCTGAAAAAATAGCGGACACAAAGAGAAACGAACAGAAATCCGCTTTTATATTTTTAAACTTCAAGTGTAACGACCGAAAAATTTTTTAAAACTTTCGCGCTTGAAGAAATGTACTAATTTTAACGACTACCAACTTAACGGAAATGAAAATTCATGGAAACAAAGGATGAACTGTCAATCAGCCGACAAGTCGAAAATTATTGGAACAATATAACAGGATGTCGCTCATGTACCGTATGAAATTTCATTTGAATACAGTAAGAAACGTACATCGACGCGCCGAATTGAGAAAGAAATCATTATGTATTAATGTTATAAAGTTGGAAATTACGAGGAATTAGCTGAAATAGATTTTACAAATGAAATTAACAGTCGAGACGTCGATTCAGCATTCGATTTTTTCTACGCAACGGTCAATGGTTTGGTAGCAAGAAGTATACCGAATAAGAAAATTATAGAAAAGTTTTGTTTTTGAGCCTCCGCCGCCAAACTGAAGTGCGGCGGCTGCTACTTCTATGGGAAAAAATAAGATGCTCAACTTTCTCTATACAACATACCAAAAGTTATTTTTTGAGCCGCCGCCAAGCCGAAGCGCGGCGGCTACTCCTTCCATTGTCAAAAATGATCCCCATAACTCCTTCTACATCATATCAAAAGTTTTTTTGAGCTGCCAAACCGAATCTCGGCGGCTACTCCTTCCATGGGCGAAAATGATCCTTACAACTTCCTCTATACAACATATCAAAAGTTTTTTTTGAACCCCCGCCTATCTTCCGTCATTTTGGTCACCCCGATACCACACCAAACCTCTATCTCGAACACCCAACCTTTGTCTCATACAAAATGTGCTACCATACACATTGCATAACACAAACACACACATATGGGCTTTATATGGCGCCTTCTAAGAGGCCTGGTGCCCAAACGAGGCCGGCTCCCCCCCCCTCCCAGAATGCCCAGTTGAAGGTCCCTCAAATAATAGATGAATGAATGAATGAATAAGACTTCAAAAAGTTAAAGTATGAAGGTACACAAATCTGCTCTAAAATAACATCGCAAATGAACTTAGAATGCGATGATTTTTCATAAAAACTTTTGACATTCATACTTACACAGGATTCTGCTCTAAAAAAACATTGTAAATTTGACAGTTTACATTTTTGCAATGTGCTCTTAAGCGTAAGGTTTGTATCAAAATTCAACTTTATAAAAACAAAAAGAAGTTCGTCAAGTTGTATTTTTATACAAACCTTACGCGATGCGATTTGTATCGCAGCGAATATAATCATCGCTTCATACACACAATGCTATTTTTGTTCGTTTTGTGGCCTTTTGTGTCTTTTGTGCCTTTTGTGCCTTTGTGGTCTCGATGAGCAAATAAAAATACCAACAAGAATGTTTTGGTAAAATTTCAGTTTAGGGGACCTATCTATTTGAGGGAGGGGAGTGGGAGGCAGGGGCGCCGACTTTGATTTGACTCGTGGGGGGCGAACAAAATTTTAAGAAAAATCTAGTGTGGGACAATCAAAATGTATCCTAAGTAACATGCATGTTGAATGTTGTAGAGGAATGTTATCTGAGCCTTACGAAGACTCGTCACCCATTTACATTTGTTCAGACAGTCGGAGCAAGATTAGAAATATAGAGGGATATAGATTCTTCTCTTCGATAGTCTTAGAATGCAGAGAAACATTACAAAAGTTATCCGAAGGTCGGGGGACATCTTTAGTCTGGGTTTCCGGGCACTCAGACATCCACGGGAATGAGAAAGCAGACGAACTAGCCAGATAACCTTCATTACACCGCTTCAATGGCCCCGAACCTGCCCTAGCTGTATCCAATACCACACTTCAGCGAATGATAAAGTGCTGGAAGGATAAGCGTTTCAAAGACCACTGGAACTCGGTAAGCTTTGCGAGACAACACAAAAACTATATTCGCATAAACAGCCGGAATTCTAAGTAACTTCATCTCGTTAAACCGGTCAAACCTTAAAAGAATGGCGAGTGTTCTAAACAGACACAATTGTCTTAACAAGCACCTCCGTATGATAAGTATTTCTGATGACCCAGACTGCGACGAGTGTGGGGAGTGAGGATATAGAGAGTAGTGAACACTTCTTATGCCACTGCCCGGCTTATGTTAAAGTGAGAATGCAGCATTCAGACTCCTTAACATTGAATTACTCATCGATCTGGAGCATAGCTCCTATAGATATTTTGAAATTTATTAAGTGAACAAAAAGAGTCTCAATCATTGTGGGTAAGCACAACAGGCTAATCTGAGCCAATCTGAGAAAATCATATTTTGCAGCCACTTATTCTATTGTATTCTAACATGTGTCGCAAGCGAAATTTTCAGTGTTTTTTCAAGAAATTTGCTATGATTTCACAGGAATAGGTGTGACAATAGGGGTAGTTGAAATGTAATGTCATTAAATTGCGCCGCAGGCGAAATTTTCAGTGTTTTTTTAAGAAATTCACTGTGGCTTAATAGGAAATTTTTTTTTGGCCTATTTCTCGTCCGTGGGGCATTGGCCCCAGCTAACCGTGGAAGTCGGCACGCCTGGTGGGAGGGAATGATCACAAATATGTAACCGGTAGGTCGCGCTCGAGCTCCGTTTGGAAGTTACAGCGCTTCAAAGTTCAAAATTTTATATGTCCCGAAGCTTCATAAAATGACAAGAATGTAAGGGGCTAATTAAAAGGTGGAGATGAGTGGAAACCACAGTATCAACTTCAATATGTATCCGGCAGGTGGCGCTAGCAACACAATAGAAGAGAATTCGGCGCTTGACCTGTGTAAACATTCATAATTTCAGTTTAATGGACCTATCTATTTGAGGGGGGGAGTGGGAGGGAATGATAGGGGACCTCCCCCAGATCACAAATATGCAACCGATAGGTGGCGATCGAGCTCTGTTTGGAATTGATATAATTTGAGTTACTCTGTTTGGAAGTTACAGCGGTTCAAAGTTCAAAATTTTATATGTCCCGAAGCTTCATAAAATGACAAGAAAATAGTGTAAAAGGTGGGGATGAATGGAAACCACAATATCAACTTCAATATGTATCCGGCAGGTGGCGCTAGCAACACAATAGAAGAGAATTCGGCGCTTTACCTGTGTAAACATTCATAATTTCAGTTTAGGGAACCTATCTATTTGAGAGGGGAGTTGGAGGGAATGATAGCGGACCTCTCCCAGATCATAAATATGCAACCGGTAGGTGGCGCTCGAGCTCCGTTTGGAAGTTACAGCGGTTCAAAATTTTATATGTGCCCTATCATTACCTGTGTAAACATTCGCTAAGAATGCACTTACCCAGGATACGCCACGTGGAGGCTGTTTACAAGTATCCCAAAGACCCTGAAAAGGGCCGTTTATTGTAGTGAGGTGGTGACCCCTCGCTTCGTCAATCGCGAAGTATTTTATGACTCCAAACCTGGGTAAGTGCATACTTAGAGAATGTTCACACAGGTAAAGCGCTAAATTCTCTTCTATTGTGTTGCTAGCGCCACCTGCCGGATACATATTGAAGTTTATACTGTGGTTTCCATTCATCCCCACCTTTAAATTAGCCCCTTACACAATTTCCTTGTCATTTTATGAAGCTTCGGGACAAATAAAATTTTGAACTTTTTACCGCTGTAACTTCCAAACGGAGCGGGAGCGCAACCTACCGGTTGCATATTTGTGATCTGACGAAGGTCCCCTATCATTCCCTCCCACTCCCCCCTCAAATAGATTTTATTTATTTAGCGTATGGGGTTTTACATAAGTTGTACATTGAATTAACAAAATAATAAATAATTTAAGGGGAGTAAATTCAAACTAAACAAAGAACACTGAGAGAGGATAAGGAAAATCGAAATTTAAATATTTAAATTCTTCAGCCAGGTCAAGGCTCTTCTGTCAAAATTTTTGATTTCACTTATCTCACCTTCGTATGATAGTATCGGGCAGTCGATGAGTATGTGGTTCATTGTCTGTTTAGGTTCGCCACAAATACAGCTGGGGTCGTCAATTTGGTTCCACTTATAGAGAAAATCGTTGCATTTTCCGTGACCCGTCCGTAATCGATTCAAATTACACATTGTTTTGCGGGGCAATGAAAATTCTTCGCTTCCACCATGGTGCGATTCGAAGTCGAAAATAGGACTACTGCAACCAAACTCTTGCCATGCGCGCTTCCAATTTTCTTGGATTTCAAAGTCGCATGCATGGAGTTGACGAGCGGTGTTAATCGGAGGTTTCCTTGATTTTAGTCTGTTGATCTGTGCTGACAGTAAATCGTGATGGAGTGGAACGTTGCTGTTCCCAATGACTTTTCTGAATTCTTTAAGAAGCGTGTTCTGTCTTCTAAGGTGTGGCGGTTGAATATTGCTAAGTGCGGACAGCTAGGGCAATGGATTGAAGCTACGGTGCCAGTAATAATTCGCATTGATTTGTTCAACTCGGTGTCTATTTTTGAAACGTGCGTACTGTTCAGCCACGAAGAACAGCAATATTCTGCTGTTGAATAAACGATTGCTATGGCTGTGATTCTCAAACATACAGCGGGGGCTCCCCATGATGTACCTGCTAGTTTCCGTAGCAAGTTATTTCTGGTGCTTAGCTTAGCTGCCACTTTGTCAGTATGCTTGTTAAAGGTAAGTGATCTGTCGAGCGTCACGCCGAGGTAAACGGGATGCTTTTCATGTCTCAAACAACTGCCGTCGAACCAAATTCGCAGCTCTAAGTTTGCACCTTGGTTATGTAGGTGGAAACAAGAAACAATCGTTTTCTTTATGTTCGGGATCAGTCGCCACTTTTTGCAGTACTCCACGAAAGTTACCATGTCAGCGTTCAGCGTTCCGTTTATTTGCTTGAAGGTTTTTTGTTGAGTAGCGTAGGCCATATCATCTGCGTAGCTAAACTTCCTTGATTTGGACGGTGGCAGGTCGCTGATGTACAGGTTGAATAAAATACACGATAGTACCGATCCTTGGGGGAGGCCGTTATTGAGTTTTTTCATTTGGCTTTTATCTTCATTGAGGAAAATTTGGAAAATTCGGTCACTCAGCATGTTGGAAATTAGATCACACACGGCTAAGCATGGGATGGCTTTCAGTAATTTGTATAAAAGACCCTTCTTCCAGACGGTGTCGTACGCCGCTGTTAAGTCAATGAAAACTATGCCAGTCTTCAATTTGCGTTGGAAGCCTTCCTCAATGTGGTTCGTAAGTGACAGCACTTGTTCCGAGCAGCTCCTTCCTTCCCTGAAGCCTGCCTGATCAGCTGGCAGCACCTTTTCTATTTCTGGCGATATTCGTCTGACCAAGAGTTTTTCCAGTAGTTTCAGTGTTATAGATAGTAGTGCGATAGGTCTGTAGCTTTCGGGCTTGTCATCTTCCTTGTTAGGCTTAAGTAGAGCGATGATTTTACATTTCTTAAAAGCTGGCGGCAGTCGATTGGAAGTAAGAACGTTCGTGAAAAACTTTGATAACCAAATTCGGGTTCTTGCTCCTGAGTGTTTCAAAAATTCTGGGTATATGGCATCGAAACCGCTAGCCTTGCCGTTTTTCATGTCGTTCAGCCCATCATTAACTTCGAGTACTGAGAAAGGTCTAGAGAGGTTGCCAGTTTTCTGGGTTCGTTTGCGTAGCTCGCGATATTTTTTGGTTATGCGACACGTGAAACTCTTGCTCGGAGGTACTTTTGATGTACGCACAACTCTGCGGGATATTCGGTTGGCGCTCATTTTTGGTTTGTTGCCACTACGTTTTGAGGCTCCTCCCAGTTTCCGTAACAGCGACCAGGCCTTTCTGCTGGATTTTCTCATGTCGATGTTTTCGACAGTTTGCGTCCATTTGCTTCGACGTGCATCGTCCAGAGATTTCAGCAACTCTTTGGCCGTATCGGGACTCTCTGTCTCGATGAATTCATTGTATAGTCGATCGCTATCTTCGCTCCAGCATGGGATATATTCCTTTCTATAGGCTCTGGGAATACATTTTTTTGCTGTTGCAATGACAAGTCTTGCGAAACGATCATAATTTTTCGGCTCAGGAGGTATGAAACGAACAGCTGCGTCCATTTTTTCCTGGTATTTTGTCCAGTCCGCACCGAGGTCTCGGGGTCGAGTTTACGATTGGAATACTCAAACCTATTTCGATTATCATCGGTCTATGTTGGCTATTTGGGAAAGCTGGTAATACCTTTCTAGTCACGTATAACGGCGTTCCTTCTTCATCTGTACTAACGAAAATAGATAGGTCCCCTAAACTGAAATTATTCCAAAGTTTTCAATCATGTGACTAACGAAATAGTTATTTTTTTCAAAAAAACTAGTAGACATTTCTTTGTTACATACAATATGTCAACACTGCAGAAAAAAGTGATGCTCACAACTCGTTTTTGGGAAAGTCCATCATAATGAAACGTGACAGCGTGTAGCACTGTGTGTAGCAAATAACTGCGTGTGTATATGTGTGTAAAAAAATCTTGAGTCTTGACGATCCAAGCAATTTCAACAAAAAATATTTAAAAGAATTAGAAATCAACAAAATGCCTAAACGAAATAACGTTCGCGTAGAAAATAGAGTTTGGAATAGGAATCAAAATAATGACAATAGGTACAATGGAAACCAATTCGTTGGTAAGTGAAAATGTTGCACAGGAAAAAGACCTTGTTTGCAGTTTCCATTGAACGCAATTTCTGTTGGAAAATTTTGTTAATAAAATGTCTGCATGTAGAGCACGACGACCGAGCCGAAAATTTGGGTAAACAAATGATTCGTTCGAAAAACACTCGTCGTGTTAGTTTCAAACCATCTGGTGCAGGAGGAACTGGAGGTCGCCAATTTAACAACAAACAGAAAAACCTGAATATGGCAATAAAGGCAACAATAGACGAAGATGATGACATGGTCGATTTTCCCGTTGGCTTAAATCGTGACGGAAACGTGAGTTAATTTAATTTTCTCTTATTGGAAATAGTTATCATGAAATTCGAAATGGATTTTGTAGTACCACAGAAATCCAAATGCACGATTTCGCAGACGTGGATCACCTATTCCACGTACAGGTCACGGTCCACCTGGAATGCGAAAGTTAATCAGTGGAACATCCGGATGGTTTCTAGTAACAGTAAGTGTATTTTCGATCGTAAAAATCGGCTCCCAACACCAAACATTTATTTACAGATACCACACGGCCAGAAATACGACAAGGAATATGTGTTGAGAGAACTCCAAACTCTAGTCACACCAGATCCATTTATTCCATACTACGTGAAAGTGGAGTCGTCTGCTATATCCTTCTATTTAGACGATATAAAGATCGCTCAGGCATTACTGAACGGCGATCGAAGTATCTCTCTACCCGATGGATTTAAAATGATGATCAAAGTGCGTTGTAGCATACCGCAAGTACAGATCGATGCAAATTTAAAGGAGAAAATGAAGCTGGCCATGTCGAAACGATACACTCCAGCAACGAAAGCCCTGGATTTGACCAAATTTCATCGTGACGTCGATTTAAAAGAAGTTTTTTGTGGATTATTCAGACCGACAATAATGTTGGCAGCAATCGACATCATCGCAGAGAATATTCCCGATCTTGAAGCGTTAGACTTAAGTGACAACAAAATCCATTTGTTAGATCATTTTAAATGTTTGTCAAAGAAATTGCCTTGTCTCAAAATTTTACACATGGCCGACAATAAGGTCAGTTCTTTCGTTATGATTCTTGAGTTTCCATCCCCAAAGAAACTAAAAATTATTTTCTGCCTTCAGATTATTTCTCCGAATGCATTGGATGCGCTAAAGGAATGTCAACTGGTAGACTTGGTTTTGAAAGGAAATCCATTGAGACATCGAATTCGCGACGAGACAGTTTACGTCAGGTATTCTTATTTAGGCAAACATTTCGTTCACGACGGTGGATGAACTGAACATTTATTTAATTCATGAACTTATTGTCGAAGCACAGCCGTCACGTCGTCTGGATCCTGAAGGATCGAAAGGAATGGCGATTTAGTGAAAAGACGCTCAGAAGAATAAAATCTGAAAAATTAAAATTCCGTTCTTAACATTCGACGTTTCATTCAGTCTTTCGTTGAGCGATTTTTTTTTTGTTGCTTCGTTTGGATATTTCCTATAAATTTGTTGATTGTGGTTTCTTAGGAGCTTTAAGGCGGTTACACATTAGCAATTACTTTCGTTCTATTCTCTGATTTTCACAATTTCTTTGACAGAAAAATATAACGAAGAAATTTCCATGTGTGTACTACACAACAACTCATTTCTTGGTGGAAAAATAGCATCGTGTAAGAATATGGAAATTTTTCTTAAAAAAAATAATTTTGCACAGAAAACAATCCAAAACATTTGATAGTACAATCTTTCCAATCTCGAAATTATACAATTATCGTAAGTGCTCCAGTAGCTGATCCTTTAAAGAATTTTTTGACTTTGATCTTCAATATTTAAATTATATTTATGAAAATGCTATGTTTTAATTTCTTTATATTTTAATATGATCTATTCTGATTGAGTAGAACGTCGGAAATATTGTTAATTATATTATTTTTACTGTATAAAATGGGATTTAAAAGAGCACTGTTTTTGATCCAGTAGCTGACCAGAAAAAAATGAGTGTTCCTATGTCTGACCACCTGTGTTCCAGTAGTTGACCATCTCATATCATGCAAGATTTTGCAAGATTTAGAGAAATTGTTCTTCATTTTCTTGATTTTTTTTGGAAAGAAAAGAAAAAAAGCTCTTGTTGGCTGATCATGTAATGCAATGCATCAGTGTGTAATGTAAAAACACCCTTCAACTTTGTAAGTTACTGAAAAGTGTGAGTTTTGTTTTTCGAAAAGAAGGCTGACATATGTTTGATTAAAAATGTCCTTTCTTACAACAAAACTCTTATTATTTTATTGTTTTGTCAGTTATAATGGAAGTGACAAAGAATTCGGCAAAAAGGTTGGCTTTTCTTCATAGATGCAAGACTTTTCTTTTCTCCGTAAGAACTTGCTACGGGTTAGCTTCTGGGCATTGTGCCTACTCTCCTAAACTTGGTTGATGTCATCCCACCCAACAGTCCGCCGAAGCTCACCTCTATGTTGTCACTGCTAGATACTGTCTAGCGGTAAGATACAGAGGAAAAATGTGAAAATATTAACATCAGATTGATATTTTATTTGTATAATTATTTAATATAATAAACATAGTCATTTTCGTGGTCAACTATAGGAACAAGACACTAAATTAGACCTAGTGTTTTGACCACGATAAATTATAACGTTTTTGATTGTCAATGGGCAAAAAGGCTATTGAAATGTAAATAATGAACACTTTTTAACATAATTAAGATTGATTACACAAAATCTACAATTTAATTAAACGTAAAAATGCTAATTTCATCGACAAGATCCTTACCGATTTCGTAAGAACACACCTCTAACAGGACTTGACTTTGACGACCATATGATTTGTCGGTCTTTTTCGCAAATAAAACGGAAATTCACCATTAACACGTGATGTGAAATAACACAATTGATATTCCGAACAGAAACCATTACTGTTTTATTCAGATTTATTTTTAATTTTCTTGAAAATAGACAAAATATTTGTCTGGTCAACTACAGGTACACGGTCAACTACTGGAGCACTTACGATATGTCTTTTGAGAGTTATTTTTGTGGGTTTAAAACACAATGAATAAATTCCAATTCGGTGTTGCCGCTTTTGGACGAATGTATGTAAACAAATTGGCCATGTCATGTCATTTGTCAACAAAAACACAAATCGGAAGATTCCCGTGATGATCACAAATTAAATAACATTTTTTTATTAGAAAAGTTAATTCGAAACTTCACAAAATTTTACAACTTTTTCTAAATAGATAAACGTTTCTAATAAAAACAAAATTCTCGAAAACCCACTAGAGGAAAGCGAAATAATGCTTGCAGAAGCTGGAAGTTTTAAAACACTTTTCACACAATAGAAATTAGCGATTTTTTGATGGATACACTAATCTATTTATTAAAAAAAGATTCAAAACTCCACAATTAAACACAGCACAACAAATGATTAAAACGTAATAACAATTGAAATTGTTTTAACTGAAGTAAAACAATAATTTGTGAAATATTTCACTAGAAAATCTAAAATTTTAAAAAATATACTGAAGTACTGCTACTGTTAAAGCCGTCAATCAAAACAATGGATGATAATGTAGATAAAGATGATGAAAATCAAGATACGGTTGACCCGTACGGTTATTTCAAAAATAAATTGAATTTTCAAGAAATTTAAAGTTTTTGTGAAAATTCAAAATTATCAAGAAAACTCAAATTTTTGAAAAATCCCAATTCTTTCTCCAAATATAAATTTTTGTGAAAATAAATATTTCAAGGAAATCCCAAAATTACAGGAAAATATAAATTTCTAGAAAAATTTCAAATTATCAAAAAAATTAAAAATTTCAAAAGAATTAGACTCTCTAAGAAAATTGGAGTTTTATAAGATATGCAAATCCCCGAAATAATCGAACTTTCTGCAAAATTAAGCTTTTAGGAAATTTACAAAATTAAACAAAAAACTACATTTGCAAGAAAATTCAAATTGTTGAAGTAATTTCTAAATCCAACATTAAATAAAAAATAATGCGAAGAAACAAATATCGATCTATTCCGAAATTTGCTAACAACAGAGTCATCAAACAAATGTGCAAAAACTTTAAGTCAGACAACGTTTGAATTTTACAAAAAAAAAATGCGCCAATTAACGAACTCAATGAAACTGCATTATCGATATACATTTAGCAAAAGCCAAAAGCGACAACACTAAAACTGGGTGTGGGTTTTAGATCTCAAAGAACTCGCAGAACCCACAAATCGCAAGTTTTGTATAATTTTTCATTTGGATCGATTGTAAATAATAGTTACTAATTAATCGCTAAAATAACGCTAGCATCCCGTTTACGTAACGAAAATATTAATTTTGCACACATAAAAAAACCATAACAAACTTTGACAGAAGAATTGAAGAATTCGAAAAAATTTGAATTCTTCAATTTTCAAAATTTGTATGAAGAGAGAATAGACTCTATTCTCACTTTCGTTGTATTTTCTATTTTGTGTATTTTACTATGACAGTAGTTGCTATATGTGAAACCGCCTTAAAGCTTACTGAAGTGGCACAGTAAAGGCCAATTATTACGAAGCTTCAGTTGCTTCATTTTAGCGCTAGGCGACATTGCGACGTTGTAAAAATGTGAAACAAAAATCGCTAAACGAAAAACTGATTTTGACACAAGAAAATGAGTTGAAAAAGCTCGCGTTCAGTTTGTTGATTTTTTCTAAAACACTGAGGTACCGGGTCTTAGTTCACAAAGCGCGTATTTGCGTTACAAAAGTAAAAAATAGATAGTTTTTAAGACCATTGTTTGAACCATTGAAAAAAGAGAAAAAAAGCAGAAAAGCAAAAAACAAAAACAAAAACAAAAAATCAAAAAAATGAAAATCAAAGAATTGAAAGTTTGTGAAAAAAATGAATCACAAAATACTTGAAACTTCATTTTGAATTGAAATCGGAAATTTTAGCCAACCGGAACATCGTAGCCATTTGTGACCTCAATTCGTCGACGGTCTGTTTCGATCTTTTCAAGCGATTGTGCGATAGAGTTTTGGATGGAAGAAGAGAAATCGTATGCACAAAAAAAGTGTTTCAAATAAACGGTCGCAATGATCATAATGAACCCTAAGAGCGCAAAGCAATCATTTTGTGTTCATTCACAAGTGAAGCCGCTGCTTAAAGGTATCAGTGACCTGATATGGTCCACATGACTTAAATGTGAATTTGAAATGAACGAATGAGTGTGAGAGAGAAATCTGCGGGAAAATAAAGTTCTTGAAACCATGAAATGAGTTCTCAGTTCTCTTTAGAGAAAAGAGATCTCTAATTTCAACGTATTTCGATTTTTGTTTTCTCACAGCTGACTCGAATCGAATGAGTAAAAAGCATCTTCAGCGAACAAATTGAATTGCCGAAAGGTTGAAACGACCGTTGGCTTCTGATGGTCTAGTAAATTTATTCTACAAATCGAAGCATTTGTTCAAGGTGGAGTTCTGAAAAAAAAGAGAAAAAAGAAAGAAAAGAAAAAACGAAAAAACAAAAATACAAATACGAAAAACAATTCAAAAACCATGTTTGTAAATCTATTTTTTACAAAAAAATTATTTCTTATCCGTCTCGTCAATACTCACGTTGCACCGAAGTGTTTTTTAAGAGAAAAATCAACAAAATTTTTGATTTTCTCAGAATGGAAAATCTGCATTCAAAATCAACGACTAACCCAATTTTTTACAGCGAAATTCGGAAAAAGTTTCCTAAATTGCTGAGATTGGTAAGTCCTTTGTTTGTAGCTTTGGACAATCAGACCGCAAATATATTTGTGTACTAAATCAGGATTTCGTGAATCTGCCACCGCCGATGGGATTTGATATACCCGACGAAATAAGTATACCATCACCGAAGGCATCGTACCTTTGCAACCACAACGGCGCAGACATTGTTCGTCAGTTCCTCGAACAATATTTTATCATTTTCGATTCAAATAATCGCCAACCATTGCTTGATGCGTATCATGAGCACGCTATGTTCTCCTTAACGGTAACACACAATTCGCAACAAGGTCAAAGGTATGAGAAAAGTTCCCAATCTGTTGGTATCTTTCTTAGACTTTCTGTTTTCAGATTGGGATCATATTTACCGCATAATCGAAATATCGTTCGAATCAAAGATTATGACGCGAGAAATCGTCATTTGAAATGCGGTCGCTTGCCAGTTGTTTCATTTTTATCAGAACTCCCAGCTACTCAACACGACCCCCATTCATTTGCCGTGGACTTGTCGCTTTTTACGGTAAGTTGGCTATCATACAGAGATTGTAAACGTTTTTGAACTTTTTAATTTTCTCAGAGCAAATTGATTCTTCTCACTGTTACCGGATTGTATCGTGATAAGTCCAAACCGTCTGAGAATATCTGTTCTTTTCAACGCATTCTTGCGATTGTGCCATCCGGTAGCGGTTTTTGCATCAAAAACGAAATGCTGCACATAAACAATCCTACCATGGCCCAAATCAAAGCGGCTTTTAAGTCGAATGCTCCATCAAATGCAGCGCCTGTTGCTGCTCCACCTACGACGACAGCGCCACCATCGATGGACGATGCAACTAAACTACAAATGATTCAGTTGATGTCCCAACGGAGTAACATGAATTTAGAATGGAGTGAAAAGTAAGTTTGCGACAAATGCCTTTTTTAGGTCCGACACTAACGCAAAGTCTTTCGTTCATTTTGCAGATGTTTAATGGAAACAAATTGGGATTTCGACAGAGCCGCATTTGTTTTCACCGAATTAAACAATCAGCAAAAGATACCACCAGAGGCTTTCGCTAAATAAGTGAATTAATCTTTTATGAAAAATCTGTTGTTTTTCTTTGAAAATAATAATGAAAAGGTTTTTTCGAAGGAATAAGTCAATAAAGTCTACCTTGGTTTCTTCTGTAAATTAAATTACGAATTAACAATATTTGAAATGTCCATATTTTTTACATTCTTTATTTTCTTTACTTATTTAAAAGTAACTCACATGAAGGTGTTGAATATCTTCTTGAAGAAGGAAGTTATGTCTGCTTCCTTGCATTAGACAACTGATTAAAATATATTTTTAGTGCAGTAAGTAAATTTCTTTTGTAATTTAGTAAGTTTTGTTTACTTGAACTTAGATTTGAATTAAATTTTTTGTTGAACATGTGTAAAAAGTTTTTTTTTAATTGAGCGACGGTAGCCACTTTGTGTGAATGATCGGTCTGTTCGTCTGTCCTACTGCGCCACCTCTATAAACGTTTTCCAACTCTTGAAATAACTGATGTCGGTAGAATCGTCAATATCGATTATTCATGGCCGAATAGAGTTACAAATCGATCTTTTCTTCTTCGGCACCCGATGAATTTATTTTGATGTGTAGAATAGTGGCGCTGTGTGAAACAATGTCAAATTCCATACATTTTTGATTCCCATCATAAATGATGTCTTTAAGACCATTATTGAGGAATCATTTTTGAAACAGAGCAATAATGAATTATGAATGAATATTGGATGAATAAGTGACACCGCGTGTTGGATCAGCACAACCCACGCAAAGTCCACTTGCACAAGTTGAACCAAATCGGTGTTCATTCGAAGTTACTAGCATGGATTGCATCTTATCTGAATGGACGTTCACAATTCGTCAAACTAGGGAATTGCTCTTCTCGAACGTTTAACGTGACCTCTGGTGTTCCTCAGGGTAGCCATCTTGGCCCTCTCTTGTTCATATTATTCAT
>CM055405.1:13133482-13145263 GCA_029228625.1 Pseudolycoriella hygida | reverse complement strand
TCCCCGACCAAATCTCTAAGACGTCATCTTAACTGACTTTTGGATGATTTTCAATTTCAACCCTTTCTTGACCCATAACTCCCTTATTTCAGAACAATATCTAACCCCGGAACATGTTTTCTCGACGTTTTGCACCATACCCGACAACATATCAAAAAGTATTTTTTTTCTTCGCCAGTGTAAACGCAATATAACGAAAAAATAACGGGATCGTGACAGACAGACTTATAAATAGACGAATAAATAGACACATAGACACATAAACAGACGGACATTAGAGGTTTATAATTATAATTAGTAATCTATGAAAATGTACATTAAAACTTCACGACCGGTTTTCATATCTTTCTTTGGCAAAATTTCGAATGTTTGAAAAGATCTGACATTTCAAAAAAAAAAGATCAATTTTCGAATAAAACTTTGAAGTTCCGAATCGATTGAAATCAATTGAAAAATTTCTCGCTGAATAACTTCAAATTTCGAATTTGAGAAAAAAATTCGAATTAAGGAAAAATTCGAATTTGAGAAAAAAATTCGAATTTCAGAATAAAATTCGAATTTGAGAAAAAAATTCGAATTTGAAAAAAAATTACATTTTTAACTTTCGAAAAAATTATTCACGTTCTATTAATTTACCATTCTTCAGTTCTTCTGCTTCTGCTCCTTAGAATACTTCACTCGCTGAGATGAAGTAAAATAGGACTTCATTTTTAACTATTTGATTTCAATATTTTTCGGGTCATTCTGCCCGAATAAACAATGCAAAACCAACCGCTCCACACGGGTCTCACACAATTCTTTCAAATTATAACGAGATCCACACAAAATACTCATTTAATAAAGAATTGTTGTTGGCTGTTTCATTCTAGTCGAGACGTAGTACGATAAAGACATTTTCAGACTCGTACGAAGTAAACGGCGCTTATGTGTTTACCTCGAATTTTGTAACCACTCGAATTTGGACAAGGGAGTAGGAGGCGAGCATCGATTGTACGCCCGTCCGTTTGTCTCTCTGTCAAAACGACAACTCGAGTAAATCTTAACCGATTTGTCAATTTTTCCTCATGAAGGCGGACATTTTTGAGCCAAGGGTTGCTGAGCTACGTCAGACTTTCATTTTTTTTTGTACATAACTCGAGTAAATATTATCCGATTTTTCTAAATTTTTTTGGAAAGATTTTAAATCGATAATTCATAATTATTTGAGAAAATCGGTGAAGGTTTTCAACGAATTTCGCCGTAAAAAATCAATTTAGCAACAAAATTAAACAAAACAATCGCCGAGAATCTTTTGTTCAATTTTGTCGCTAATATGAATTTTTTCGACGAAATTCGTTGAAAATCTTCGCTGATTTTCTCTAAATTTTTTTCCTTATGACGTCAATGAATAGGGTAAGTTTTCTTGATTCTTTTTCTATTTGATAGGTAATGGGGGTCCAACAATATCCAAGAACAGAGGTTTCTCCTCAGCGCCCTAGGTCGGCAATAGCCCACTAACCCTCAGGTTTGGAACAGCTTTTCAAAAACCGTTTTTTTTTTAGATTTATCAGTTTGGGACGACCTATTGTTGATCTTGAAACACAGATCCTGGGATCCTTTGTTCCTTTTCCCGTTCATCATATAAATCATTATGTGAGCCTTCCTGTCGCTTCCAAGAACTGGTCCAAAATGGCAGGTCCATAAGTGATAAAAATTCCCAAGAATCCTGCGTCTCATTTGGAGGAATTTAGGGCAATCGCATATCACGTGTATGCCCGTTTCCTCTTCTAATCCGCAAGAACATCTTGGGGTCTCCGACAACCGCATCTTATTCAGGTGTCGGTTCAGCCCACAGTGCCCAGTGGTCGCCCCTACTACCCTTTTGATACGATCACGATCCATTTTGATAAGGTCCTTGGCCCATTTTACAACAGGTTTTGGGAAGAATCGCTTCGTATGCGCGCCTCCTTCATACGCTTCCCAGCGTTCTACGTGTCTCCGTCGCACCCAGTTGCTTAATGCATCATTGCATAATGCCTGGGATATTGGTAGACGTGGCTCCACTCCGCTTGTTGTGGTAGCGGAGCTTACCCTAGCAAGCTTATCTGACCTTTCGTTTCCCTCCACGCCAGAGTGTCCAGGTACCAAAACCAAGGTAATCTGATTACTTAGTCCCATGTAGTTTAGATAATCCTTTCCCTCTTTCATCAGCTTGGAGGTCGAGGTGGGTGACATGAGCGCCCTAATCATCTCTTTACTGTTCGAACAGATAAAGATCTCTCTTCCCTGCGTCTCCCCGGAAGTGATTCTTGAGCTCCCGTGAGAGCCGCGTAGTCCTCTGCCTGGAGGACACTGGAAGTTTTGCCCAAATGGAACCAACTGCCATGTGCAGTGAAAAACACTTTCGCATTTCTAGGCAAACAGGTTGACCACCCATCCAGCCATTCTTGCATGCTCGGAAATATCGCTTCAAAACGCCTAGTGAAGTTAGTTACTGGCGCCATCCGGTCTCTTGGCATGTCAAAAATCGGATCTGAAATAACGTCTTTAATTCTGCTGTGCCCTAAACGGAAGTACGGGGCCCATAAGCCTGACTGCTCTATCCTATCCGCAGTGGCGAAAGCTCTGGCCTTAATTACTAAGTCCAAAGGCGGTATCGCTAGCAGCGTCTCCAAGGCCGCGGAGGCCGTGGTCTTCATAGCTCCAGTGATGCTTATGCACACTAGCCTTTGTATCTCACTCAGTCTCTTCCTTGCTTTCTCCACGTCCATTCTTGGCCACCATACTTCAGAACCGTGACTCATCATGGGTCGGATCACAGCCTCGTATAGCCACAGAATGGCCTAAGATGACAGACCCCAGTTCCTCCCAAAGGCGTTCTTACAGATCCAAAATGCCATCAAGGCCTTTTGTGCCTTGTCTTCGGTATGATCGATCCAATTTAGTTTGTTATCCAGCGTGACCCCGAGGTATTTTGCCCTTGAAGCGAGTTCTAGGTCCACACTGAAGAGCCTCATCTTTCCCACCATATCTGATCCTGTACTTCTTTTACAGAATAGCACAAGGTCTGTCTTAGTGGGGTTGACCCTTAAGCCCTTATCCAAACATTAGTTCTCCACTTTTCCCAGCGCAACTTTCATGCGATCTCCCAAGGTGCTTCTCTCTAGCTAGAACCGTCAGGTCGTCTGAATACCCCTACACATAGATTCCTTCCTCATTCAGTTTTCTAATGAGGGAGTCTACCACTATGCACCAGAGTATGGGTGAAAGGATCCCGCCTTGTGGGCATCCCTTGGCTACCCAAAGATTTTTCTTGTGAACACATAGAATAGCCTCAACCGTTCTATCCCCGAGCCGTTGCTTCCACTATTCTGCCGTACAACGCATTAAAAACTTAGCGACGAGATTTGGTGAGAGAAAATATATGAAAATATCTCATCTGATAACGTCGCTAGGTTTTTTATGCGTTGTAGGGCAGTATTACCCTTTGGTCATTTTCCAATGTTATCAGGAATTTCATTACATTCCTCAATAATCCTTGTGACGAAGGTAGGCCTATGGCTTATAGGGAATCGTACGGGGGTGCGTAGCTTATTTTGTTAATACTTTCACCATAAATTCTTTAATTCCTCATACAACATAAATGGCTGTGAAGATAACAATAAACAAACGTAAGCGCATATACGTTTGTTATTAAATATTCTTTTTTTTATGAAAGAGATATAAAGCTGAGATGGTATAAAGAACATATCACATCACACCCGCTATCACATACATATGAACTTTGAGGCAAAAAATATAGACTTTGCTGTGTTGTGCATTCGGCCCCAAAACTAAACATTTTGAAATGAGTGACAGAGAAATGAATATGTTAGTGTCAGGCAGTGACGGAGTAGCAACGGTCACGCACGTTTCCATTCGTCGTGATGAAGAAAATTCGTTATCGCGACGACGTAAAACTGTTGTTTATCAACGAGATTTTGCTGAAACGTCTGTATCGATATTTCCATGTGTTGAAAAGTTAGTTAGCATGTACGCCTCAATGGTCCAACAGAAAAAGAACGAAATTAAATGCAGCGCAACATCAGCGGTACCGTCGGTTAGTCTGGCAGTTAAAACAATAATGGATAATAATGAGGATGCGTGTGATCGAGATGTACGTTGTGCGCAAGGAGAAGACGGTAAAAGTGCAATGACTATTGAATGTGTCGATGACGTCAATGTGATTAGTTCAAGACATAATAAAATCGTAACGACGGCTGGTAACGACAATAGTTGTGTTGCAGTCATGTGCCCGAACAAGTATTATAATAGTAAACCGACAACTGTTGGTAATAAAAATGTGAATAAAAATTGTTTAAAAATTGATTGTGAAAGGTACGATTTGAACTGTAGTCCACTGTCGGATGAGGGTTGTTCGACGAATATTAGTCCGTATTCATCATCGAGTGAAGACGAAGGTAAATCTGCAAACAAATCATTGCGTTTGAAAACAGATCGCGATAAAGTCACTCGTTCAGCTAGTTCGGATTCGGCTGTTGGTTTGGATGAAGAAAATGAACAAGAAATCATGTCATACAAAGGTAGACGTCGGGCAACATTAACCGTAACGGACATACCTTTGCGTTCAGCATTACTTCCCGTTGCAGAGCCAACCAGTTTGCCGGAGTCACCGACCAATGTAAATGTTTCATTTGACGCAACACCATTGTCTGTACCAAGCAAAACAATATTGGAAGCACGAATTATTGAGATCTCATCAATTATTCAGGCAGATGAGAAGTCAGCTGAACAAATTAACACAAGGCGCGAATCGTCGCAAAGCTATGTAAGTGATACAGGCGATGATCATCGTATTCGATATGTGCGTACACCATCAGTGGTTGTTTCCGACTATTCAGATGATGTAATGTGTGGTATAACATTAGAGGAAATTGAATTTTTTCGACGTCAACGACTTCGTCGCGGATCGATACAAGAGGTAGATCGGTATGATTCCGATATGAGTACGGCATCGTCGTGTAGTAATTTGAATTATTGCGGATCGACAATTAGTGCTATTGATGCTATGGAAATGTATCAATCGAATGGATTGGAGACACCACATCGTAAATCGTCCGCCTGTTCGTCATGTTCTACATTCAGTGGAGATGAGGATGATGCGTTCCCGGTACAGTTAGCTGAAGCTTTGAAAAAACAACGCAAAAAGAAGGTAGGCTTTGTTAAGAATAATATTTTAGAAGTTTAAATGCATTTCAATTTACGATATTAATTTGTGGTTTCTACTGTCTGATGGTGTTGGTTAAAAGTATTGTTAGCACTCTAAGCATATACGAACAAACACAACTTACGCAAACATGAAAAATAAAAATAAAAAACGGAATGTAATAACTTCGGTAATTATTTGTAATCTTTTCCATTGATAATAATAAGGTAACAAGAGCATACTAATTATTCTGCTGTATCCATTACATCCACCACATTATATAACATAATTTTTCAAAGCGTTTTTATTACAAAAAATGAAAATTCAATTTTTATTTAGTATTTTGATATTTGATACACTGTTTGTAACTGAATGACGTTCATAGAATTCAATGTTATTTTCATTTATAGTGTTTAAGATATCAAATTTATGTATAAATGTGTACTTTAAGTGTTCCAGGTATTATATTTTTTTCGATTAATACTTTTGTCACTTGTAGTATTTTTTTGTAAAAATTATTATATATAGATTGGAAGACGAAGCCATTTTCTTTTAAATAAATATTTCTTTTTATGATTCCTTCACCTTTTCTTGTGTTTTTTTTATTATTCTTCATGTTTGTGTACTGTTTGTTGCACTTAAAATGTTTTCTTCAATTGTTGAGCAAATTATTTTAACTCCAATAAAAACTAAATGGTTTCTCTACTTGCGTCATTTATAATTTTATGATCATTTTATGGGATAGTCACAATGTACAACGGAAACAAGTACATGCGCTGAAATTGCATATAGGAGAAATAAACTTTAATTTCTATACCTACACCTGTGTTTCTTGATTTGACAGTGTCAATGGAAATTCCCCATACTTTCGAGCAAATTTTCGTCATTTCATCAACGTTTCATGGACTCGTAATTTCACAATCTCTTAATGTATATTGAAACATATGCGGGGGACCCGTACGCATCAAAATAGATGTGCCAAACAGAATAGATGTTGCAAAAAGATTCGAACGTATCTAAGTAAATGTCGCCTTAACTCTTAAGTGTATGAAATTGCGTCGACATCAAATTGGATTGGAAATTGCCGAAAGGGCAATATTGAAAAACCCGTCCGAAGAAACGGCGCAAAAAACATCTCCAATCCTTAAAAAAACCCGAAATTAAAAAAAATGCAAGAAATTTGAAAAAAAACTAGGCCCGATCTTAGAACCGACGTAGACCACTTAGGAGAGGCCTCTGATCCATATTTCCACGAACAAAAAAGTTCGCCGCTGCACAAAAAACATCTTCAGAGAGTGATTTCTGTTTTAATTTCGCAGAGATATAAGTGAAAAAGTTCTACCAACCTCCAAAAAACCACCTCTTTTTCGACCATAACATCGAAAGTTTTCGACCGATTTTGCCCAAATTCATTCTTGTCATCAATTATCATTCAAAAAAAAAGTTTTTGAAAATCGGATAAGATTTATCTGATTTAAGTAGAAAAAACACGTTTGGCCCTAGTAGAGATTCAGTTAGCGTTGAGTCCAAAAGCTTAAAATTAAAAAAGTTTCTTCCATAAAATGTCGGTCATGCTCAGGCCTTTTAAACAAAAAAATGTTTTTGAAAATCCGAATAGATTTACTCGAGTTATGTACAAAAGACCAAAAACCACTTAAACTGCCCTAGCTTGGCGGCCCTTTCAGGGAAAAAGAGTTTTTGAAAATCGGTTGAGTTTTACTCAAATTATAGCGGTGACGGGCAGACGGAAAAAATCAACCCAAAACATTTTTGCAACTAACCTTGAACCCATTGTTACATCGACCGGGCCAACCATATCGCAAGTTCTAGGGTTAATTATCGGTAGAAGTGGTCATCAAAATTTCTTTCACAACTTTTCCTTTAAATCACTCAACGCAATATTCATCACCCCCATCCAAAATCGTTCATTTCTGAGTTTGCGCCGCGGAGAAATAGAAAAGGAAATTCACCTAACCGAAAGAAAACACTCTTTTTGGCGTTATTTATTTATTTCACACAATAGCTATTTACGTAACTAGGAAAAATATAATGTTTTGACGAGTGTAAGGTTTGCAGCCTTTTGACACTAGCCAAAAACATATACTTTTCCGAGCTTCGTACAATATTTTTCATTTCGGGGGTTCAGGAAACTGCTTTTCTATTTTAAAATAGGACGAAAAACCGCAGTTTTCCGTCCTAGGAATGAAAAAAAATTGCCAAAGGTTGTAAGCCTTCTGGCAATGTACATACAATTAGCAATTAAAGACGGTTCATACAAGAAGTTATTGAGAAATCGGAAGCGAAAAAGTATTTCAAAATATTGTAGCCAGTGCCGTCTTATCCAATGGGCAAAATGGGCAATTGACTAAGGGCGCAACTTTGTGAAGGGCGTCAAATTTCCAAATTTACCTGAACTCCTAACCTGACTTTTTCACCTGTTAAGACTTTCAGCATATATTGGCAATTAGAAATACATATAAGTGTCAATATTTGAGTCTGAGTTATTGCCCGGTGCTTAGTTTTTGCTGTAAAACAATTAGAACCTTTTTATTTCCGACCTGAAATTGACCTGTTCCGATCCTTAAAATTTATTTAGTTATTTTAAGTCATTTTGACGCACCCTGGGCAAAGAACCACACATTCTGTTTTCACAAACTTTGCATAGTTTTCTTCGTTGGGTCGATACCTTTCATTTGACACCTCACCGAAAAGGGCGTCAGAAGTGCTCCCATCGGTGGCTAAATCGCTAAAAAAAACCTATTTCTTGAGGTACGAAACGATTTGAATTATAACTTCATATTCCCACCCAATATTGTGTTTTGTCAACGTTTCAAACTACCCTCGACAACAAAAAATCAAAAAAATTTAAAAAAAAGAATCTGCAAATTCTCGAAACAAAAAGATTTGGTCCGGTCATGGATCAATGTTTCTAAAATTGAAATGTTTGCATCTCTGAGGCCCTACCCCTCAAGCGACAACATATGAAGACAGTTCAGTAGCTTAAGAGGCCAGGAGCCGACCATGGATGACGTACGCCCGAGGTTGAGGGGAAAGGGAAGCTTGAGGCTACCTTTTTGAGGGAGGAGGAGGAGAAGATGTTACGTAACTCTGGCATCTCAACATTTTTGTTCCGATATGAAAATGTCGAACATAAAACTGTTAAGTTTTCATAGATTTTTCACCGCTGATATTGTGAGCGATAAAACCACTAAATTTCGTTTATATTTGGCGGAAATTTCTTATACTTTAGTTTAGAAAAATGTCAGTCATGAAATAAGCTAATTTCAGTTTTTCCTAAACCGATAAATGAATCTGCGCGGATAGACTTTATTATTTCGAAGTTACTTTAAAAAATTTTGTTAGCGTGAGCGCGAAAAATCATAAGACGGCACTGATTGTAGCCTGTCAGCTTCAGCAGGGATTCGTGATAGACAAAACATAGTCTAAAGACTTCAGTGAACGTTTGAGGCACCTGAAATAACACACACACACAAAACATTGATTAGGTTCAATGAAAAGTCATTGCAGTAATTTAAGTGAACAGCATGAAACCATTCTCTCTCAGCATGTAGCTGGTCAAAATCATTGCTCTGACAGCTGATCGAATCTATCTTTCGAGACAGATGACTCATAGAAGTGAGCGAATAAGTTGGCATAATTAACCGCTTCAAACGAACCATAATTGACCCGATTCCAATTTATTAGCAGCTAGTTCGTGTTCCTTAACAGCCTCGTTGGTTCGTTAGCACGGAAAATAATTCACTGTGTAACTGAGGATAGCGTGTACGACCTGTCAAAACATCGAATACAAAAACCGCAGTCAAATTGATCCTTCTAAGCGATAGATATTAAAGGACTGGCAACGCGACACAAATAATGAAAGACGGTCATATCTTTGGAAGTTCTTGACCAATTTTGCTCTTCTTTGAACTCGACCTCATTTTTTTAGAAACTTTCAGGGAAGGGAAAAAAATCTTGAAAAAGATCCACTCTAGTTATAGTGCTGAGTGAAAGACAGCAATATTATACGACATATCTTTTTTAACCGATCCTCAGCCCAGGCTGCGGGTGCAAATTCGCATGATAAGAAACGTAAGGGTCTAAAAAACATTGAACAAATCAGCAAAATTTGTAACTTTAATAGCTACAATTGGCTAACTAGCGTCACCTGGGTAACGAATTTCATCTCTTTCACTCTTTCAATGTGATTTATATTAATATGAGACAAAATACATTCGTTCCCCAGGTGACATGGCAGGGACAATGTATGAGCTACCGATGAAATTAGTCAATTATATCAGGTATTAAGTTCCAAACTGTATGGAAGTCAGTGAGAGATCACAGAAAAAGTTCACTCTCAATCTTCTCTATTTCACTGTGAGATGTAATGTGTCTCCCCAAACTCATTTCGCAAAGGATAAAGACATCGCTTCAGTTGGAGCGTCAAAAAATTACAAAATTGCAATGACAACTGGTATTACGTGAGGGAGGAATCTATGAAACGAACGAAATCTTAGAATCGACTCTCGACTGCTCTCTTTTTCATAAATCATTTAATTTCGACATGAGTGCTGAGTATTTTAATTTTAAATTAGAAAATTAAATCATTCGTTCGTATTACCATATAAAGTCGTAGGCTGTAACCGTTCTTGATTTAATTGTTTGTTTGCTTTATAAACGCGACATATAGGAACAGCAGGAAAAATATGATCTTCGATGTATAAATTAGCTGGAGAATTCTTCTGCTAAATATTTGTATGTCTAAATGGCATATGAAAACTAGTGGGCGATGAATATCTGAACCAGTAGGAAAAGAGTAGGAAGTGAATAATTACGTACACCACAATGCAAAAAACCATTTGCATGAGGGCAGTTATAGAATCTTTTTCGGGTTTTCATTCCGATTCACGTAAAATTTTCTACGTATACCTATTTTGGACAATTAATTTTAGGCAGCTTCGCGAAATTGCGTAAAACTAATCGTACAGACGAAGTTTTAAAAGTCGTAAGTGCAGTGCCGTCTTTGCATAGCGCCTAAGTGGACCATGGTCCAAAGCGCTGGAAAAAAAAGCGCTGAAAAAAAGGGCGCTGAAAAGTTGGAGCAATATAATTTTTTGCTATTTCCAACCCGTTCAAAATAGAATTGCGCTCGCGATTTAAGTATTTGCTCACCACGAAAGATTATTCTTCAAACATCTTTTAGATCGTGTGGAACTTTCTATTAGTATTTCTAGCCTCAAACTTAGTCGTAGTAAAACCCATTTAATATTATATCAACTTTGGTCCAGGGCGCTGGAAACTCTTAAGGCGGCTCTGCGTAAACGGATAGTTTTATATCCTGAAATATCTTTCTTTGAGGTTTCCCTGGGGGTTCTTACTCAAACCTTAGTGCCATCAATACGGCATTCTCATTGGAATTGTTGTTCGGATAAATGAACGAGATGACCTTTGGAAATACTTTTCACTTGCGTCAACAGAAACCATAACTGACAACAATTATCTTTATCGTAAAACTGTCGCGTCGTCCACTCAATGATAATTATTATTATATGTAACATCATCCATATAACCGCATCATGTGAATGTTATAATAATCTATTTTTTTTTTGCTAATTTATGCATAATTAGCGAACTTAGTGCCACACGATCCAAAAATATCATTTTACTCTATGTCATCGTCTTATATGAATCGGTTCTAATCTTATCATAAACCACTAAATAGAAGAGCTGTGTGCATACACCAATTTCCATATAAGAAAACAACACTTTAAGTTTATTTTGCCTGACATTAAAAAAGTCTATTATTTATATTTACATGGTTAATTACTCCAAGCCAACAAACATTTGAAAGATATTTAAGCGCAATTATCATGTGGTCTTAGAGCTTTAATATTTTTATTTTGATTCAAAATGTAAGCAATGAAGATATAATTATGTCAGTTTTATTAGGAAAGGATGGAATAGTTAGGGAATTTACCGGAATTTACGGTTATTCGGGTTATTCCGCTTAAAAATCTGACAAGTTGGTGCAACACTACTTTCTTAAAGTTTCCAAAGAGCATCGCATGTTTTCTGCCGTCAATCCTCCACAATCGACCAATACACATGGCGACCGTGACAGTTGATGCAACGAGTTATCGAGTTAAAACAACTCGCTAAGTGAGACTATGTGCGCAATCGGAAAGTCAACATACATTACTTTCCCAACAGTCATTTCCAGACTTTTTTCATCTGCTTCTAGGTCGAGTCCCCAGAAATTTTGTAGATAAGACAAGAGTCTCTTCTTTCCATCAAAAGGATTTCCGATTGACAAATCGACTGAGACGGTGAAATGTGTCACAACGCCGATACTTCATTGTGCAGCAGCAATGAAAATATGTTTCATGAAGTTTTTCCGAGGGGCGACGCACTTCATTTATTCCCAAATTTTTTTTTGTTGTTTTTGCGAAATATCTGAACCAAACACATCACAAGTTAGACAAATAAGTTCAAAAAAAGGTTTGCACAAATTATAAAGTATTTTGAGCATTTTGAGATTAAATTTTGTTTTTTTTTTTTTTTTTGAATAAATGGAATAAATTTATTTATTCCATTAA
>CM055405.1:13107251-13124359 GCA_029228625.1 Pseudolycoriella hygida | reverse complement strand
GACCTGCCTCCCTCCCATTTTCTTCTACCTGATTGACAGATGTAAATAAACCCTTAAAGTAATGCCGCCAAGTCTTCAAGACTTCACCCCTATCTGTAATTAACTCGCCGCCTTTATCAAAAATACTACTACATCCCTCTTTCACGCCACCGCGCCTAATGCCCTTAATCATCGACCAAAATTTCTTACTCCTGCCTTGACCTGCCCTTTCCAAATCCTCCCCAAACTTTTTCCCCTCCCGGTCCTTCGCTTCCCTGACTAGATCCTTAACCAGTTGCCTACAAGCCTTATAAGCCTCCCACTTCGCCACCGTCCTGTCCTGTAACCAACTCAAGTATAGTTTCCTTTTCTCCAATACAGCCCCCCTGATATCGGCGTTCCACCAACCCGTCTTTTTGTTTCGACCCCCGCTAGCGACACTGCCCAGACATTCCTCAGCCAGATCCAAGACAAATTTCTTAAAATTCGCCCACTCAGCCTCAATGTCCCCGCAGTCAGCTGGAAGCCCCTCAAATCCTTCGGCGAATTTTGCCATAAAACGAGACCTAATTGCCTCTTCCCTAAATTTGCCCACACGAAATTTGCGACTTACCACCTTCTTCCTTTTAGCCTGACAGAGTTTACCAACCGACAGATGGGTACCCAAAAAGTAGTGGTCAGAACCGAAAGTGAAACCCCTGAAAACACGTGTGTCCCTGACTACCTGTCTCCTGTCCTGCTCTATAATCATGTAATCAATAATGGATTTGTGACCCAAACCCTCATTGACGTACGTATACCGATGGATCCACTTGTGCCTATAGAAAGAGTTGGTTATTGCTAACCCATTGAAATCACAAAAATCCAACAACCATTTGAATTCAGTGTTTCTTCCCCAAATCTACCCACTACCTTCCCATACCCTGAGTTGCTTTTAAAGTTTCCTATTCTTGCATTGAAATCCCCCAGCAAAATCAATGATTCATTTCCCTTTTTGCTAACTACGTCCCCTAGTTGTTCGTAAAAAGTGTCCAAGTCAGTAGCATCACTACCATTGCAAGGGCTACATACGCTAACCAAGCGATAAATTCCACCCGCTAAATTTACAGAGACCCACATCAGCCTTTCATTAAATTCTGTGCTAACAATTATCTTTCTTGGTTTAACGTAAGAGAGTCCGGATTCGAGTTTTCTATTTCGCAAATACGTAGTACTTACGCCTGAAAAAGGATTTTTCTGATTTTTTATTTTATCAACCAAATATTTATATTCTTGAGGCTTGCTCAAGTTTGTTGTTAATACAAATTTCAACAATTCGTGCGATTTGCTGTTAATGTAGGATGTGAATCTGGAAAATATAACGTTAGTCACTGACTCTGGAAGTTTTAAGTTTACAATGTTGGACAACAATGAATCTTCAATTGACTTAGTAAGACTTAAATTTGGTTGAACGAATTGCTCATTAGAATCATTTATGTTTGATCTATTATGATTTGAAGTGGAGCTCTGAGGTTCTTGCTGATTTAAAATAATTGACGAAATATTTGTACTTTCAGTGGGAATATTATAAGTGGGCTGTACGGAGGTAGATATGTTAAAAATGTTATCGTCCAGAGTACTATTTGGAAAAATGTTCGTTAATTCATTTAATTCAGTTGTGCACTGTATGTTATTGATGCAACTGAGCATGTGTCGTGAAAACGCGGCGTATGACAAAAATTCACGACTACATTGGGATATATTGTTACAGCATTTCAGTACTAAATATGGACCATCTTTAATGTTATGAATAATTCGTAAATGTGATTTGATGGTATTTAGTTCATTAATTTGAAGTGAACAAACGAAACATTTGTATGACTTCATCGTATGATTTAAATTTATTAATTAAAATTAAAATTGAATTATCTTCGAAATTTCTATTTGACGTGTAGTCAAACTTATTTCCTCTCGCTGATTATATACAAAATATTGTAAAAATTCGAAAAATGACTTGAGCTCCCAATCGTATTTGCAGTCAAATGCAACGTGAGCTTTGTACAAGTAATCAAAAGCTTCTATTGACGTACAGTTATTTTTAGTTGGCAACAAGCGACCCCCAATTTTAATGAAGTATTGTAAAATTGTTTTCTTAACTGGTCCTACAGCTACTAAAATGGGATGATCAGAATTTGACTGAGTTTCATTGATGGGATTATTGGATTTCAAAAAAACCACCAACTTTTCAAATACATTTTGCGCTTTGATTTGAACTTCGGTGACTTTCTGCTTTTTGTTTCGACTTCTCCGGTACGATGGTAGTAGTTTTAACAACGTTAACATCCATTTGTAAATGAGTCCCAATCTATTATCGATGATAACAATTTCGCGTGACAATCACATCAAACTCAACACAGGCCCGTAGCCAGGACATATTGACCGTAGGATACCAATCGATTTTTAAAATGATCTATAAATGCCTTACCATTTTTCAAAATAAAGAGTGCAGTGGCATTTGAAAGTTAAGGGAGTAATAAGACAACTGTCGAGAAAAATCGACACTCAAATTGTTCATACAGTTCAGAACAGTTCAAAGTGTGTTTTTGTGTTATACTTTCCTTAACTTTTGCAATTTTTATTTAAATTGATGTATACATCATTTTAGAAATCGACCTACAGGCTGATCATGATAATCTGTTCTGAAAATATACCGTCATCTACTCCTTGTTTGTTTTTGTTGAATTTCAATGCTGCGTACTTTTCAAAAATCGGATTAATAAATTTGATGGCCTCTGAATTGGTACCTGCGCATCCAGTGCGAATGAAGTAGTCTTGAATCAACTGTGAAATTGATGGATTTAAATATAATTCAAGAGAATGTTTCGAATAACTTGCTTAATGCATCGTTATACAGAAAGCGATAACTATCGCATTCACTCTACAGACAGGAAAGAATGAGTGAAAAGATGATAAAACACAATCGAAAACAAACCGCCGAAAATTGTGTTTTGTCATCTTTTCACTAATTTAATTTGTTCTTTTGCAGTGAAAGCGGTAGTTACGCAAATATTAGCTTTCTGTCAATGTCCTTACTATCTCTGGTGATGTTAAATAACAAGGAAAAATATCCCAAAGCGCGGATATCTTCTCCGAACTTAAAATAGATTTTCGCATGAAAAAGTTTTTTTTCATCCGTTCCAAAATAGCGGATGTTTCCGTAGTCGGGCAGTTACTCAAAAACTCTATGTCATCTTTGAACTGTTCTTTAAGAGTTTCAATACTAAAGCTTTGAGGGATATTAACGTCGCTTGACTCAATGCTGGATTTTCCGGTCTTCAATTTTTGTTTTCGTTCACCCGTTGTTTCGCGTATATGTTTTTGAACCGTTTTTAGCCGAGAGTTAATAAATCCTCTCTGTTTTGCTGGATCATAGAAAAGTTCCTATAAAAACGAAAACGAACTTTAGAATAACGACTGTGGCATGGAATTTACTAGGAATTTTGAAGAATGTTGAAAGTGGAATTCACTAATTTTGAGAGCAATATCAAATTTAAACGAATTGTTGAAAAGTGCGTTTATTTGACATTAATTGTGGAATCTTCATCACTTTCGGAAAATTTAATTCGTTGACTTGGTTGACCCTTGTTGCCAATTTTATTGATCGTCATGCTTGATGAATCGGTAAGATCAGCTCCTTGTATTTGGTTGAACGGTTGGTGGGACTTGCGAAAACGTTTTGAAGCAGATGATTCGTGTTCCAGGTAATTCAAAATTCGTTTTATTTGGCGACTATTACCCCAATATAGCAAATCCGTATGCCTGGTTTGGCATTTACAATTTGAAATAAATTTTGTTGTAGCGACTTCATGTAAATTTACATCCACCTTTCTGTGACGTGAATGTCCAAAGCTTGAGTTTATTCGTTGTCCACAGGAATGACGGTGCTCTGCTGTTGCAGTGTGGTTCACATGTTGTGATTGTCGTGGCTCTACTGGTGCTTTTGTTGGAAAATTGCTGCTTGAACTCGGTCTGTGCCTATTATGTTCTTTGCTGCTGCATTCTGATTCCGGTTGCACTTTATTTCGATACCGTTGACTCACTTGCGTGTCCTCCACTTCGCATTTGTCAATCCGATGACAGCAATAATTGCCAGTATTCTTATATTGAATTGACATTTTGCTCGAATAAATTCCTTGCGCGACTATCACTTTCAGCAATATGACTTTGAATGATGACCCGTAACAAGTTCTTTGACATAAGATGCAACATGTGCTGTTACGATTTGATGCCACCATACGATGTCATACAATCATCTACGCAACGATACGAAACAAGCTTTATACGTACAAAAGATGTCATACCATCACCTGGCAGACATATTCCGTTACGACCAAAAGTTAGTTCACAGGAGGATCGGCTGACAGAATTCATCAGGAAGCAAAAACTTCAGTCACGAAGCGGTAGAATCGCTAATTCAATGACAAACAGTAAATTTGGTTTCATCAATGTCAACTCTTCAATGAAGGGACGTCTCACGACACAGTGTCAGAACTTAGCTCGAATGTACGCTTCTACAAGATGGAGTTTAGCTGTAGTCCCTAACAGCGAAACTGGTGGGACTGTTACGAACGCTACCCATTCGAGCCATCGGAATTCGTCGAAATATTCATTAAACGTCGGTCACAGTCAAATTAAACGGTTTCACCAGAGATATAGAATCACATCGCCAAGGACCATTGACATTTGTTGCCGGAAATTAAGTTTCAGATCAAACGTGTTACAAGAAGGAGGCAACGCAATTAGCTTGCAAATAAAATTGTTTAATTTCGCGTTCATCCTACTGCGACGATCTGTTTCTCGAATAGTTTACGTTGGAATCTATTTCCTACACTCAATTGGATTTAAATTTCGTAAAATTCTAAAAACAAAGAAGTTTGTGGACGTTACGATTCCCGCGCGACTTATTTATTTACGACAGACAGTAAGGAAATACTAGTCGTAAGTCCATAATTGTATTCAAATGCTTAGGCCTAGCTCTAAATATTGTGCTTTCTTTCATTTCATTATAGAATTTAAAAGCTCTTGGCTTATCAAATAAAACAAATTTTTATTGGATTTCATTCCAACTGGTTTTCATTGAGTGATCACAGCCGTGCTGTTTGAAACTAGTCCAATCCTAAAAAGCAACGTCGTCTGTTCGTAACAACGACAATGCGAATAGAAATTTCAATTTACGAAGACAAGACTTTCACAATTTCATAAGACACAGACGAGACGTGAAGATAAAAACAGAAACACTCACGAAGTAATTTACATTAGTCGTCTTGTAAATAGGTAAAAGTTCTACTGCTAGTTTGGCGTATTGAATTTTCTGTTTAGTTGTCGGCCAGAAAGTGTGCTCCGTTGTCAACTTTTTCACTATAATAGCAACTATTGCTTTTCTATGTGGGTCTGACAAAGACGAGTTCTCGTTGTATTTTTTAATCAAATACTCGCCATTATTGTTAATAATGCAACGCTTCAAATCATCTACTCCGAGCTGAGTCTCCTAAACATAAAAAGTTTTACAAAGAAAAATCAGTTTTCAAATTTGATTTGAAAGTGTACCTTGTTGAACAGAGCTTGCTCTGAAATGTTTCGTGAATATGAAGCAGGTGACTCAACATCCTGTGCGGCGGAAGGTAAAGCAATCACGTCTAGATCGTTCAAAATCTCTAAAAAAGTGGGTTTTCATTAGAACGAAAAGATAGAAACCGGTATACGTATTACCGTCGTCAGCCAAGTCAACACCAGCGTCGTTTGTGTTTATGATTCCAACAAAAACCTTATCATTTTGTCTGAGAAAATTGAAAATTTTGATTCACATAAGGAATGAATACTTCTGGTGGAATTACAGATCCGTCCTCATTCGAAAAATAATAACACTCATTGGGACCGCAGCTTTTAGGTACTATTTCGTAAATGAAGTTGTAATTGTCGTTAAAAATCATTAAAATTGACATATAGGGCCAGCAAAGGCATCTATGGTTTTTGAGCAACGACGCGATGTGCACAATTTACATCAAAAATTACAAGACAAATGTTAGCGTATTTACCCCCGTCCATGTAATCCTCATAAGTAAATTCTTGAGATGATGATTTTACTACTGCCATGAATGATTCACCATTAATTATAAAATTGACCACTCGGGAAGACATTTTTTTAAAAATTATTCCGAGCAGACTTAATTACAATTTGAAAAGAAAAAAATAACGGTGTCGTCAAACGTATTAAAGACTCGAAAAGAGAGAGCAGAAATAACGTTTATGCTTGTAACAAATACTGCATAATTTTAGGAAGTTTTAGTACATGATGTGATCGGTTTTAGCGCCTTTTTCGAATGAAATAGGTAAAGATTGATGAGAAACGAATTGTACCTTTGTGAGTGCTTCCGAATTAAATTCCTAAGTGTTAAGCATTAATAGACAGAATTAATGAAAGAATTACTTCCTAAAATTTTCAGTTCCTTTATGAAATGCTCTTTTCATTCCTAAATTTTTTTACGTGTTCATTTATATCTGATTTTAAACTTGCAATGATTGGTTGTATGACTAAACAGAACAACAGTGGGCCTAGTGGATCTCCTTGCTGTACTCCTTCTTCAGATAAGATAATTTCGTTACCATAGACAAGATAACTTTTAGCAGCATAGCATTGTGTATATTGGATATGTATAGAGGATATTTCTCTCGAACAATTGCAATCATTTTGGTTCGAAATATTGAATTAAATGCATTTGAATAATCTAATTTTACCAATATTGAGTCTTCATTTAAAGGCGACAAAAGGAAATCTCTGATTGAATGAACAATTGCTTCTGCACCGCCTCTTACTCCGAATCCCATTTGAAGTGGTTTAAGATATTCTGAAGCTTCATCCCGAACTCGGTTGCATAAAATTTTCGCTGTTAATCTTCTCAAAGTGCTTCCGACGGCAATAGGTCTAATACCTCCGTTTTTCTTCAAAAGAGCTGTGAGATTCGCTCCATAGATTATCGGACAAATGGACTCTGGAGTTTCTCCGAATATCATTTTGTCATTTAAAACACCAAGTGCTTGGTCTGCGAAGTGACCATTTGTTTGCGAGATCAGATCCTTTAAATGTTGTGGTCTTAGTCCGTCTATACCACCAGCTGAACCATTCTCAAACGATCTGATTGCTTCTAGAATTTCTGATCGGCTTACTGTGCGTTGCTCAAAATCGACCTCATCAAATGATTCGTGGCCACCATATAAATTATGAACACGTTTTGGATGTTCATCGATCAAAGAATTCAAAGTTGTTATATCGTATGGAGCCATGACTTCATCCGAATATAATATTCGAACCGATCCTTTTATGTCACCATCTAATAGTTTCTCAGTAGCTGTTTTTATCAATTGATTTTTTGATTTGGTGGTATTTCGTGTTGACTGATCGTTAGATGAATTGTTCGGGTTCAAAATGTTTTTCCGTATCAAAGTTGCTAACGAACATGTTCTTTTTTCTGATTTTGGAGGTAATTTCAAAACGTCATAAGCAAAAACGAAAAGTTTTTCCCAAGAATTTTCTGAATTTTCTGAGATACATTTGAGCAGAACTTTTGTTAATTCTTCGCAAACAATTTTTCTCGCACCCTTAGGTATTCTTTTCATAATTCTTCGCTGGTCTCGGTAATAAATCAATTTGTCAATCAGCGATTCTTGTTGTGTTGATGTTTGGGGATTATTTGTGTTTGAAATATTTTTCTAATTGCAGTGGTTCAGATGAATATTCAGACCTCGATTATTTTTTGCTTGCATTTCGTGTTCTGTTGGAATTGACTTGTGCAATTTAATTGACTTTCTTTTTCTTCATCAATTTTTTTTAGACATTTTCTCAAGTCGTCCCACTAAGAAATTTTGAACCACCCCCCATACGAGCGAAATTGACAAAAATACACCAAACAATGGAATTTGGCATATACATCTCTCTCTCCAGTACATTTTTACGACCGTTTTACGTCTAAGACGTACTTCATGTACATCTGTAATGTATAATGTACACATAATATGTAGAATTTACATTGTATTTGTTTAATGAACGATTCACTTGTAACAATGTACGTCCAGCTAAACCAATGGTTTCAAACACTATGTACTTGTGGCATGAACATTATCGATGTGACTTATTATGCTCAAAGCTTAGGGGGAATTTCAGGTTCGACTCGACTGCAACTGCTTTGATCAAAGACTACTTATCTGATAGGTCCCAAGCTGTGTGTATTGGCGGTATAATGTCTAAGTTTCTGCCGATCGCTACGGGGCTACCGCAAGGGTCGATTTTGGGCCCCTTGCTTTTTGCTCTTTTCGTAAATGACCTGCCAAATGCAATTCGGTTTATGATTCCGCATTTGTTTGCTGATGACGTTCAGTTGTACAAGCTATTTCGTACGGTAGATGTGAATCAGTGTGTCGGTCAAATAAATGCTGATTTGGAGGCTGTTAGAAAATGGGCTACGGCAAATGGACTGTTTCTCAATGCGGTGAAGACTCAGGCAGTAGTGATAGGTTCGCATGCTAATCTCGAAGTCATGCCGGTTAGGATTGATGATGCTGTGGCGTATAGGTTCATGGTGTTGGATGAGAGTGGCAATTTTGTGGAATTTCCGCGGATTAGCATTGGTGTGATGGGTATCGAACTAACCCAAAGGGTGAAAAATCTTGGCATGATTTTTAACTGTCGGCTATCATGGGTGGACCATGCGGAACTGATATGTCAAAAAGTGTTTGCTAGCCTCCGCAGTCTGTGGCCAGAACGACCCTATACAGAACAAGGGTGATGCTTGCTAAGGCCCTATTGATGCCGCATTTTGAGTACTGTTCTGAGGTTTTTTCTTATGGGCTAGATGGCGCTGCTTGTAAGCTGCTGGAAAGGGCCTTTAACTTCGTCATTAGATATGTATACGGTAAATCTAAATATGAGAGTATCTCGTCGGTCGCTAGTAAATTTCTCGGGTTTGATTTGTTTGACCATTACAAGTTTAGGTCGATGTCTTTCATGTATAAAGCTTCTTAGTGATAGCTGCCCATCTTATTTGCGCGAAATGGAGGATTACTGTCCGTCGAAGCGTGCGATACAGCTCATTGTGCCTCGTGTTTATGACAACAGGTTTATTTTTGCTCGTGGTGTTTCCGATTGGAATGGCTTTCCTATAGTGGTGAGGAAATCTGGGTCATTACAATCGTTTAAGTCCAGATATCTGAAACCATAAGTGCTTTGGAGGAGTGTGGCCTTTTTGCAGCTAATGAGCCGAAACTTTTTCATCCTCTTAAATACTTAATTTATGTTTTCTTTTTGTTTATTGATAACTCTGCTCCATTGAGCTATCTGATTTGGATGCTAAAGCGAAGAATCCAATCTTTTGCTTGTCTAGTGACGATTGTGTGTCTAGCTTGGTCTCATTTGACAAATTTCTATAATTATTCTTTTCTCTTGTTTCTTTCTTTTTGTTTGTTTGTATTTAAATATTTTTTTAATTTGCTTTGCTTTTATTCGCTATTTGCCCAACGTATTTATGTCCAACAAATGTTGCATAAGGGAAACCTTGACATAAAATTTTTAATAAATGAATGAATTATGAACAAGTGATACGTACATTTTACAACATTATTTTTTTACAAGTGACATGTACAATGTACACATCCATTGTATGATGAACAATTAGTATGTAAAATGTACAATGGACGCACTCACGTGATGAACAAGTGATATGTACAATATACAACTGATGTATTTACGTGATGTACAAGTGATAAGAACGGGTTAGCTCAGTGGTAACCTACTAGCTTTCCACCAAGAATATCCGGGCTCAATACTGGTGGGGCAAATTCTGTATAGGATTTTTCTTCAATGTATAACATGAAAGTAACGTTCCTAGGCACACCCAGGCTTCATAATCTGGGTAGTTGTGAATTTGGTGCCGCAACGAATCGTACACAAAATAATGACAAATATGACGGCACCCATATTCGATGAATTCTGTGTACAAATATCTGAATCTGACTTTGGACGGGGATATAATTAGCACAAGAAGAAACCCGAATCGTTCGGAATTCACGTGAAGCATGTGGTCCAAAAAATGCCCGCTAGTAAAATACATTCTAAGCCCTACTAGTTTCCGCCCTAGTACATCATAGATGGCGCTATGTTTGTGTGCAATTTACCACTGACACAGTAAAAACGTCGGTAACGAAAGGATTTCTTAAGAGAATCCATGTGAGCAAAAGCTTACAAAAAATTGCGGAACTAGCAAATAATGATCTAGATTCTGACCCGGACGGGTTGTAACGGCGGATTATTTAATTTTTAAAAGTGATATGTACAATGTACTGCGGATTTTTTCAATGTACAAAGCCATTGTATGACGAACAAGTGAGTTGTACATTGTACAAGAAAATTGCACATTGTACAAGTGAATTGTACATTGTAGTAACAACGTATCGAAATAAGAGCGTACAGCCAACATGTGAAGTTAGCTCAATGGAAAAATCGAGGACTGTTGATGCGGGAGCCGTGGGTTCGAATCCAGCTTATGTCAAGTAATTTTTGTGAACGACATACGGTGAACTTAATACGGATTTGATGAATAACGACGAAGTAAATAAGGAATTGTAGTAACTAACATTGAAATCGTATAAAAAAAACTTTTTGTATTAAGGCACATAACTTGTGTGCTAAAATATAGTCTACATTTAGGCGCTCAAATATCATATTTTCGCTGATATTCGTGGACAAAGATGCAGTTTCAAAAAAGTAAGTCAGCATTTCCCTTCCTAAATATGTTGCCTTTTAAAAGCAACTAAACTTATTTTTTGGGATTGAACCTTGTCTCAGAACGACAAGTTTTTGTGCAAATTTTTACGATTTTTTCGCCGTTCTCAGAGTAGGTAGGATCCCAAAAAATAAGTTTAGTTGCTATTAAAAGGCAACATTTTTAGGAAGGGAAACTGCGTCCTTGTCCACTGATATCAGCGAAAATATAATATTTGAGCGCCTAAAGGTAGATTATATTTTAGCATACAAGTTATGGGCCTTAAAATTTTGTGAAAATACAATGTACGTTCTACATGTACAGTACAACGTACAGCTGAAGTGTTCAAGAACAAATGTACGTCTACGTCCTACATGTACAGTGTACAGCCGAAGCGTTGAAAACAACTTGTACATTGTACAAATGTATAGTACAATGTACGTCCAGCTAAACCAATGGCTTGAGGGACTATTCAATACATAACCGAAACCGGTCAGGTTCTATAAATAAATTGGCATAATTATAAAAGGATCGTCTAGTCTATTTATTTAGTTTTATTTATTTGGTTTAAGGGACGTTATGTACGGTGCAAACGTGCAAATGTATTTACAAGTCTCATATTCGTAATTTTTTGGGTGCATCTCGAAAATGAACAAAAGTATCACGAAAATGACTGAAAATATGTTGAAAATGAGTATTTCTGATGCACCTTCCCCCTCCCAGAGTGTGATGTCATGTTCGCCTCCAGCTTTTCCATCAACGCATTCCAAATATGTTGCAATTAAACGAAAAAGCAAATCGCTCGAATCGAAAGTAAAGAGGAAAATGAGAAAATGAAGAATGTTCTGTCAATTAAAATTTGCTGATATCAGTCTAATATCTGCGCTACTAGCGGTAGCTTCAAATGTTTTCAGATGACAGTAGTGTGAGGAGAGATCTGGGTGAATAATAAAAACTCGATTGTGATACCTTTCAAAAGCGTCTTCAATAAAAAATATTCTCAGTAACTTAAAAACTTCTCCAGTTTCTTTTTAACATAAACGACGAGGCGAACATACAGTCTATCAGATATTTTTGATTTGGGGAACCAGTTTTCATGCCATTTTTTTTCGAAACCAAACTATGTTGCATGCTCGAAGTGCATGACAAAGTCATCAGAAATCACAATCGATTGAGATTCTAAATATCTTCTCAATTCTATAATTAGGTAGCGTCTAAAAAAACACCACTTAATAATGTGGAAGAAAACTTAAGTGTATTGAGAGGATGAGGTTGAATGTAAATTAGTTTTGTTGGGGAAAAAATATTCAATTCTACCGACATTTTTTTATCGCGGCGAATTCAAAGATCGTTAAGTTTGTTTAAGGTTTTTTGATGATCGCATAAATTCACGTCCCGTACGTAACGATAATTTTTTTTCCAAGATTTTCAACTTGCGTCAGCACTTTCAATTTACGTTTCTCCAATGACATTTCCAAACGTGGGTATAGTCAACGTTACAGACGTATTCCCTTACCATCCAAATTAAATGCTTATTTTTTTCTGAAAATAAACGTAAATCATACGCTGGATTGATCAAATAGTTGGTATTGAAACAAATGTATTTACTTAATCGGCATTTTTCTAAATTTGGAATCAGAATACCAAATTGTCGTCGAACTCATAACATGTAATTTATTCTGTTCTATGACGTCAATGATGACCATGACAAAATCAGCTGGTGTGCTGTGAATTTGTTTTAATATACTCGATATTACCTGTTGAATTTTGTTAGTTTTTTCAAGTAATTTGGAGTTGTATTACAAAAACATTAACAAATATGTCCCACATACCAAATCGTCAAATGTGTTTATCAAATGTATAGTAATTATTTCAGACGCTTGTCAATTTACATAATTTCGGTATTGCATCGTAAATTGGAGTCTTAGCAAATACCTTTGATAGAGGATTAAACAATGCAATACACACACAATTCATGTGTATTAATTTTAGAAATAAAATTCACATAAAAAAAACGCTGATGAGTAAAGTTACTATTGCGTTATTATTGAATTTCCGGTCATTTGCATTTGATAGATGTGTACTCATCAGTTCAATAATATTCTGTGTGAATGTGTCACACACAAAGGCTCTTTGTCAGACGTGTACGATGAATGTACATCGTGGCTAATTAATGTTATTTTATGCGGGGATCTTCACAAGATTCAAAATTAATGGCTCGGATTTACATTTGATTTTTCTTTTACGAATCGCACGATTGGAGGTAACCTATTACGATCTACTACTACTAACGTAATTCACTTTGCGACGTAAGTACGACTTTTTTATGCAAATTATGAATGAACTAACAACCGATGTCACAATGTAAATAACTACCTACATTAGTTAACACTTTTTTGCCCATTATAAGATGTGTTCAGTTTATAGCGTCAATTTTTTACAAATCAGTAGCGTTCGCTGATGGTAGTTAGGGTCTACGCATAAAGTACGTAGCACTTCAGGGAGGTAGGGGATCGTCAACAATTCGACGAATTAGTACGAGAAAAAGGATGCATAATTCGCCTCCAAATAATTAAACTAGTATTACTCGAAGGTGAAGAAAATTGCGTAGATAGAAATGATAGGGTAAAAGCACAGGTTACGAACCAGTTTAAAAATGGATATAGTTACGAGCCCCTATTGCGCTTTCCTTTGTTCTCAAGAAAGGCTTGTAACCTGTACACTTACCCTATTCGCAGGTGCTGATTGACTCAGGTTCAACGACATAAATTGATTCAGCGACAAAATTAAACAAGAAATTTCCAAAAATCTTTTATCTTGTTTTGTCGTTCACTCAATTTTTATTGTTGTAACTCGAAGAAATAATGCGCTAATTTTCTCTAATTTTTTTTTCTTGCGACGACAAAGTGTCCGACAATCTCGGAATCCTTATTTTGTATGCCATTAAGCAAAAAAAGAAAAAACTTGGATAAAATGAGCGAAAAATGTCAATGAGTTTTAACAAGAAAAATTGAGCTAGCGACAAGGTTGAACAGAACGTTCTTGGAGATGACTTTGTTTAATTTTGTCGCTCACTCAATTTCTCTTGTTGAAACTCGTTGAAATTTTTCGCTCATTTTCTCTAAGTTTTTTTCTGCATATAAAGTCAGTGTGCGCCTACAGCTTTTTTCAGTTATTTCCATTACGATGTGCCTAGCGGCAATTCCTTCTATTCGGAACATTAAATGTTAAGAGCTAGAACTGACGTATGGAAATAATGTTTCCTTTCTGGTACCGATACCCGTCAAAATCAAGTGAAATTTCCTCTTAAATTAAAATGCATTTCCCGGTGACTTTAGTAGGATTTTTCGGTCATGTTTCTGATTTCCCGGTCAGGTGTCTCATTTCCCGGTCCGATTAGACTTCCGACCGATTTCCTGGTATCTAGGATACCGACTATTTCCACACGCGCTAGAACTAATCAAAAAATATTTCTGTCTGACCGCTCGTTTGTTTCTATGTCTGTAGAATTGAGAAATAAATCCAGATTAATGCTACGAAATCCCAACAGTTGGGAGTCATTTCAAGAATTCTAAAGATTTGTTTGTGAGATGCTGCGCCTTTCACTGTTTTGACGTTGCCCGCCACGTTACAACATTTTTTATATTTATCATTGATAGGGTGAAACAAGTTCCTTTTTCATATGAAGCCGACTGCATTTCATAATTGTCATGATAATATGACTATCATCACAGCCGCTTCATTTGGATTGACTCAACCTTGTTGATTGAAAATGATTAATAAATTGAATTGAGAGCAGCACTTAAAACACCAAAGCTATGTTGATAACAAGAATTGATATACGTTTGTCTTGAGTAGCTATGCTAGTCAATAAAAGCTTTAAGATGTGTTTTACCTAAATGCTGTTATTGTACTATCTAATCTAACTAAATAAAAAAGTAGTCTAACCGCGCCTCGAAATATGCATTAACACACTTTCTTTTATGTAAGTCTTTTTTCTTTGTTAGATTAAAAAAAATTACTCGAAGTGGGTATTGACGTCAGAAAATGATAATTCATATTAAACAAAATGAAATTGAACAGACAGATTGCACAATTCAGAAATATTTATTAAAATGTAGTTAACTAAATGAAGACAGTTAGGTCAAGTCAGTTCACAAGATGATTGATTGGTTTCCATCAACTTTACTTTTGTAACTTCAAGCTAGAAAGTAGAACAAAGTTACACAATAAATGATATTTCAACGCGCTTTCATCGATAACTTAATTGTCCGTCAGGTCTAAAGGTTCTAACCACCCAATACCACAGATCGTGACCAATTCAAAACTAGTTTTCCTGAGTTATGAAATTCACACAGTTGTGTAGCATAATACATCATTCTCAAATATTATTTCTAGATCCTTCTTACATCACTTGCAGCACTATGGAAGCAATTCGAGTACAATTTTTCGGCAATAGTTTGAAAAGATCTGGAAATCCGCTCAAAATTCTTCTTTTTAGTCAAACTTTCTCTAATCACAAAAACGTACTTATGCAAAGGGTACTAATTAAATGTCAAGTTAAAAATATTGATTTGCCAAGTTCAAAAACGGAAATATTTTTTTTGTCGTTTTACATTAAACATTTTTACGACGCCCCGACAGAACATTATGTACAAGGAAAATATGTTTTGGTACACTCTTTAAAGAGGATTAATAAGGAATAAGGGATAAAAGCACATTTTGTAAGAGGAAAATGTCCAACTTTATAAAATAATTTAACCAAAAAAAACTTGACAAAAGTATTTTTTTTACTAGTGCCTTCTCTGTAAGCTCATTCGTTCATCAACCTTATTAACGACGTGCTAAGCAATAGAGAATTTATCGAGTACATAAACAACGATAAAAGCATCAAGTGTATCCTCAACAACGGCCTTCCTCAAGGATCAGTATTAGCTCCGCTTCTGTTCAATCTATACATTAGCGACATGCCAGACTCAAAAAGCAGAAAATTCATGTGTGCCGGTGACAACGCACTCGCAACACAATCGAAGAGTTTTACGGAATGCGAGGAAGCGCTAAACAAAGACTTAGCCACATTGGAAAAATATCTGAAAAAATGGGGACTTAAGCCAAATCCTTCGAATAACTAGGAACTGAAGCTGACATTCTGCGGTCAAAAAGTCAGACACAACTGCCAACCGTAATATCGTGGTGTCATCCTAGACCGATCGCTGACGTACAAGAAGCATGCTGAAGACACTGCGGCTGTCAGCTCGTAACAACATCATCCATAAGTTATGTGGAACAACGTGGGGTGCATACGCAGAGAGACTGCGCATATCGGCTTTAGCTTTAACAGCGGAATTTTGCTCACCGGTATGGCTCAACAGCGCTCACACCAGTAAAATTGATGCACAACAAACCTTTCGCCCAATAACTGGTTCAATGCAATCAACACCAACGGAATGGCTCCCGATGCTTTCTAACATATTCGGAGACAAAATGCATTGATGAGGGAGTACCACAAAATTCTACTAAACGCACACCTCCCCATTCATCAAGACGAAGAGCTAATCGAAGCTACAAGACTCAAACCTGCTCTGAAGACCGCAATCAGCCTCGTTTCAAATAATTTCGATACGACTAGTGGCGAATGGAATGGACGAACGGTAACATCGACAGAAATGGTCTCATTGTTGATGCCTCTACGCGAGTATCAGGTTTCAACCTACCTCGAAACCATTGGGTAACGCTAAATCGTACTTGGACCGGACATGGTAAGTGTGGCATAAATGGGGCTACATAAATGACCCAGGCTGCGACTGTGGACCCGCCATTCATGGAACACATCATTTCAAAATGCGCACAGAGAGCATGCCCGTCAATATCCGTGACATCCATGAAGTAACACCCGACGCAGTTGAGTGGCTGAATAGGCTCGATCTTCAATTAGGATCGAAATAACTGTGATTGTTGTGACTGTGATAATAATTGTTAACTATTTGTAATATTTGTATTTGTATCGTATTGTAACCCGCAAACACATACGCTAAATAAATAATGGCTATTACATTACCTGCAGCAGAATTACTCAGGATTGGAATAAAGATGTGACAAAAGTCCTGATTATAAACGTCAAATTTAGGCAACAAATGTTTTGAACTTTGTACGGGTATTGCAAGCAATATAAAAACAAACTAAAAGCAGCGCAAATATTGAACGTATCAGATGTGTTTTTTAAGTGGGTTTCCTATGATGTCAATGCGACAATTGATATTACACTTCAAAGTGTCTACCTACTCGTGTATACCTTGCAGAAAAGCAAGTACGTTTCAGCAAAAATATGTTCAAAAATTC